>CM035418.1:18241339-18488839 GCA_020310875.1 Ceratopteris richardii | reverse complement strand
ATAAGCTAGCTCTTTGGCCTATAGCCTCCTCTAAATATATGTAGAGCCTTGCTTTGTAAAGAGTGGTTTATTGGTGAGTTTGTATTCATTAAGTGTCAATTTATGCTAGCGAACCATATTCTTCTTATTTTTGAGAAAGAGGATATGGCCTTCTAGGACCTTGAGACTCACATATGGACTACCATCTACTTGTTCAAGTGGTTCTTGTAGTTTGAATCTCTCAAGTATCCTCTAAGGGTCAAACTTCTCAATTTCCCCTTCTTCTTTTATGGTTTTATCAAGGAGATTGTGCCTCCTTTTGGCCACTCACTTGCAAAAAAGAAGGACATGGGGGGTCCTACTAGGATCATTCCACCTACTCTTTTACTATGAGATGACATCCCCATATTTGCATGGAGGATGATCTCAATAAGGAGCTCCCCTCCATGATGAACATCAATATTGGTGGAGCCAACATCTTGGGGGCAAGAGTTTGTCTTCAAGAATCTTCCAAATGCATGCTTTTAGTATCGTATGCAAGGCAATAAAATTAAGGTCTATGGAAGGGAAGGGAGATCATAAAGAAAGGGAGATCTTCCAAACTATGGTCTAGGGAAGGGAGATCATAAAGAAAAACAAAGATGATTTAGAATTCAATAGATTTTGATGGTTGGTGCCCATATCAGGATCCTAATGGTGTGGGACTTGGTGGTAGAAAGGTCAATGTCAAAAATGGAAAAGTTAAAAGAGACTCCAAATATTGAGACTACCTCTTATGGTAAGAAGCCCTAGGTGGAGAGCCCTTAAGAAACATGTAGGAGTGATTCTGTTAGAGTCATCCAAGAAATCAAAGACTAATGAGGACAATAGTTTGAAGAACTAAGACAACATTTTGTACTCCCTAGAAGTTCTAAGTCAAGTTGAATATATATAATATGACAAATCTCTTGAAGAATATTCCACAAACAAGGAGGGCAATCAATAAGGCTATGCACAAGCAAATAAGATAACCTTATTTTTTATGAGTGCCATGCTAGCATGGCTACTCAAGCTCTTAAAAAACAATATTTTGTTATGCTATGGAACAACCCATCAAAGTGATGTTCTCTTCTCACTACAACCTTGTCATGAAGAAAAAGAAGAGATGATAAATAAGGAAAATAAAGAAAAAACCCCAATTGAGAAGGAGCAACTTAGTTAAAAATGATCTTGAGTGTACTTTTTTTGCATCCCACCTTGAGCAATTAGACATCGCCGCTATAAAGTTAAATCTTACTTGAAATTCATGAAGACCCTGTATAAAAAGGAAAATTGCTCTATGCATTTCTCAATTTTTGGCCTATTTGTTGTAACATCAATCTTACATTATGCTTGAGATGGATTAGCTCTACATAAAAAACTCATCATTTGAATTGTGTCAAAATTTCCCATTGAAGATATTTTTATTTGTACTCATTTTTGGTATTTTTCATAAGCCCTTTTCATGGATCATTTACCAATGTAAAAGCCTAGAGTTTTACGCATGTAAAAGGAGAAAATGAGATCTCATATTTCACGAATTTGAGGTAGTTGAGCATGACAATCAATCAATAAATCACCTAAAAGTAGATCAGATTAGATCTTCAATTTTCCTAGATTGTAGGAAAGTGAACTGATACTCTTCAACAAACTATCCGGCCGTGATTTGATTTCTAAATCCACTTTTAGAATTCTTGGAACACTTCAAGAGTCTATATAAAGACTTCAAAAATAGTGTATGCAATGCTCAAGAATGAGTTCACTCTCCACTAGCTCTCTCAAAGATGCTAACTGCAAAAATGAGCTCTCTAGCTCTTTTTACAATTTTTAGAACAGTTTTGGTCCTGTCCAAACCTAGTCTTCGGCCTAGTTAAAAATTAGGTTCCAGGGCTTGTTTGAGGGCTCAAAGGAAATCTAAAAATTATGAAACTTTATACGTATATACTTCTAATGCTCCGCAAGCTTGAGGACTCCTTGGATTGCAAAAAATGGAGCTAGAAAATGGTGAAATGATATTTACAATGGTTTTAGTGATCAAAATCACTCTTTTTGTAGGGGTTTCTTCTGAAAATTTGACATACACTTCTTGGAGCTCCCTACTGGCTCCTTCTTGTGTGTCCACTTCTTTGACATGTTCTTTCACCTCATTCTTGACCTTGAGTGCTAACACTCCCCCCCCTCTCGAGTCTGTCATCCTTGACTGACCCTTGTTGTAGTGGGTATTCCATGTAGTATTTTGAGAGGTAGTGTCCACCACGTATCCACAAGAGTTGTGTGTCTTCCAAATTTAGATGAGTTGGTTTCCCTACTTTTCATGTTGTCTCACCTAGCTTTGATAATTTTTTACCCTTTTGTATATACTGCTTCCTTGGATTCCAGCATGATGATGTATTTGTGAGATTTCAAGAATTGCTTACTTCTCAAAAGAAGTTGTCCATGTTGATTTTGAGTAGCTGCTGGTTCGAATTGCTTGCTAGATATTGATGTTGTCCCATTGATGTCCTCTGAATCTTTCAAAGATGATGTTCATAGTAGTCATGCCAAGTACTCATAACCCATAATGAATGATGGGTAAGTGTGTTCCTGCATGGGTTGAAGAAAATATGTGTCGGCCTTGTAATGTGGCCTTATGCATGCTTACTTGGGGAATGCATTTCAAAATTTATGGTGCAAAAAATTTTGGGTCTTGAGTAAAGTGCTCAAGGGCATGCTGATGAAGGGGTTTCCTAATCTAACATTGTGATAGTGTTGCCAAAGTAGGTGATTCTTACCAATGTGAAAGGGTGATCGATGTTCATCTCTTCTTGTGGTACTCCCATCATGGTGATTGACTATGGGCATCTCTTCCATTGTTGGTGGATGTCCTTGTTGATGATTCACTAATGAATATCTGCAAGCGCACGATCTTGGCCTTCTTCTCTCTCTCTTTTTTTTTTCTTTCTTCTTCCCCCTTTGTTTCTTTTCGCAATGTCACAAAACAAGAAGAAAGAGGTTAGTATCAATAAAAATAGTTGACATTGTTAATGTGTACTTGTGCTTGAAACTCTCAAATGTGTCTATACACAGCCATGAAATTTGGCCCTATATTAATGCATACTTTGGAAATGCATGACCTGAATGGTGCAAAAGACAGGGTTTGCAAGGAGCATGTTTTCGCATGTCAAGGCTTTCGATTACTTGTAGAGGTTGACTGACAAAAAATCATTCCTCCTGATAGGGATCCATTTGAGAATAGTGTTTGGCCATGCACTAATCACTTTTGGCCTCTTCATCTTGGGATGGTGTCCTGAGTTTTGTACTCCTCGTAGTTGGCTCTTTGGTTGTATAGGGGCTACTAGTGTTTTTGGCTTTCAAACCCATACCATGTTTTATTGTCTTCTTACTATGGGTGAAGTTGTGAGTTGTCCTGCTTTTGGTCTCCGTGCTTGGTTTTGATCCTTACTTCTCCTTGGCTTCGTTGTTGAGACTCTTCTTGTGTGGGAAAGCATAGAGTTTTGTGTATGTAAAAGTTCCTTGGGTACCCACATGTGTGATCGCCCTTGTTGAGCGATAGCTAATTTCTTAGGCACCCAAATTTGTACCTTAATGTGGTCGGCCATCCTTGATTGCTTTGATACCCACATTTGGAGTGCTCTTTGAGATAGATATCTTTGTTGTTCTGCTACTTGTTGTCATGGCTTTCTCTGCTACTTCTCTGGTAATGAATTTGACTACACTGGTGTGATTGGTTGCTCTCCCTTTCATACCCAGATCTGCTTCATGCTCAGAACTACTTTCTTCTTGAAATTTGTTTGTCTAGTTGAAACAACAGTTGTATTGTACTATTTATCTTGCCTCTGTGGTTGAACTGCTACAGACGACTAAGACTTGGTAAAAGAAGGAAGTTTCAACCAGTCTTCGACTCTTTTCTTGTAGGTAGCATCCTTCTGCATCATAGAGCTTTGGACACATACAACATCTTATTCTCTGAGATTAGTCTGAGAAGAACTAAGGGAATGGGTGATACCTGATTTGTTATCATGCAATTCTCTAATTCTATTTTAATGCATTGGTCATGTACCCATACTTGGAGAAGTCCACTTCTTAGGTTTAATTTGACTACATGGTCATAAATCCAATCTTGACCCAAGAAAAGTGGTTATGTGAGGTCCTCATCTTGACACCTAGTATTTTGACTGTCATTGGGACACCTTGAAGGTAGATGGGAAGCTCCACCTTGCCCAAACAAGGGGGTTTCCACACCTCCCAAACCTATGAGATAGGCTTCTATGGGATTGATGTTCAATTGCAGGTCTTGGTAGTATGAGAGTCTAACTGCATTAGTTGATGCACTTGAGTCAATCAAGGCTCTCATAGTCCTTACATTCTGTCCTTGTCCTACGTCTATGGTCACAAAGGGATGACGATCGATTATTCAAAAAGCAATTAAACCTGATGTTTGGAACATGGCCATGTGATATCATGGGGCTTCAGGATTGACATCTAGGCCTAGTCGCCTTAACTTATTTCGCCTAATGCATTCTCTAGCCTCTAACTTGTGCTTCTTCTCTAACCCTTAACTCTTCTTCTTTTCACTTCTTAGCAGTGTTGATTTTCATAGACATATCCTCTGTAAGAGGTTCTTGATACAGCTTAACTCTACATCCACTAATATAATTTGGCAAGATGTCACCTTCTACAGTGGCCAATTGAACTGCACCACTAGTGGAAATTCTATTAATGATCATGGGTCCATATCCTTGTTTTTTTTATTTACAAGCATGCTATTTTAATGTATAAACCAACACTATGTCTCCCTCTTTCAATCCTTTATCCTTGATGTGTGCATCAAAGTATGCTTTTTTCCTTTTCTTTGCAGCATATATGCCTGTTGTCGCTCACAGCCTGGTCTCACCTAAGCATTCTAGATCAAATATCCTACGGGACAACTCGTGTCCATTCCATCATGCTCTTATGCTACTTTTAAAGTCAGGATCAGGAATTCTAATGGTAACATAGAATTCTATCCAAAGACCATCTCAAATGGGGTGGCATTGAGTACCATTTTGTAGGCAAACCGGTAAGCCCAAAGAGCATGATGTAGTTGCTTATCCCAATCAAAACGTTTATTATTTACCAGTTTTGTCAATACATTACATAGGATCTTATTTGTGCTCTTGTCTTGTCCATTAGCTTGTGGATGATAGGGGCCAAACTTCTTATGTATCACAAAGAATTCTTGGACAAGGTTTTCAATGAATTTGTTCAAGAAGTGCTATACCTCTATCACTTACTAACTCTATTGGTAACTCGTATCTGGTGAACACATTCTCGAATAAGAACTTGGCCATCATTTGAGCATCATTCTTAGTTGTGGCTTTTACTTCTACCCACTTTGTAAGGTAATCTATGGCCACAATAATGTAGTCAGCATGGGAGTTTCTAGCTGGGGTGTTAATAGGACCTACAAAGTCTATACCCCACTTTGAAAATGCACGTCCTTCCATCATTGGCCTCAAATCTCGTCTTTCCTTATCGGATATTGTGCATGTTGGCATATGTCACATATCTTCACGTAGGCATGTGCATCCATATGAAGAGTGGGCCACCAAAGTCTTGAGAATAGAATGGTCTTAATTACTCGATCAGGACCAAAGTGTCCACCTGCAACACCACGATGTGCACTTTCTAAGATTTTCAAATAGTCTCATTCATAAACACACAATCTTAAGTAACCATCTTTGCCTCTTCGGTATAGATTGTCTCCAACTAAGGTATAGTTCTGATCCTCTTGCTCCATGCTTCATTTTCTTGCTAGACTAGCCTTGCTAGGTAGTGTTCCCGACCTCATAAATTCTACCGATGGAGCACTCCATTCTAGAATTAACAACACATGATAAAGTGTGGCATGCTCCACTGGGGGTTTATCCTAGCACACAGGAAAACTCTTAATCCACTCATGTATTTCTTTATCTATACTAGGTCAATACACTCCTAAATGTTTTAGATTCCACAATGTTTGTTGTTTAGAATAGTGATTTCCTAGCAATCCTTCATGAGCTTGTTGCAACCAACTATTATGTTCATCGTCCTCAACAAAACAAACTAGTACACCCGCTGTATCTTGTTTGTACATGCTTCCTGCCAATATTTGATAGTTTTGTGATTTGATAGTTTCTTCTTTGTTCATTCTCACATGCTTATTTTTGGGCTCGAAGGTTAGGATAGGTACCAGCTTATTTTCCCATTTAGGAACAACTTCTAAATTGAACATATAAGCATTAGGTAGTTCATCAGATACTCCTTGCGGTGACTCTCTTGAAGTGATGTGAGAAAGCTAATCTGCCTTGAGGTGTGTTCTACCTTTCCTAACAACAACTTCAAAGTCATATTCCATTAGTAAGAGGAACCATCTTACTAAGCATCCTATATTGCAAGGTTTATTGACCAAATATAATAACGGCTGATGATCAGTGAAAAACTTGAACTTGTTGGCCAATAGATAGTGTTTAAACTTCTCCATGACATATACCATACCTAAGCCTTCTCTTTTGGTTGTTGTATAGTTTCGTTCATCTGCATTCAACTATCTACTAGCACATGCCATAGGTAAATCTAGATTTCCTTCGACTATGGGTTGTGCTAGCACGCATCGTATTTCATGATTGGATGCATCTACATGGACACGTGTCACTCTAGCACAATGGCAAGTACCAGCATGAGGAGATACACCTCATAAATGTCAATCCATGGAGATGTAAGGACTAGTATGAAGACCGTGAGCAGACAAGTGCGTGAGTGAAAGTACACAAGCATGCACACACATACACACATGTGCACACAAGGTAAGAGCAAAGAGTGGAACAATGGAAGGTCTTTGATTACAAAATAACTCTCTTACAAAGCTCAAATCTATAACAAGCTAACCTAAAAAATGAGCTCTCTAGCTCTTTTTATAGTTTTTTGAGTGGTTTTGGCCCTGGCGAGACCTAGTGTCCAATTTAGTTAAAAATTAGGTTCCAGGGCTTATTTTGGGGCTCAAACGGAGTCTAAAAATTATGAAAAATTGGTAGGATGGTACTTCTAATACTCCTCAAGCTCTAGGACTCCTTTGCTTGAACAAAATGGAGTTGCGAAAATGGAAAATGGTATTTACAATGGTATTTACATGTGTAATTGCCCTCGTTGAGCTGTAGCTAATTTCTTAGGCACCCAATTTTTTTTGGATACTTTGTGTTTAAGCTTTTCACGGTTGCTTGGTTCTTCCTTTGTCATGGTTGAACTAGTTGGATGGGAAATTTTGAGGCAACATTGGTGGTTTCTCTTCTTTTCGTACCCAGATCTACTTCATGCCCAAAACTACTATCTTCTTAAATTCTTTTGGACTCTTTGATCTTGCAGTCGACTTGTACAAGTTCACTTGCCCCTTTGGCTGAATTGCTATGGCTGCATTAGTCTTTGAAAAATAGGAAAGGCCCGCTCGCCTTTGAACCGTTCTTCTTGATTGAGTCCTCCTAGATCATAGAGCTTTTGATGCGTACAAAATCTTCTTCTCTAAGATTAGGCTTAGAAGAAATGAGAGAATGTGTGACATGTAGATTTGTGAGCATGCAATTCTCTAATTCTAATGTAATGCATTGTTCATGTACCCAAACTTGAACAAGTTGAAGTTAATTGCATGGTCATAGATCTAGTCTTGACCCAAGACAAGTGGTTCCGTAAGGTCCTCATCTTGACACACTAGCATTTTGATTGTCATTGGGACATCTTGAAGGTAGACGGGAAGCTCCACCTCCCTCGCAATGGTGCCAAATTTGGTGTCACTATAGCACAATGATAAGTACCAAGATGAGGAGATCCACCTCATAAATGTCAATCCATGGACATGTGAGTATTGGTATGAAGACCATGAACAAGTGAAGGCACAAGTGCATGAGTGAAAGCACACAAGCATGCACACACATATACACACACACACATGCACAGGGTAAGAGCAAAGAGTGGAACAATGGAAGATCTTCGATTACAAAAGAAATCTCTTACAAAGCTCAAATCTCTAACAAGCTAACCTCAAAAATGAGCTCTATAGCTATTTTTATAGTTTTTTGAGTGGTTTTGGCCTTGTCCACACCTAGTGTCCAGCCTAGTAAAAAATTAGGTTCTAGGGCTTATTTGAGGGCTCAAACGAAGTCTAAAAATTATGAAAATTGGTAGGATGATACTTTCAATACTCCTCAAGCTTGAGGACTCCTTGGCTTGAACAACATGGAGTTGCAAAAATGGAAATGGTATTTACAATGGTTTTTAGTGGTAAAAATCACTATTTTTATAGGGATTTCTTATGAAAATTTGACATGTGCTTCTTGGAGCTCCCTGTATGCTCCTTCTTTGTGTGTGTCCACTTCATTGATGCACTTCCAGTCCTCATGCTTGACCTTGAGTGGCAACACTCCCCCTCTCTCGAGTCTGCCGTTCCCTGACAAAACCTTGTTGGAGTGGTTGTTCCATGTAGTACTTTGAGAGGTAGTGTCCATCCTGTATCGCCAAAAGCAGTGTGTCTTCCACATGTTGCAGGGTTGGTTTTCCATATCTTCATTGTGTCAATTGCTAGCCTTTGCAAGTTTTGGTCCCTTTATATGTACTTCTTTCTTGAATTCCAGTTTAACAGTGTCTTTGTGAGCTTTGAAAAGTTGTGAGCTACTCAAAAGAGGTGGTCAATGTTGATTATGATTAGCTCCTTGCAGTGGATTGCTTCCTTGCTCTTGTTGTTGTCAACATGATGTCCTTTGGTTCTTTCAAAGATGGCTTTCATAGTTTTCATGCCAAGTACTCATGACCCATAATGAATGATGGGTAAGTGTGATAGTGCATGGGTTGAAGAAAATATGTGCCTTGTGCATGACCTTGTGATGTGGCCCTATGCATGTGAACTTGGGAAATGCATTGGAAGAATTATGGTGCAAGAAATTGGGTCTTGAGCTAAGTGTTCAAGGGTATGCTGATGAAGAGGTTTCCTAATCGATCATGGCTATGGTGTTGCCAAAGTAGGTGATTCTTACCATGGTGAAAGGTCCATCGATCTTCACTCTTCGTGTTGTACTCCCACCACAGTGATTGACCATTGGCTTGTCTTTCTTGTTGATGGATATCCTTGTCGATGGTTCACTTGATGAGATTCTTCAAGTGCACAGTTTTGTCCCTTTGTTTTTTTTTTGGGAACAAAACAAGAGGAAGGTGATTAGTAGCAATAAAACATTTTACATATGTGAAATGTGTCTCATGTGCCTGGGATTTCTCAATTGTTTCTATGTTGTAATGTGCCTCTACATCAATGCATACTTTGGAAATGCATGACCTGAATGGTGCAAAAGACAAGGTTATGCCAAAGGCACATGGTTGTTGCACGTCGAGGCTTTCTTGTTCTTGTAGATGTGGATGCAGCCTTTGTTTGGAGATATATATGGATCTCAATCATTCCTCTTTATAGGGATCCATTTGAGAATAGTGGTTGGTTGCGTACGGATCACTTTTGGCTTTTTCATCCTCGGGTGATTTCTTACATTTTGTATCCTGCATGGTTGGCTCTTTGGTCATGTGGGGGTTACTGGTGCTTTTGACTTCCAAACCCCTATGCTTGATGATTGTCTTCTTTCTAGTGCCAAAGAGGTGAATTGATCTTCTTTTGATCTCGATGTGTGGTATTGGCTTGTGCCTCTCCGTGGCTTCTTTTTTTAGACTTTTCTTGTGAGCGAGATCATAGGGTTTTGTGCATGTAAGAGTGCCTTGGGTACCCACATGTGTAATTTCCCTTGCTGAGTTGTAGCTAATTTCTTAGGCACCTAAATTTTTTGGATACTTTGTGCCTGAGCTTGTCTTGGTTGCATGGTTCTTCCTTTATGATGGTTGAACTGGTTGGATGGGAATTTTTGAGGAAACATTGGTGTTTGCTCTTCTTTTCGTACCCAGATCTGCTTCATGCCCGAAACCACTTTCTTCTTAAATTCTTTTGGATTCTTTGATCTAGCGATCATCTTGTATAGGTTCACTTGACCCTTTGGCTGAATTGTTGTGGCTGCATTAGTCTTTGAAAAAGAGGAAAGGCTCACTCACCTTTGATACTATTCTTCTTTGATTGAGTCCTCCTGGATCATAGAGCTTTTGATGCATACAAAATCTTCTTCTCTAAGATTAGGATTAGAAGAACTTAGAAAATGTGTGACATTTGGATTTTTGAGCATCCAATTCTCTAATTCTAATGTAATACATTGTTCATGTACCCAAACTTGAAGAAGTTGATTTTTTAGGTTTCAGTTAACTGCATGGTCATAGATCTAGTCTTGACCCAAGAAGAGTGGTTTCGTAAGGTCCTTATCTTGACACACTAGCATTTTGATTGTCATTGGGACATCTTGAAGGTAGATGGGAAGCTCCACCTTGCCCAAACAAGGGGTTTCAACACCTCCCAAACCTATGAGATAGGCTTCTATCGGATTGAGGTTCAACTGCAGATCTTGACAGTATGAAGCTCTAACGGCACTAGTTGCTGCACCTGAGAGTCAATCAAGGCTCTCACAGTCCTTACATTCTCTCCTTGTCCTATCTCTATGGTCACGAAGGGGTGTCAGTCTATTATTCGAGAAGCAATCGCACTTGACATCTCACACATGGCCATTTGATATCTTGGGGCCTTTGGATTGACATCTAGGCCTACTCACCTTAACTTATTTCGCCTAATGCGCTCTCTCGCCTCTACCTATGCCTCTTCACTAACCCTTAACTCTTCTTCTTTTCTCTAGCCGTGTTGAGTCTCCTTAGCATATCCTCTATAAGAGGTTCTTCATATAGCTTGACTCAACAACCACTAATATAGTTTGGCAAGATGTCACCTTCTAGGGTGGCGAGATGAATAGCACCACTAGTGGAGATTCTATTAATGATCATGGGTCCATATCCTCTTTTTTCCAATCTACGAGCATGTTGTTTTAGTGTATAAACCAACACTAGGTCTCCCTATTTTAATCCTTTGTCCTTGATGTGTGCATCAAAGTAAGCCTTTTGTCTTTTCTTTGCAACATAGATGCCTACTATTGCTCGTAGCCTAGTCTCACCTAAGCATTCTAGATCAAAGATCCCAGAAGACAACTTGTGTCCATTTCACTCGTGCTCTTGTGCTACTTTCAATGTTGGTATTAGGAATTCCAATGGTAGCACAACATTCTATCCAAATATCATATGAAATGGGGTGGCATTGAGTACCGTTTTGTAGCAAGTCAATAAGCTCAAACAACATGATGAATTTGTTTGTCCCAATTAGAGTGTTTATTATTTACCAACTTTTTCAATACATTACATAGGATCTTATTTGTGCTCTCGGCTTGTCCATTAGCTTGTGGATGATAGGGGCAGACTTCTTATGTATCACCAAGAATTTTTGGAGAAGGTTTTCAATGACCTCATTCAAGAAGTGCATGCCTTTGTCACTTACTAACTCTATTGGTAACCCGTATCTGGTGAACACGTTCTTGAATAAGAACTTAGCCATCATTTGAGCATCGTTCTTTGTTGTGGTTTTTACATCCACCCACTTGGTAAGGTAATCTATGGCTACAATAATGTATTCTGCATGGGAGTTTCTAGTTGGGGGGTTAATAGGACCAACAAAGTCTATACCCCACTTCCAAAATGAACGTCCTCCCATCATTGGTCTCAAAGGCATCTCACCTTTTATGATAGGATATTGTGCACATTGACATGTGTCACATTTCTTCACATAGGTATGTGCATCCATATGAAGAGTTGGCCACCAAAGTCCTGAGAATAGAATGGTCTTGATTACTCAGTCAAGACCAAAGTGTCCACCTACAACACCATTATGTGTAGTTTCTGAGACTTTCAAATAGTCTGATTCATGAACACACGGTCTTAAGTAACCATCTTTGCCTCTTCTGTATAGGTTGTCTCCTACTAAGGCATAGTCCTGAGAGCCTCTTGCTCCATGCTTCTTTTTCTTGCTAAACTAGCCTCATTGGGTAAGGTTCCTATTTTCATAAATTCTACCAATGAAGTACTCCAATATGGAATTAATGACACGTGATAAAGAGTGGCATGCTCCACTGGGGGGGTCTCTCTTTGGACATTGAACAATTCTTAATCCATTCATGTATTTATTTGTCCATACTGTGCCAATAGACTCCTAAACATTTTAGATTTTGCAACGTTCGTTGTTTAGAATACTGATTTCCTAGCGATCCTTCATGGGCTTGTTGCAACTTACTACTATGTTCATCGTCCTCTACACAACAAGCTAGTACACCCTCTACATCTTGTTTGTACATATTTCCTACCAATATTTGATATTTTTGTGATTTTACAATTTCTTCCTTGTTTGTTTTCACATTCCTATTTGCGGGTTCGAAGGTTAGGACAGGTACCAACTTATTTTCCCATTTAGGAACAACTTCTAAATTGAACAGATAAGCATCAGGTAGTTCATCAAACACTCCTTGCGGTGACTCTCCCAAGGTGATGCGAGAAAGATGATCTGCCCTAAGGTGGGTCCTACCTTTCCTAACAACCACTTTAAAATTGTATTCCATTAGTAAGAGGAACCATCTTACTAAGTGTCCTGTATTGCAAGGTTTATTGACCAAATATAGTAAAGCTTGATGATTAGTGAAAAACTTGAACTTGTTGGCCAATAGATAGTGTCTAAACTTCTTCACAATGTATATTATGCCTAAGCCTTCTCTTTCGGTTGTTGTATAGTTTCGTTCAGTTGCATTCAGTTGTCTACTAGCATATGCTATAAGCAAGTCTAGATTTCCTTCACCTGTGGGTTGTGCTAGCACACATCCTATTGTATGACTTGATGCATCCATGTGGCCATGGAATGGTTTATTCCAATCAGGCGTGGTCAGTATTGGTGCTGTGCACAATATTTTCTTGAGCTCGTTGAAGGAATTTTCACATTTGTCGTTCCACTCAAAATTTGTCAACAAAGCATAAAGAGGTTTAGCTATGATTGCATACATGTGGATAAACCTTCGATAATATCTACAATGGACCATAAAGGCTTGTACCTCTTTAACACTCCTTGGCCTTGGCAACTCCGCTATGGCTCTTACTTTGTCCTCATTAATTGATATTCCATTCTTAGAAACAATGTGACCCAAGATCTTACCTTGACATACCATGAACACACACTTTTCTGGGTTCATATACACTCGATATTCTCTACACTTGTTGAAGATCTATCTGAGCTCAAGGAGGTGGAGTCTTCTTTCTTGGGAATGAGCACACAAATCATCCACATATACTTCTAAGCTCTTTCACAAGAACTCTTTAAAGACATGACACATGAGCCTTTGGAATGTTGCAAGGCATTGGTGAGCCCAAATGGCATAACACAAAATGCAAAGATTCCCCTCTATGTGGCGAAAGCCATTTTGTGTCAATCTTTGGGGGCAATTGCTAATTGGTTGTAACTTGAAAATCCATCAAGGAAGCTATAAACTTCCTTGCCCACAACATGCTCCACTAAATGTTCGATGATTGGAAGCAGATAACTATCTCTGATTGTAGCGGCGTTAACTTTTTTAAGGTTAATACACACTCACAACTTCCCATTCTTCTTGGGGACCACTAAAATGGGGGACACCCATTCAATGTGTTCGATCTCATAGATAAATCTAGCTTCAATCAACCTATCGATTTCTTCTTTTATTTTTGTAGCATAAGTGTCATAATATGTGTAGGGCTTTTGTTTGGTGGGCTTGGCATCAGCTATCATGGGGATCCTATGAGAACATATTCGTGGATCTACCCCCTTTAAGTCTTTATAGGTCCACACAAGCACATCCCTATATTCCCTTAATAAAGCTACCAGCTCTACTTCTTCTTTTGCACTTAGGTCTTCTCCTATGTACGTACATCGCTCTTTGTTCTCTTCGATGGTTACTACAATTTTTTTGGTCTTTTCTTTATTATCGTATGCTTCTATTATGAGGGCCTCTCTCTTAGGCATTTGTACCAAAATTTCAATTTCATGAATAGGAGGGGGATTATCCTTCTCCTTGGCCCATTTCTTCTTGTATTTCCCGCAAGAACTCTTGAGAGTATTCTTGAATTGAAAGAGTTATTCCATCGTGTGTGGAATTAGGAACATAAGCTTTCGTTGGTGGTGAGCTTTCTCTTTCAACAACTAGTTGAGCCTATGGGGGTAAAGAAACCTACCAACTGTTCTAGTCTTTCTAATAAGCCCTGAAAGTGCAAACCCGATTTGATAGAATTTGTTTGATTGAACACTTGATTGGTCTCTAGCATAGCCTAAGCTAGTTCTACCATTTTTATGCACATTTTTGTCCATTCAATCTCTAAATCGGCTCTAGGGTAGCTCTTGTCTAGGTTTGCAGCTGTTGGCCATTCTTGAAGCTGAGCCTGGTAGGCCTTGAACATCATGTCCAAGTCTTCTAGTGTTGGATCTACAAGAACAGACCCTCATTGCAGTCTATTTACAGTGATTGATGGGGTGGGATGAGGTGGTGTCGATGGAGTTTCGGCACATGAGGGGCTTTGAGATGCAATGTTTACTATTTTTGTTTTTGCGTCTTTTAAGCTTTCTTCTAGTTTGGATAACTTTCTATTCCACTTACGATTGGCCTTCTCTCTGGTATCCTTCCATGTTCTTGTTTTGCTTTACTAGGCTCTCTTGATTCACTTGACTCTGATTGTTTAACTGGTTTATTCTATTTGAAGGCTTGTGCCCTAGTGACTACCTATATAGGAGCGACATTACTACTACTTGAACTTGAGTCCACCACTAAGTCTACCACATTAATGGGTGTAACTTTGGGTGCACTTGAGGGATTCCTAGGAAAATCTCTCGGGAGATGTCCTTTGCCACACTCAAGACAAAAACCTTGTATTGTGATGTTCTATCCTTGTCTCGGAGTCGATGGGTAGGGACATTCACGAATGAAATGATCACCCTGACATCTAAAACATGGTCCTCTAGGGGCTTGTGGTCTTACTTGTCTCAATTGGGGCCTAGGGTTGGGATTCGTGTACATGACATTGGAGTATTCTAGCTCCCAATTTTGTTCCATAGGTGGTGTCTTGTATTGATAGGAATAAGTCTAACTATGCTCTGGTGACTCTGTGTAATAAGATTGTGGAGTATCTTCATGGGAGTAGTCTGAACTATGAGCATGAGGATCATTTTTTGAGACCAAAGGGGTTATTGGCACCAATTCTCTATTAGGGTTTTCCTTTGCCATTGCATATCTAACTGGGATCACATTGGTAGGAGCTTGTGGTTGGTTTCCTAGGACCGGTTGTGACCTTATGGTGCCCAATATTGCTGTTGTGGTCTATAATATGGCTATTGGTATTGATTTGGATACCTACCCTATTGGTAAGGTTGTTGATAAGTTTGTCGGATATCCTGCCTATTGTATGGACAATCTTGAGCCATGTGATTTGTATATTTTCTCTCAATGGTGTAATATGGAGCATTAGGGTTTCCTTAGGGTTGAGCCATCATCGGGCAAACATTAGCCATGTGGTCCCCTCCACAGTTGTAAGATCGCTTCAATGAGGTGAGCCTTAGTGCTTCTCTATTTTGAACTCCTAGCTTCTTGGCAACCTGCTCAACTATCTTTTCTATCTCAGTGGAGGTTCTAGAGGTATGAATAGTAGAACTGTCAAAATCCTTACAGAGTTTGGACAATTCTAACTCCTCACCCAAGTTTTATTCTATGTCAATGCACATTCGCATACACTCTTCTATGGATCTAGGATCTTTCAAGTAGACATATGATCTTAACTTGGTGCTTACTAAGCCATCTAAAAACAAGGCCACTTGTTTGGTCGAGGTGGGTTAACTCTAGAAAAGGGCATATTTCGAAGTACTATCGGAACCGTCTTCCTGCAAGTCGCACTGTTTCTTGGGGTGTCTGCTTGAAGTTGTGGATCAAGGATGATGTGTTATGCTTGATACCACTCTCGAAAAAATCTATAATGAATTCTTCTAGTAGTTGACCTATATTTTGGTAATTGCGATTGTTTAGAGGTTGAAACCAAGTTAAGGCAGTACCCTTGAGAGTCAAACCAAATGCCTCAAACCGTGTGAACAAGTCCTCGACCTGTTCAACTCTTAACACTTGTTGAACTCAACCACATGATCATAAGGATCTCTTGACCCATCAAAATAGTTCTTCATTGCCTTGACCACTTGAGATGGTCTAAGGGTTCTTGGGTAGTCTCGGGGTCTAGGCAATGGAAAATCATGTTCATCTCTTTGATGCCTATGTGCTCTATGTCTCTCTCTTTCTGGTCTTTCACCTTCAAGTCCTGATCTTTCTCTACCCACAGTGTTTGCAAAGATTACCTTAGGTCTCTCTCTGTTTCTTTCCCTCTAGGTTTCATGAGCCAGGATGATCTTGATCCTTGGAGGCCATGGGAGACATTGGATCTTGGTGGAGGGAAAATCAATTCACCCTTCTAGGTGTATGCATGCTTGTCATGCTCTGATACCAAGAACATTTTCTTCGATGTGTGATCTAGACAGACAACTTTTCCTGGTGTCTCCAGATCTTTGAACTCATAGATGGTGACTATTGGGCGTGGTTGATTTGGCTTGAATCTCCAAAAGGCTTCCTCTATTTCTCTATTCAAGAATAGTTCTATGCTTTTGTTATCTTGAGGGATCCAATCTGGAGTGGTCACTCTGGTCAAAACTGACTTACCTCTAGGAGTCTTGGGTTCTCATCCTACATCTCCTTGCTCTAGGTCTCCTATCTCATTCTCAGGAATGAAATTTCCAAACTCATATGTCCTGTCTGGTAATTTGATGACCACATTCATGGTCCCTTGCTTATCAATATATGAACCCTCTTCGAACTTGACCATTCGGTGTTCAAGTGCAAAGGGTTGATCTAGATTTTTGAGTTGGACTAATGATCTCCTCAAACCATCCTCATAGATGCGAGCACCTAATCGGTTGGTCCGAATATATTCCAATTGTGTTTTATAGGGACCTTCTGGTGTCTGCAAATAGCCAATGTTTAAGCTACCTATTGGGAAAGATGGATGGACACTCCAAGAAATGACTAGGTACTACCATTCCCTGCTTTGTACTAGCCCTCTTTTGCTTCAGAGTTGGGTTATAGGCCATCTTAGCTTCCCAATGACACTAAACAAGTGCCTATGTACTTTGTAAATGATGTGAGAAATGATTGATTCAAAACAGATTACTTCCAAGTTGAAGGATCAATGAAAACCTTCTATTTTTGTTCACACACCTACTGCTTGTTAAGCTCAGTGCTTCCAGTACAATAGGAATTAGAAAAATTCATTTTGGAGATATCAAATTAGCTTACTAATCTAATGATTCCAAGTAAAATCACTTAAAATGATGCACTACACATAGAGCAATCAATTTAGCAATCAAATCATTACCCCCGATTTTTTAGGACCTCTGTAGAGTTTGACCAGTGTGTACTTCGACACGCTTTTCTCCAAATTGGCTGAATGAATTATCTTCAAACTTTGTGAGCATGTAGAGGATTTGGATTTGATTCCAGCAATCTATAGAACATTGGAAATGGTGAAGGAATGACTGTGATATGAGGAATACAAAATGATTGTTCTGAGTAACTATGACAGAGAGACCATAGATGAAAGTATTGATCTATTGTATTAAAAGACAATGTTGTACATGATCATTGGCATGATAATCAATGCCTAATGATAATGAGTAGTGTGGGCTATGAAGTGAGCCTCACTCTCTTACAATGTAATCAACAAGAATTTGGAATTAGAGTCATCTATCCCGCAAGTTTTTCAATCATCTTTTATAGATGAGTAATTTGAATTTGGAATTTGAGTTCTTCATTGGATCTCACTAAAAGGTGATCCTCTAATCTAGGAGATATTCTCTCCAAATAAAGTCGTGGCTTTTTCATCTAACGAACTCCACGAGTTTAGTGGTGGCGACAAATATTCCTTCAAGTCAAATAAACTTTTACAAATGGTAAAAGGTAAAGACTTTATAGCAATGGTTCCCATGGAACTTCAATTAGTTGCACATAAAATTTAGCCAAGTGTGTAGGCTTGGTATTTGCACCAACAGCTCCCCCTCAAGCCAAACATCTTGGCTTGGTCTTCTTCTTCAATTTCCTTGAATGTCCTGCAATCCAATCATAGACTTAAATGTGCAAAGTTTTGTACCATCTAATGCTTTAGTCAATAAGTCTGCACATTGCATTTTAGTTGATACATATGCCAACTGAATTTCCTTGCTCAATAGCTTCTCTCTCACATAATGATAGTGGACCTCTATATGATTGGTCTTAGCATGATAAATAGGATTTGCTACAAGATGGAGTGAGCTTGTATTATCTCCAAAAATCATTGGAGATGTAGTATGCAAGCCCAAATCTGCATATAACAATCTGATCCATATGGCCTCTTGAGTAGCATTGGCCAATCCTCTATACTCTACCTCTGTAGAAGATAAAGCAACAGTAGGTTGCTTTTTTGAAGACCATGATAATGGCCATCAACCATTTGAAGATTCATTCTACTTGGTCTTAATGTAGGTTTTCCCCATTGCTTCCACAAGGAGGTGGTCGCAATTGCAACACCGGCACCTGAATCTAAGATAGCTTTGGTTGTGTAACCTTGGTAGGTGATTGGAAGATAATTATTACCTTCTTTACCTTCACTCATGTCTCGTATTTTGTCTAGAGATATCTCTAGGACTTTTTGCTTAGATCCAGCTTTTGAAACATTGGAACAAAATTTTGGAACCTGATTTGCCACATGTTTCCATACCTCAGGTTTTACTTTGAGTAGCTCTTCTAAGGTGAGATGACACTGAACCTTAGTGTTCTTCAAGACTTCAGTGTTTCTTGGAACCATTGAGTCTTCATTTCTTACCAGTATTATGGGAGCTCTGATTTCAAGAGATTCATATTCCCATGGGCCTGTGAATTGTGGTAACTCTTGTAAAGAATTAGATTCAAAATCTAATCTTTCATCTTCTTGTTGCTCTACCTAGTCTCTGTAAATCGACGGAATGTCTTGGGAAAATTGATCATGAAGGTCATCAATCTTAGGAATAGGAGGGGGATTTTCCTTCTTCTTGGCCCATTTCTCTTCTTGTATGTCCTACAAGAACTCTTGAGAGTATTGTTCAATTGAAAGAGGTGTTCCATCATCTATGGAATCAGGAACATAAGCTTTTGTTGGTGGTGAGCTTTCTTTTTCAACAACTTGTTGAGCCTGTGGAGGTAAAAAAACTTGCGACTTGTTTACCAACTACTCTAATCTTTCTAGTAAGCCTTGGAAATGCAAACCCGGTTTGATAGAATTTGATTGATTGAATGATTGATTGGTCTTGAGAATAGCTTGAGCTAGTTCTACCTTTTTTATGCACATTTTTGTCCGTTCAATCTCTAAATCTACTTTAGGATAACTCTTGTCTAGGTTTGCAGTTGTTGGCCTTCTTGAAGTCGAGCCTCGTAGGACTTGAACATCATGTCCAAGTCTTCTGGGGTTGGATCTATAAGAAAAGACCCTGGTTGTGGTCTATTTACAATGAGTGGTGGGGTGGGGTGAAGTGGTGTGGATGGAGTTAACTTTCTATCCTACTTATGATTGGCCTTCTCCCTAGTATCCTTCCATGTTCTTGTTTTCCTCTTACTAGGCTCTCCTAATTCACTTGACTTTGATTGTTCAAGTGGTTTGGCTTGTTGTAAGGCTTGTGCCCTAGTGACTACCTGTATAGGAGTTACATTAACACTACTTGAACTTGAATCCATCACTAAGTCTACCACATTAATGGGCGTAACCTTGGACACACTAGAGGGGTTCTTGGGACAATCTCTCGGAAGATGTTCTTTGCCGTAGTCAGGGCAAAAGCCTTGTATTGTGATGTTTTGTCCTTGTCCCAAAGCCGGTGAATGGGGACATTCACGAATGAAATGGTCACCCCAAAATCTAAAACATGGTCCTCTAGGGGCTTGTGGTCTTACTTGTCTTGCTAAGGGTATGTGGTTAGGATTCGTGTACATGACATTGGAGTATTCTGGCTCCCAATTCGGTTCCATAGGTAGTGCCTCATATTGATATGGATAAGTCTCACTATGCTCAGGTGACTCTGTATAATAAGCTTGTGAACTATCTTCATGGGCATAGTCAGAACTTTGAGCATGAGGATCATTTTTTGAGACTGAAGGGGTCATCGACACCAATGCTCTATTGGTGTTCTCCTTTGCCATTGTGTACTTAATTGGAATCACATTGGCAGGGGGTGGTGGTTGCTTTCCTAGGACCAGTTGTGGCCTATATGGTGCTTGATATTGCTGTTGGTATTAAGGATGATATTGCTATTGTGGCCTATAATATGGCTGTTGGTATTGGTTTTGATGCCTACCCTGTTGGTAAGGTTTCTGATATGTTTGTCTAACAACCTACCTATTGTATGGACACTCTTGAGTTGTGTGGTTGGTGTATTTTCTATCTATTTTGTAGTATTGACTATTCTGGTCCCCTTGGGGTTGTGCCATGATAGGACAAACATTGGCCATATGGTCTTCTCCACAAGTATAACATCATTTTACCCCGACCATTCTAGGTGTTCTTACTTGAGACTCCTAATTTTTGAGCTAGTGGTCAGTTCTAAGGTGTGTCTTTTCTTTCCTGACTACTACTTCAAAGTTGTACTCCATGAGTAATAGAAACCAACATATCAGTCGTCCTGTGTTACATGGCTTATTGACTAAGTACAATAATGCTTAATGACCCGTGAAGAATTTGAACTTATTTGCAAACAAATAATGTCTGAATTTCTTTACTACATAGATCATTCCTAATCCCTCTCATTCTATAGTGGTGTAATTTCTTTCTGCTGCATTCAACTGTCTGCTCGCATAAGCTATAGGGAGGTCTATATTACCTTCACTCGAGGGTTGTGCCAACACACATCCAATGGCATAGTTGGGATGCATCCACATGTACATGGAATGACTTGCTCCAATCCGGGGTTGTCAATATAGGTGCTGAGCACAACTGTCGTTTTAGTTCATTGAATGAATTTTCACACTCATCTGTCCATTCAAACTTGGTCAAAAGAGAGTACAAAGGTCTGGCTATGATTGCCTACGTGTGTATGAAGCGTCTATAATAACCGCAATGACCCATAAATGCATGTACCTCTTTTATTTGTTTGGCCTAGGTAGTTCTGCAATTACGTTCACTTTTTCTTCATTTGTAGAAATTCCGTTCTTTGACACAATGTGTCCTAGAATTTTGCCTTTTCTGACCATGAAAAGGCACTTTTCTGGGTTCAGACAAACCTGATATTCTCGACATTTGTCAAACACTTGCCTTAGTTCTGGGATATGAGTCTACCTTATATTCGAATGAGCACATATGTCATCGACATAAACTTCCAAATTCTTGCGTAAGAATTCCTTAAAAACATGACACATGAGTCATTGGAAAGTGGCAGGTGCATTTGTGAGTCCAAAAGGCATCACACAAAATGCAAATATGCCCCATTCTGTGGCAAAAGCCGTCTTGTGTTGATCTTTTGGAGCAATGGCTACTTGATTATAGCCTGAAAAACCATCAAGAAAGCTGTAAACTTCCTTGCCCACAACTCTTTCCAATAAATGTTCTGTGATAGGAAGAGGATAACTGTCTCTAATCGTGGCGGCATTAACTTTTCTAAGGTTAATACACACGTGTAATTTTCCATTCTTCTTGGGCACAACCACGATGGTGGATACCCATTCGGTATGCTCAATTTCATAAATGAATCTTGCTTCTATCAAATGATCTATTTCTTCTTTGATCTTGGCAGCGTAGTTATCATTGTACATGTATGGTTTCTGTTTTGTCGGTTTTGCTTCTGGAGTCATAGGGATTCTATGGGAGCATATATCTCGGTCTACTCCTTTCAAGTCTTTGTAACTCCTCGCAAACAAATTTCTATATTCTCGTAGTAGGGAAATTAACTCTTCTTCTTCCTCGTTTGTCAAATCATGCCCAATGTATGTACATTTTTCTTCTTCTCCTTCTATGGTGACTATGATTTTTTTGGTTTTCTCTCGATTATCATATACTTCTCCAACATTAGCTTTTCTTTTAGGCATCCATACCATAATTCATCTATCTTCTATTTCATAATTCTTGAAATTCTCTGGTACTTCCATGTGTGGTTCTTCTTCTTTTTTTGTCTTAGGTGATTTCTTTCTCTTCTTTTGCCTACTCTCTGTATCTCTCAAGGATGGCTCAAGTTGTTCCATTTGGCTTTCCTTTTCTTCTTTACGGTTTTTGGCTTCTACAAAATAAAGATATTCCTCTTCTATGGAACAGAAGGGTTCCATGATGATGGATTCTAGGTCCTCGTCATCACTCTCGTCCGGTTCTTGGATCACTTCCATGCATTCTTCTAGGATAAAGTCATCCTCGATAGGTTCAATCATGAAAATGGAAATATCATACCCGTCCTCATCACAATGAGGGGTCCACTATTCTTCGTTCACCACTATGTCCATCGTGACTAAGATTTCTACCCAACCGTGAGGCTCGAACTCCTCGTCTGGAAATACTATAGGTGCATAAGCTGGGTCTTGAAGGGTTTGTGGATGTTGTTTTGAACCTAAGGTTCTAGCTTCTAGCCGTTCTTCCTCTTGTTTGGCTACTTTACACATCCATAGATGAGTATCCTCGTGCAACCATGAGGGGTCTGATTCCAATGAGTGTCCCGAGTCTGTTTCTTCTTATGTCTTATGGATGGTATTCCATTGTATTGGGGGTACATCTTGATGGGAGTATTCTTTAAGATTGACTTTAGTAGTCACTCCTAAATGTTGCAAGTACAATGAATTAGTTCCCCAATCTTGTACGATTTGCAACTGACGCATGAATGGTCATCCTAAAATCATCTCGTAAGCATGATTTTTCCCAAAATCGCAAATGGCAAAAGTATGTTCAAACTCCACACCACAAGTGGTGAGAGATATGCCTTCTAGTAAGCCTAATGGTTTTTCTATATCTCCGTCAGCCATTTGTAGCTTCATCCTGATGGGTCTTAATGTTGTCTTACCCCAACATTTCCATAAAGTAGTGGTAGTGATGGCTACTCTGGCTCCTAAATCTATGATGGCTTTGGTGGTGTAGCCCTGATGGGTTATTGAAAGATAAGTGTTACCTTCCTCTCCCTTGCTTACATCTCCAATTCTTTCTATGGGTATCTCTGGTACCTTCTTGTGTGATCCTATCTGTGAGGGGGTAGTAGCAAGCTCAGGGAATTGATGTGCTACATGCTTCCACAATTCTGGTTTAACCTTCAACAATTCCTCTAGAGTGAGGTGACATTGTACTTTGGTGTTCTTGATCACTTTCGTGTTCCTAGGGATCACGGATTCTTCATTCCTCATTATTATCGTGGGTGCTCTCATGCTAATAGACTTGGATTCCCAAGATCCTGTGAACTGAGGTAATTCTTGCAAAGAATTGGATTCAAAATCTGTGTGTTCACTCAGTTGTTCTTTCTCTACATCATCGTAGATAGAGGGGATGTCTTGGGCACATTGCTCTTGCAAGTCATCTATTTCTTGAATAGGAGGATGGGTTCCTTGTTCTTTTCTTCACTTCTCTTCTTGGATTTCTCTTAGAAATTCATGTGAGTACTTATGTATGGAAGACACGTTGTCTTCTGCCTCTGTATTTGGTACTTGAGACAGGGATGGTGCATTCCTTTCCTATGTCTCTGAGACAATAGGGTTCTCATGTGCTTTCCTCTTCTCATTGTTATTAATCAAGCATTTTAACCTCTCCAGTAGTCCTTGAAAGTGTAACTCATGTTTTTCCATGCTATTCCAATTAAGATAACGAGAGGCTTCGAACATAGTTTGTGCTAATTCTACCATCTTCATACAAAGTTTAGTCCTCTCAATTTCTAAATCTGCTCTTGCATAGTTCTTACTCGTTTCAGCTATCTGGGGTCCTTCCTTTAATCTTGCATGATATGCATGAAACATCATGTCTAGGTTTTCTAGTATGGGTTCCGCTAGAACTGATCTTGGTCTCTGAGCTAGGTTCTCCTGATTAGATTCTTGAGAAGTCAATTCTAGGATTTTGGCTCTGGATTCCTTGAGGCTTCCTTCCAACTCAGTTACTCCACTTTCTCTTAATTCTTTCTCTAGAATCTTTCCAAGATTTCATCTTTTTGTTACTAGATTCTCCAACTTTGCTAGTTTCGGCTATTTTCTCAGGGTTAAGCTATTGATTCGGTAAGAGTGCATGGGCTCTTGTTATCACTTGGATAGGCACATATGTAGGGTTGGATCCATCTGCGTTGTGTGCAATACCTATCACGTTGATCGGTGTCACTTTTGAAGCATTAGCGAGGTTCTTGGGACAATATTTTATGACATGCTCTTTACCACAATCGGCACAAAAGCCTTGTATGTTATTGTATTGTGACTGTCCTGCTATTGGAGGATGTGGACAATCCTTTATGAAATGATCTCCTTGGCACCTAAAGCATGGTCCTCTAGGGCCTGGGGTCTTGCTATCTCAATTGGGGCTGCTGATTAGGGTTGGTATACATCACATTAGCTTAATCAGGCTCCCAATTGGGTTCCAATGGTGGACTATCATATTGATATGTTTCCACATGTTCTGGTGACTCGGTGTAATATGCCGGTGGAATATCTACATGAGTAGAGTCAAAACTATTAGAATTAGGGTCACTTTCTGTGATCAGGGGTGAAGAAGGCACTAAAGCCCTATTGAGGTTCTCTTCTACAACAGCATATTTGATTGGGATGACATTAGCTGGTGGGGATGGCGGCTGAGCTAAAATAGGTTGTGGTCTTTGTTGAGCTGATAAGGATAGTTTTGAGGAGGCTTGTGGTAATGAGGCTGAGCATTGTACTGACCTTGATACCTAGCAGGCTGTGGGTATGCTTGCGATTAGTTCTATTGTACCTTTGTTGTATGGGCAGTCTTGAGCTGTATGATTCGTGTATCGTCTCTCAATTGTACAGTATTGGCCACTAGGGTTGGCTTGTGGTTGTGTTGCATTGGGACACACATTTGCCATATGATCACCACCACAAGTGTAAAAACGCTTGTTAGTTGTTAACCTAGGCATCTGCTTGCTAGAAACTCGTAGTTTCTGGGCCACTTTTTCTACTAGGTCCTCTACCGAGCTAGAAAGTTTTGAAGATGCTAGAGATGAACAATCTGAGTCCTTATAGACTTTTAAGAGTTCCAACTCATCTCCTAAGTTGTTCTCAATGTCTATACAGATTCTCACACATTGCTCTAACGTTCTGGGTTCCTTTAAGTATATGTAGGAGCAGAGTTTAGAGCTCAAGTGGCCATCTAAACACAATGACACTTGCTTGACCTGTGAGGGTAACTCTTGCATTGGGCATCTTTTGACATATTGCCCAAACCTACGTCTTGCGAGTCTAACTATTTCTTGGGGGGTTTGTTTGAAGCTATGAATCAACGAAGACGTATCATGCCTAATTCCACTCTTAGAGAGTTCAGTGATGAATGACTTTAACAAGTGATGGATATCCCTAAATTGCCTCTGTTGCAATGGTTGGAACCAAGTTAAAGCCGTGTTCTTTAACGTTAGTCCAAAAGCATTGTATTGCGTAAAAATGCCTTCTACTTGCTCTGCTCCTAGAACTTGCTTAAATTCCGCAACATGGTCATAGGGATGTCCTATCCCATCAAAATAGTTTTTCATGGACTTTACTAATTGAGTGGGTCTCAGTACCCTGGGGTGTTCACGTGGTCTAGGTAGAGGAAAATCATCTCTGCCACCTGGTATTCTTGGTTCTCTTTTTCTTTCCACTCTATCGGTGTCCATGGTGGTTCTATCTCTGCCTATGGGGTGAGTGAAACTTACTTTTGGTCTCTCTTTGTTCTTCTCTCTTTGAGTACCATGGGCTGAGGATGTTCCAACACCCTGATGACTCGTGTCTACATTTGCTCATGATAGAGGGAATATTAAATTGCCTCTCCATGTGTAGGTATTTCTCGCGTGGTCTGGTACTACAAATACTCATTCTGAAGTGTCGTCTAGGTATACAACTTTTCCACGTGTATCTGGGTCCTTGAATTCATAAATCATGATGGAGCCTACCTCCCTAGGTTGTTCCACTATGTACCTCCAAAAAGCTTCATCGGTTTCCTTATTCAAAAACAATTCTATGCTTCTATTATACTAAGGGATCCAATCTAGGACTAATACTCTTGTTAGTACAGATTTCCCTCTAGGTGTCCTTGGTTCTTCTCCTAGTGGTTCTTTTCCTTGGGCTCTTGCTTCCGCATCTGGCTAAACTACACCAAACTCATTGGTATGATTTGGTTGAGTACTTATGATGTTCCTTCTTTGTCTATGTACGCATCTCTCTCAAATTTCACCACTCGACGATCCAATCCAATGGGTTGATCAGGGTTGTGATTGCACCACCGATCTTCGCAAACCATCCTCATGGATGCAAGCACCTAAGTGGTTGGTCTGAACATATTCTAATTGAATTCTGTAGGATCCTTCGGGTCTTTCCAAATATGCTATGTTTAACCCTCCTTCTAGTCTTTCCATGCGAAAAGCCATTTTTGACCCACTCATATATGAGCCCAACTTGTAAGGGTAGCTATTCAATTGTTGTGCCCACGAACGTGCAGTAGTTCCTACACTTGCTTCAAATGATCTCAGGCTTCGTCGGTCTGACTTACCTATATGCTTGCCCGATCTAACGTTCATGAATTTACTTCCTGGCACTCTCTGATCGTCAATGGTTCTTTGTTCCTTATTGCATATTTCCTTTTAAATTCCTTTAAATTCTTCTCTTGTCTCAATGTTCACGTCAGGAATCAACTTTTCGTAGTACTTTTGAGTTCTCGTTCCGTCAGACTTAAGTTCTTTCCTTTAGGTTTTCGTATCACACACTTTTATTTTAGTCTTGAACTTGAAAAATTAACTCTCTTGATCTTGATGAGTTCCTATTGTTGTTCTAATTTAATCCACAATGCTACTGTTTAGCCTAAGCTAATAATTGACTGAGGGGGTTGAGTATCCTTCCAACCTCAAGTCAGCTCCTTTGATTGCTCTAATGCCCAAGAAGTCGCACTTCCCAAGCCTTGCGTTCTTCACTGCCTTGCTTTGCTTGCCTTTGATAGCCCTTGCTAAACCTATAAAAATCCAATGTTTAGACCACTTCTTAAATGGATACCCAAGCACTTTAATATATACACTTTTTAGTCCTTTCTCCTTTGCCCAAAATTTTAATGCCCCCTGACTTTTCTAGTCCCCACAATGGGTCAACCTCAAATTATCTTAGCTAAAAATCAATGTCTTCTTTTTGGAAAAAATAGTTGAGGTCATGTAGTACTCGTAAAGACTTTCTAACGAGCTATAAAGCTCAAAAAACGGACTTCAAATGAAAAAGATATGAACATTCAGGCTCTCGGGGGTAATTATGAGCTAAGGCGTCTCCAATGAGCTTAGTCACCCAAAAATTTTCTCAAATTAGCCTCAAATTTGCCCAAAAGAAATGAAACCTAAATTTTTCCATTTTGGGTGAACAATCGCGATGGTCTGGGATAATCCCAATGGTCTGGGACCATCATGATGGCTCACGTGAACCGTCACGATGGCATGGTACAATCGCGATGGTCTGACGGTGTGAGGCATCGCGATGGTCTAAAGTGAAGCGTCACGATGGTCCGACTAGCGAGCAATCGCGATGGCGTGAGCCCGTCGCGATGGTCAACGATCAACACAACCATCGCAATGGCATGAGCCCATCGTAATGGTCATGAGGCACGATGGCTTGAGCCAACCGCGATGGTCCAAATTTGAAGCGTCACGATGGCATACGTGGTATCATCGCGATGGTCTATCTTGACACGTGGCAGGGGAGTCGTCATGATGGCGTGGGCCAATCGTGACGGCATGGGGTTGACTAGATCATCGCGATGGTCACGGACCATCGTGATGGCTCAAGTGAACTGTCACGATGGTGTGAGACCGTCGCAATGGTCCGGCTGAGTCATCGCGATGGCATGAGCCAATCGCGATGGTGTGACACAATCGCGATCGCATGAGCCCGTCGCGATGGTCCACCAAAATGAAAATTTTGCAAATGCAAATGTGGATTTGTGTGTGGGTTAGTATCGCCTACACCGTGATATGGTCGCCTACCTCAAATTCTGAGTTTGGCAGACCATCGTGATGGTCTGGCACACACAACAAATTCTGACAAAAAGTGGTTTTTTTACCTTTCAGAAGCTTTCCTGCTGCTCTGGAGCACTTTGCCTACAAGAAAACTCAAAAACACACAAGCATATACAAGCACAAAAGCTCTCTCTCTCTCTCTCTCTCTCTCTCTCTCTCGCATGCACAAATGAGGGGAAACGAGAAGAATGGGTGGATATGGTGAATTTTTTGATTTTTTTCAGAGTGGAAGAAGATGATGCGGTGGTGAAGAAGGAGTGTAGAGGAGATGAAAAACACTAAAAACTAATTAAGAACAACAACAAAAACTGAAATTTTTACCTTCCAATGCCACTTCTTGCTATACTCTTACCATCACACAGTCGTCCTAGACTCGATCCCCGGCAACGGCACCAAATTTGGTGTTGCTCTAGCACAATGGTAAGGACCACATTAAGAAGTTCCACCTCCTTAATGTCAATCCACGGAAGAGATAGGAGTGATATGAAGATCGTGAATGTGAGATGTAGTGAGAGTGAAGGTGAAAAGCATAGAGATGCACAAACACATACACACACACACATATAAAAGACAAGCAAGACACAATGGAAGGTAGGAAAATAGACTCTATTACTCAAGATCTCAATTACAAGCTCAAGCTCACACTATCTCATACAAGTCTACACTAGCTAACCTAAAAAATGAGCTCTCTGGCTCTCTTTATAGTTTTTAGACTAGTTTTGACTGGTTTCACATCTAATGACCGGCATAGTAAAAAAATAGGTTCTAAATGCTATTTGAAGGTCTAAACGAGGTCTAAAAATAATCAAAATTGGTAGGCTCATTCTACCTAAGCTCCTCAAGCTCGAGGACTCCTCGGCTTGCACAAAATGGAGCTATGAATTACAAAACTGGTTGTTCTATGTTACATATGGTACAAGAGTGATGAAAATCACTATTGAGGGTTTTTGAAAAGTATTTATAAAACATATGAAAGGGGGGAAAACGGCATGAAAATATGATAAACGAGCACAAGAGGCACACCCTCACAAGTTATTATGAATAAACTGTAGGAAGTATATGTTCTAGAAATGTCTCAAGTAAGTCCTAATGTCATTCTTGTGTCACAACCAAAAATGTAATTGAAATTTAAACAGCCCTTCAATGAACTTTTACACATGATAAGAGGAAATCAAGTTGGAAATAGTGAATCACTTAACTTTCCATTTGTACATGGTTAAGTGTTGATTTGAATCAATAAAATTTGGTAGTGTGATTGATGATGCAAGATGCGTTGGATACTAAAATGGATTTGAGAAAGATAGATAAGATTTTAAAAGAAGCAAATGTTGAAAAGAATTAGTATAAGGAAACAAATGTAGAGCTATCCAAAGAAATTTTACAAATAAAGAATAAGTAGGAGATACTACAAAAAGACTTGGTGAAAACAATAAAAAATTTTGACTCATTAACGTCTTAAAATACTACGCTAAGGAATGAACAAAAGGAGCTGACCTTGAAGAACAATAAAGTGTTTATAGAAAATATAAAATTGAAGAACAAGTGCACCACTTTGGAGGCAGAAAAGGTATAGATCATTGATTGATCTATATTGATAGAATCCCAAATAGATAGATGTATGAAATAATATGAATCACTAAGAAAATTAAGAACTAATGACTTTTATCCTATTGAATCAACCAATTCACATCACTAGTCACCATAATGAGGAAATTATCACATTGAAAGCCTAGTTAGAGGAATGCAAGTCCCAACTAGAAAAAGAGATACCTATATGAGCATCAATAGAAGAAACATTTAGAGCAGAAGGAAAGGAATTGAAAAATAAATTGGATTAATCATTAAGGATATACTTGTAACATTGCAACCAAGATAATGATCATACAAACCCTTTATCAAAGTTAAATAAAGATAGAACAAGAGTAACAGGGTGTCCTCGAAAAGGTAAGAGATCAAGACTCTCAATAGTTGATAAATGTTCTAGAAATTATGTATGCTAAGCGGTTGGAACCAAGATCGAGTTGTTCCTTTCATGGTGAGTGCAAATGCATCATACTATGTGAAAAATTCATGGAAATTTTTTTCACATAACACATGCCTGAAATCAAACTCGTTTACATAAGGATCACCTTGCCCTTTCTAGTACTCTCATATATATTTCACCACTTGAGAAGGACTAATCCTTCTTTCATCTTCTGGACTTATAATATGATTCTATGATATTTGAAGTTGTTGTGCCAAGCCTTGAGAAATGGGATTGGTTGTTGGAACTATAGGTAGTTGTTAGTCTATGTGTAATACTTGACATGGCAATGTTGGTGGCCATTCTGGGAATGTGAATTGGTTGAGGTGGTGGCAGACCTGGCATTGGTAATGTTATTATCATTGTTCCAAAAGAAATAGTGGGAATAGGTGGCCATGTGATGTTGTACTAACTACTAAAAGTGTGACATTGAGAAGAAATGTAAAGATGTGTGCATTCTAAGCCATTGGAATTGAGCTTTTTATGTACTATGTTAGTAGTGTTTATGGGTGGTGTACTTGAAGTAGATGCTACAATAATATTCATAGGATTTATTAGAACTTTTGAAAAAATTGGATGGGATTCCTAGAACTTGGAGTTGGAGTAACCATGGCTATGGAAATACTATTCATGAAGATGGGTAGATCATACATAAGAAAGAGGGGGTATTGGTAGTAGCCAAGGAGGTTTAGGAGGTTTGAGAAGGCAAGGAAGTATGAGGTAGTCAAGTCAAAGAGATTCAAGGAAGAGGGAAGGACAAGCATGAACAAGTGGGAAAGGAAGTCAACACAGATCCGACGAATATGCCATACAATTCTCATTTAAATCAAACAATCAATAATAGTGATTTTCACCACTCCACCACATTGTAAATTTTGTTGTTGATTACCCTTACTCCATTTTTTTCAAGAAGAGGATTCCTTGAGCTTGATGAGTGTCAGATCACTATAAACAGAGCTAGAGAGCTCATTTTGGAGGGCAAATTCTTAGGAATTGAAGCAAATTAAGAACGTAATATATTTTTTAGCTAATTAAAGATTCCATTGCTCCATTTCTTTGTCTTACCATGTGTATGTCTCCGTTTGTCCATGCTTGTGTGCTTCTCACTCACTTATGGGTTTCCACAATTCTAGTGAACAAATTGCTATTAATGTTGATAGCTAAGTTGCCATTTCCCCTAGGGTGCATAGTGGAGAGCCAAACATGGGATGACAAAATACATTTCAGTCTCTTTTGAAGGCCCTCCCCATCAATTTCAATCTCTTGAAGATAGATGGAGTCCAAGTTTAGGTTTTTATCGCACATCCATTGGCCAATAATTACTTCTCTTGAGGGGCCAGACAACCCTCTAACGTTGAAAGGAACGATAATCATTATTGGACACTAAATTAGGGGCCTTGTTACTCTTTTTCTTGTTTTTCTCATCATCTTTTTTCTTTAAGGTGGAAGGGTCTTGACATAAGAGTTTACCTTTCAAGGGGCTTTTCCATGGGATCTTAGCCAAGTTTTTTCCTTTGTGAGAAGTCTTCTTTGAAAACAAGTCCGATCTCCTCGAATTTCTCCCATCACTGTGATCATCATAGTGATTCATTCCCCTAGTTAATCCGACTTGCAAAAAATGTTTGTTTCTAGAGTCATGCGAGATGGAATCCTCTCAATAATCGACTTAGGGCTTCTTCTTCTTCTTCTTCTTCGTCTCACTTCCATGAAGTCTTCTGGGTTTTTCTCCATGAATTGTATTTCCTTGCCTTTCCAACATCTAGAGGATGTTCTGTTAGCGCTTAAGGTTAGGAACAAGGTGCAAGAATGTATCAAAGAAGTAGACACACAAGAAGAAGGAGCATTTAGGGAGCTCCAAGAAGTGTATGTCAAATTAAAGAGTGATTTTGATCACTAAAACCATTGTAAATATCATTTCACCTTTTTGTAGATCCATTTTGTGCAAGCCAAGGAGTCCTTGAACTTGAGGAGCATTAGAAGTATCTATGTATAAATTTTCATAATTTTTAGACTTTGCTTGAGCCCTCAAATAAGTTGTGGAATCTAATTGTTAACTAGGTTAGACACTAGGTCTGGATAGGGCCAAAACTAATCTAAAAACTATAAAATGAGCTACAGAGCTCATTTTTGGGGTAAGCATCTTTGAGAGAGCTAGCAGAGAGTGAGCTCATTCTTGAGCATTTTTATTTTTTTGAGTTTGCTAATAGAAACTTCCATTGCTCCTATCTTTGTTATCTTTCCTTGTGTGTATGTGTGTGTGTGTGCATGCATGTATGTGCTTGTCACTCACATTTTCTCACCACAATTTCTCATGGTCTTCATTCCTCCTCACATCTCCGCGGATTGACAAGTAAAGGAGGTGATACTCACACTTGAGCTACACCAAATTTTGGCACCGTTGTCCGGAAGCATTGCTCGAGGACGAGCATTGTGATGGTAAGATCATAGATTTGCAATGTTGGAAGGTAAAAAATATTCATTTTCTATTCATTTTCTGATTTTCTTCTCCATCTTCATCATCATCATCATCATCATCATCATCATCACCATCTTCATCCATCTTCATCTTCATAGATTTTTTTTTGTTTTTGAGTGCATTTTCATCATTTTCACATCATTTCTCATGTATGGAAGTGCAAAAAAGAGCTAGGAAGTGCTTGGGAGCACATGTGCTTGTGATTTTGACGATTTTTTGCACATTTGGGGCTCAGCAAAAAAAATCAAAATTCTAACCTAAAAACTCAAAAAATCACGGCTTTCTCAAAAAATCATGATTCTCTGGAAAATTCAAATTTTTTTCCCACCTAAATTTTTTTGAGAAAATCACAATTCTCTGAAAGTGAGAAAATCGTTATTCTCTAGAAGTGTGCATTTTGAGAAATTTGTGATTCTCTGGCCTTGTTGGATTCAAGAAATTTGCGGTTCTCTAGACTTAGAAAATTTGAGAAAATTGCGATTCTTTGGACTTAGAAAATTTGAGAAAATCATGATCCTCTGATTCTTTGGACTTGGGAGACTTTAGAAAATCGCGATTTTCTACATTTTAGAGTTTGAGAAAATCGTGATTCTCTAGACTTGGAAAATTGAGAAATTCGTGATTCTTTGGAATTTGAAGTTTGAGAAAATCATGATTCTTTAGACTTGGGATAATTGAGAAATTCGCGATTCTCTGGATTTAGTGCATTTGAGAAATTCGTGATTCTTTGGAATTTAGAATTTCGAGAAATTTGCGATTGTCTGGATTGAGAGGATTTGAGAAAATTGTGATTCCCTAGACTTAGAATTTCAAGAAAATCATGATTATCTCACTTTAGTGGAACTTAAGAAATTCGCGATTCTCTACTTGGTGATTTTGAGAAAGTCATGATTTCCTGAACTTAGCGATTTTGAGAAAGTCATGATTTCCTAGACTCAGTAGAAAGTCGCGATTTCCTAGACTTAGTGATTTTGAGAAAGTCGTGATTTCCTAGACTTAGTGATTTTGAGAAATTTGTGATTTCCTGGACTTAAAGATTTGAGAAATTTGTGATTCTCTGCTTGGTAAATTTTGAGAAAGTCGTGATTCTTTGGATTGTGGATTTTAAAAGAATCGCGATTCTCTGGTTGTTGCACTTGTAAAAAAAACAACTTTTTGGCTACCTGATTTGTAAAAACTCACGATTCTCAGAGAGGTCCTGTTTGCCTATTTTGACCCCTAGAAGTCTGATTGGACATAACTATCTCATACAAACTCCTTTTTGAGTGATTTTTGAGTTATAAATATGGTATTTTGAAGTTGACCTCCATGTGGGAGTAGGAATTAAGGGAGCTATATAAAATTTTTCAGAAATACAAGGGGGAAAAGTAGGTCTTGGAGGTACCTGAAAGCAAGTGGTTTATAAAAAATATTAAGTCTAAATCTTGATCTAGCTATGGGATTTTTACAGGTTTATTAAGAGCATTCAAAAGAGTTCAGAGCAAGGAAAAGTGCAACACAAAGCGAGGATTGGGGAGCACAATTATTAGGCATCATAGCATTTTGTTGGAGCATCAAACTTGAGGTTGACAGAACACTAAACCCCCTTTGTCAATTCTTAGCTTAGGCTAAGTACGAATAGTGGTTTTGAGAATTGGGGATATGTTAGGCATGAAATAATTCCAAAAAAAACTAATTTCTTAAATACAAGCATACCTCGAACATTGTTTGTGAAAAGAATAAGTAACTGTTATGAAAGAACTTTGCAAAACGGTTGTACTTGGGAAAACTGGGATTGATAAGCCAAGGCTTATGAACCTTAGATCATGCAAAAACGTAGGTCGGGATAGACAAAGCATCAGATCCTCTGAAGCTAGTGTTAATCACACAGCTAGGTCAAGGGCTCAACATCCTAGTGACTACCTGTACACACTAAGTTCAGAAACTAGTGAGTTAGAGATGTCCTACAACATGGAAAGACCAGTGAGTAGTTTGGGGATTGCATGCTTAGAGATGCCAGAGGGAGCATACAAAACTCAACTAGAGTACATCCAAACCAACCAATTAGGTGCTTGCATCTATGAGGATGGTTTGAGAAGGTCTATCATCCAACTGAAAAACCCTAATCAACTCATTTGGTTAGAGCATCTAGTAGTTAAATTTGAGGGAGATGCATATATCGACAAGGATGGAACAATGTACATAATCACCAATGACCCTGATAGGATCAATGAATTTGGAGTAATGATCCCTGAAATGGAAACAGACGATATAGAGCAAGGACATCTAAATGGAGAGCCTAGAACTTTGAGAGGCAAATCTATCTTGACTAGGGTACTCAATCTAGATTGGATCCCTCAAGATAACAAAAGTATTGAGTTATTTTTTAATAGAGAGACAGATGAGGCATTTTGGAGATATAAGTCAGAGCAACTAAATGAAGTAGGAATAGTCATTATCTATGAGTTCAAGGATCCCAACATGCCAGGAAAAGTGATCTATCTAGATAACACATCAGAGCAAGTGTTTGGTATCAGAGCAAAGAAGGCATGCTTACACATGGAAGGGTGAATCAGTATTTCCCCTACCAAGATCAAATGTCTCTTTTGGTTACCAAGGAGCTGGAACATCCCAAGCTCATGGTTCTGAAAGGGAAAAGGGTAGAGAGAGACCCGAGGTAAGCATTGCCAACACGATAGGAAGAGACCGATCATCGATAGAGACAGATAGAATGGGGAGAGAGAGAGAGAGAGAGAGAGAGAGAGAGACCAAGGCCCCTAGACCCCAATGAGGTAGAGATGACTTTCCTCTACTTAGGCCCAAAGAGCATCCTAGAATATTGAGACCAACACAATAAGTAAAATCCATGAAAAATTATTTCAATGGAACAGGTGATCCCTATGACCATGTAGCTGAGTTCAAACAAGTGTTGCGAGCTGAACAAGTGGATGATATGTTCAACCAATATAATGCATTTGGACTCACCTTGAAAAACACTACCCTAACCTAGTTTGGAAGGCCCTTAGAACAAAGGCAATTTAGAGACATCCATCACCTACTAGAGACATTTATCACTGAGTCCTCTAAGAGTGGGATCAAGCACAATACCTCATCCTTGATCCATAGCTTTAAGCAAACCCCTTAGGAGATGGTTAGGCTGGCAAGAAGGAGATTCAAAAAATACATAGAAAGATGTCCTAGACCAAAGTTACCCACGCCAGCCAAACAAGTGGCATTATTTTTGGATGGCTTGCGAAGTACCAAATTGAGATCATATGTCTATTCAAAAGAGCCTAGAACCATAGAGCAGTGCATTCGGATGTGCATAGACATTGAGGATAACCTAGGCGAGGAGCTCGAACTTTCAAAGGTATACAAAGATTCAGATAGTTCTACCAATTGCACTTCCAAACCATCCACTTCCATTGATGAAATGGCAGAACAAGACTAACCACAGGAGAAGCTCCTCAAGGAGTAGCCGATGAATTACCGGATGCATATTTGTTTAACCTTGAGATAGTACCAGAATGGGCTAAGCCTATCGTCCCTATTCTCACATATGGACCCAAGAATCCTAGGATAAGGATCAAAGAAGGAGAGATTACCAAATCTCATAGATATCAAATCATTGCAGGAAGTATATATAAACAGGATAATCAAAAGATTCTTGCTTTTTGTGTAGATGAATCAGAACATGCAAATTGGTTGCAATTAGCACATGTAGGTGCATTAAAGCAACATCACTCAAAACATTGTACCTTGCAGACTCTGCATAGACTAGGAGTATATTGGCCTTTGATGGAAGCAGATGTCTACAGTTGTGTAAAGAATGCCCTATTTGTTTGAAAGACCACCTGTAGAACATGTTGCATTATATCACATGTCTCTCACACCAGAATGGAGTGAACCTTTGCTGACGTACTTGAGGACAAACACATTCCCTCAAGGAATGACCTTAGCATGACAATGCAATCTAGAGCAGGAAGCTCAAGACTATTCACTTATTGGTGACAATTTATAAAAATGAGGAAAAGATGGATACCTAAGACAATGTGTTCATGAGAACGATTATTTGAGCGTACTAGAGACTACACACCAAGGTGTTGCATGAGGTCATTTCGGCCCCGATAGGATAATCAAAGCCATACTATTTGCAAGATTATGGTGGCCCACTCTTCACATGGATGCACATACCTATGTTAAGAGATGTGATGTGTGCTAGAGAACTGAGTTTCCTACTCACAGAGATGAAATGCCATTGAAACCCATTATGGGAGGACGTGCATTTTCTAAGTGGGGTATAGACTTTGTAGGACCCATTAACCCCCCTGCAAAAGGTACACATGTTGAATACATCATTGTAGCTACGGATTATCTTACCAAATGGGTAGAGGCCAAGGCCACAAAAAAGAATGATGCACACACGACTGCAAATTCTTATTTGAAAATGTCTTTACAAGATATGGACTACCAATAGAGTTAGTGAGCGATCGAGGAACGCACTTTCTAAATCAGGTCATTGAATATTTGATACAAGATTTTATGGTGATTCACAAGAAATCTGCACCACATCATCCTCAGGCGAGTGGTCAAGCAGAAAGCACTAACAAGATCCTTTGTAATGTACTGACAAAACTCGTGAACAACAAATGTTCAGATTGGGACAAACAGTTACATCATGTTGTTTGGGCATATCGAGTGGCCTACAAGACCATACTCAATGCAACTCCCTTTCAGATGGTTTTTGGTCAAAATGTTGTACTTCCTTTGGACTTCTTGATACTGACCCTTAAGGTTGCACAAGAACATCAGTGGACCGGCCATGAATTATCATCAAGAATAATGGACTTGGAACGATTAGGAGAAACTAGGCTGAAAGCAACAGCAGGCATATATGCAGCAAAGAAGCGATAGAAAGCCTATTTCGATGCACATGTGACAGATAAAGGCTTAAAAGAAGGAGATCTAGTCCTAGTGTATACACTGAAACAGCATGCACGGAAATTAGAAAAGTGAGGTTATGGACTTATGATCATTAACAGACTCTCAACAAGTGGAGCAGTACAATTAGCCACCCTAGAAGGAGACATAATGCCTAATTACATTAGTGGCTGTAGAGTCAAGCTTTACCAGGAACCTATTACTAAGGATATGCTTAGACGACTCACGTTGGCAAAGAAGCGTAAGAAGGAGGAAAAAAGAATATGCGCTGAAGCTCAGGCAGAAGCTATAGAACACATTAAGAGCATGAAGTTGAGAAGACAAGGACTAGGGAGAGAACATTATAAACATCTGGAAACAACACCCAGATACTCCATGGCCATGTGTCAAGCAAAGTCAATCACTCATCCTAGTATAGTGGATAGGAAACCATTCATTACAGTTAGGCTAGAGCACGGCAATTCTTGCCATGAGCTCAGGGCTTTAATTGATTCAGGTGCTGTGATTAGTGCAATTAGATGGTCCCACTATAAGGATTTAGGAATAGAAATGTGGCCAGAGGCATACCTCATAGGGCTAGGAGGCATGGAAACCCCTTGCATGGGTGAGGTGGACCTTCCTATCCTCATACACGATGTGACCATGACAACGAAGCTACTAGTGTGCCATGACGAGGATCTAATAGAACCCCTAATCCTTAGCCAAGACTGGCCATGCGATCACTCAGTGGACCTAAATCTTAGACAAGGCTCCTTGCAGATTGGAACCTTAGATCAGCAGCGAGTGATACCACTTGATTTCCCTAACAATACTCCACATGAGGTATGTAACCCTAGACCATATGAACGACATGCAACGGAGGACCGAAGATCTTTGGGCAGATCCCTTGGCTAAGCATGCTCCCTCCAAGGTCAACCCATGAGAGCTTGGCAATGGATAGTTGCTAGACAAAAGGATGTCAAGAGATTTTCCCCCGATCTTCCAGCAGCGGTCAGGTGGGTTTCATCAGTGATCAGGTGGATTGCATCAACAACCAAATGGGCGCAACACCCTGTGGTGCCCATCCTTCCACACTTACTATGGACTGGCCTAGATTAATGGTACAAAATGCTACACTTCCTAATGGGCAGGTTTTACAAGTGTTGGACCTCCCTTCTTTTCCAAAGGAGAGTGTCCATCCGACCTCTCAACTTCAACCACCAAGGAGTCAACCACAATGGAGTCAACCTCTCAACTTCAACCCAATAGACGATGCAATGAAAGCAGTAGTATCAGCATCTCAGAGCAAGCAACACAAGACAAATATGGGTGCCAAAAGGATAGAAAGCACCAATAGATTTCAACGATGCAGACAACAACAAGAAGAAGTTAAGGCAGAATCAAAAGCAGTATCCAACATCTCCTCAACCTTCCTCGACAAACATTCGATAGATTTGGATCGCCAAGAAGTACCTTACAAATCGACCCACACCCACGCAGATTTGGGTACCCAAATAGTGTATTATAGCTCAACATTCCAGCCATGTAACATATACCCCTCAGAAATCTCTTCACCCCTCAACACCACTACATCCAATATCATCTTTTGTCCCTCAGCAAAAACATACCACCCACCCAGCAACTCTTAGGAAATGGATACCGAAACGTATCCAACTGTCTCCTCAAAACATGTTGTCTAACAGTACTCCCACACCGAATAACCAACTCCCTTGTAATAATTCACTCACGACTGAACCTTGTATAAACTCAACCACACCAACCCATCATCACTTGTAATAACATCTCATCAATCAATGTATGCACTATCTGACACATGTAGGTGTCTAGAGACCTGCATTAGTGTTGCAAAAATCATTCCATAAACCACCTCATGACACTCGGCTACACGGGTTACACATCGGTTATGGAAAGGGATTGCGGTCTCACTTTAATGGGATCATGATTAATTTCCATACTAATGTGCTAATCTTTTGTAGTAGATCTTCTCCACATTTGCATCCATCATCATGCAGACAAAAGGACCGTCTGAAGCTTGCCCTAGTGTACCTATGGTCAATTTTGGTGAATTAATAGCTGAACCACATCCCATGGTACGACCACCTGAATTTCAAGGATTCCTAGGCCCTAAGCCAATTGATGACCCTCCCAGGGGATATATCGGAAAAGTTCATCGTAATTCCCATTGGTTTCAAGGTTTAGGAGGACCTTTGGCAGACGCAGATTTTATTTTTGATGCCACGTTGACTTTTGATAGTAGTAAGTGGGGCAAGTCCAAACAGTAGATCTTGCAAGTTGGATCATTGATCAGTTGTACTTAGCATAGCACAGATGGGAAAGGAAAAAAGTCATCCATGGATGTTGCGCTCTCACCCGAATTGTTTATATGTGTTTGGCATATGACTTGCCTATAGAACGTGCAATGACGAGTGAAGAATTGAAGGCATTCAAAGGGACCGCCAAGAAAGCCAGAAAATCTAGCAAGGGATGGTCAAGCAAGTGCATGCGAGGATCTATCCCATGCCTACAAGTTCCAGAGTCCCCGTCTCCTCAACCCTCTCTAGAATGGTCACCTACAGAACCCCCTGCGCCTATACAACCCATTCGCATACGGCTGTCATGATTGGTCATTAAGAAAGGTACTACCAGTGCCGTTACCTCTCAAGCAACCACAGTTCAGGAACCTACCACTACAGCAGCAGAAATTCCCACCTCCATTGGTGCGAAAGCATTTACTTTTCCTATACCCAATCTGGAAGTAGAACCAATGAATACCACATTTGATTTTGAAATGTCGAACCCTTTTCAAACGAATTTCAATTTTCAGAAGGACCATTTTTCTCTCAGGAGTATAAACAAGCAAGTTACCCTACTACATCCCCTGATCAACTGCAAGGGCAAGTAGTCTCCAGCTTTGAAGAAGAAAGGATACAGACTGATGATGAAGACGGCGACAATGAAGCCAGCCAAGCCAGTCATGAATCTCAAGAGAATGTGTAGACTGATGAACAAGAACAACACACTGACACTCAGGGTGACACAAGTACTTATGAATATGAGACATTTGAAGCAGCTGCCTACACATTGGCAATCAAGAAGTTATACTGCACCATGCAAGCAGTTTGGGCATGTAAAAAACTCTCAGAGGAAGAAAGCCAAGCACTTGTCAAACAGGAACTCGCCACAGGAGGTTTCAAAGAAGCGTACATTCAAGGTTTCAGAGAACTAGTTAAGTTAGTAGGCACTAATGAAGCATTACGATATTTGCAGAGAAAGCCATTACCACAGTTTGACCCACACTAAATTCGCTTACTATCAAAACCGGGTCAATATATTCATGTACCGACGGATACCGAGTCATCACAACAGGCCAGGGAAGCATGCCTCATCCTTGAAGGATCTTTGGCAGAAGAAATGATCGTCATGGACTCACACCTCTATTGTACATACCACTACTGTGGTCAAAATACCCACCACTGCAACCGCTCCTCTTTCACTTCCCATCTCTCCAGCCTCTCTTGTACACTCTACCTCCCCTCGACCATCCACGTCATTCGATAGTGCGATAGCAGAAGCCTTTGTTGCCTCAATTCCTCTCACCCTCTCCGCACCTACACAACCTAGCCTCCCTCCTAGGACTTCCACCTTTCTATCCAGTCCATTTCTCCATCCATCCATCCCTTCCTTCCCCATCCCTCCAAGACCCCTATTCCCGTTTCCCCCTCCATTGACCTTCTTCCCCATCTCCCCTCCCTGACCCACTGTATTTCCTCTTTCCCCTCTCCACCAAGTAGTATAAGAGACCCCATTTGTAAATTATTCGACAACCTTTGTAAATCCTGTATTCACGCCCACACACGCACCCAGTGTCATTCCACCATTCACGATCACTGCACTCGACACAACGTCTAGTGACATGGGCATATCACCACCCACTGCACCACCACTCACCTCATCCATTTCACCACCACATTTAGGCACATCACATATCTCCATAGTCACCACTACATCCACTTTCCCATCCCTATTTCCCCCTCCCCTTGCATCAACACTCACACCCACAGCATCTTCATTCATCCCGCCATTAATATTATCACCCACAATTGACATTGCATTCCGTCAAATGTTCGTATGTATGACCCAAGTGAGAGATGAATTCGCATCTCTAGGCACCAGTTACCAGATGTTGTAGCAAACCACGAACGACTTACAATCGTAGCTCAACTCTTTATCAGTTGAGAATGCCTACCTTAACACACGCTACCAAGAGCTACGCCAGGTCTACCACACACTAGAACTAGAAAGTGAATAGAAGACAAAAGAGGCCATTATAGATATAGACAATTTGTTAAGGAGTCAAACCATTCTCAATGCAACGCTCACTAGAAACATGGGACTACTAAGACGCCACCTAGTAGCAGCCAAAGAAGAGAATCAATGCTTACAAGAACAAAATAGAGAAAACCTTGAAGCTGCTTTAGATCAACTGGATGAACCCTTAAGTACTAGTCATTTCAAAGTTGTCCCCTCCTAATACATGAAGATACTATTGGAAGATCATGTCAGACTACTAGATGATTATGACATCATGAATGAGGCATACCAGAAGCTCAAAAAAGACCACAAAGTGCTCCAGTTGAGAGCACCTGTATAGCAAGTACCACCAGCTCATGTGGCCATATCTCCTGAGATCATCGAGGAACTCAACACTTTACGGGCCCAGGTATTGACTCTTCAAACACAGATAGCAGCATACAAAGCACCCCTTAGGCCAGATTCCCCACCGGAACTACCAGCAGATGAAGAAACAGTAACTATCTCGGTGGGGGACACTTTTGAAGAAGCTTACGAACCCCAACCCATCCCAGGCGGACGCATCACGGCCGAAGGCCAGACCACCTTTGAACTCCCTACTCCCGCATGGATGAAGACTGTAGAAGAACTTGTCAAGGCCCACTCCGCAAGGGTGGAAGCACAATTACACGCAATGGCTATGATCGACGAGCGTATTTTACAATCCCCTTATTTTGCTCACTTGGCCCCTCATAGGTATATATCTGGGCATGAGTTACAATATAAGCCATATTTTATGTTCATGGAAAAATACCAATTGGCCATCAAAAAAGAGACAGGCAACAAACCCTCCCACGCAACTTAGTTTGAGCCTGATGATTTTCCATCAGATGCGTAGAGCGGAGAAATATTTCAACCAACTTGGCGCTAAGAATTATTACAGCAATACCCAGAAATGATGAGCACATGGGTCAAAGCACCACTCCATTTAAAGTATAACCCATGTTGGGGACCAATGCCACGTCGTCGCTCCTAGAAGGCCTTTGCAATCAAAGTACAGAACAAGAAGCAGTGCCAAGACTGGCTCAATTACCCGTATTTCACACCACCCTGTGGACCACCTATGGTAGGCTATATGATGGCAACGATTCACCACAGGCTCCCCCGCTTACGATGAATGGATGATGTAGCTGTGCATATGACTGTCAAAATATTTGACATGATGCAGATAGTATTCAAAGTCTTCCATCGCGTCAAGGCATCCCATGTGAACACCCCGGGATTCGAGCATGGCAATCAAGATTTAGCATATGATATGAGCACGACACCATCGCTCGGGTGTGTTATGTCTGGCACTGATGCATCAAATATCTACCGGCATGCTATAAAATGACATTCGAAGAGATGTTTACTACCGATTTTTGGGAGTATCATTCAGAGGTGTTCATCAGCAAGCCCACCCATCTACTCTAGCTATTTGCCTGTGAACAACTAGTGTACTCCACGCACTACAGACTCCCGCCACCAGATGAACCTCAACCCATCGATTGGGAAAAACTCAAAGCAGATCTTGTAAGAGGTATCCGCATTTCAGAACACACCCTCGCTCATGACCTACTACAGAATTATATTCGACAGACCCCACAACAAGGTTCTGTCGAGGACAACAGAAACGAGAGGGAGGGGGGAGTTGGCAGTAGCCAGAGGCACAGATGACGCAGAAGTATGTGAAGATAGAGCACAATGAAGTAGTGGGGAGCCAGGCGGATTATTTTTCAAACAAATATGTTTTATAAATACTTTTCAAGAACCCTCAATAGTGATTTTCATCACTCTTGTACCATATGTAACATAGAACAACCACTTTTGTAATTCATAGCTCCATTTTGTGCAAGCCGAAAAGTCCTCAAGCTTGAGGAGCTTAGGTAGAATGAGTCTACCAATTTTGGTTATTTTTAGACCTCGTTTAGACCTTCAAATAGCATTTAGAACCTATTTTTTGACTATGTCAGTCACTAGATGTGAAACCGGTCAAAACTAGTCTAAAAACTATAAAGAGAGCTAGAGAGCTCATTTTTTAGGTTAGCTAGTGTAGACTTGTATGAGCTAGTGTGAGCTTGAGCTTGTAATTGAGATCTTGAGTAATAGAGTCTATTTTCCTACCTTCCATTGTGTCTTGATTGTCTTTTACATGTGTGTGTGTATGTGTGTGTGCATCTCTATGCTTCTCACCTTCACTCTCTCACTACATCTCACATTCACGATCTTCATATCACTCCTATCTCTTCTGCGGATTGACATTAAGGAGGTGGAGCTTCTTAAAGTGGTCCTTACCATTGTGCTAGAGCAACAGTATCTCTTGGACATATGGTGTCAAATGAATATTTCCCACTCTCTTGATGGTGTGAGAGAGTAATTGCACTATGATTTTTTGAGGTAGATGTATACCAATTCATACTTGGAAAGAAAAAGTGTTGATGTGCCACCCAAATTGACTCTTCAATATCAAGTCTCTTCATACAAAAGTCTTCTTCTTGGCATCATGATCTTGATCCTTTAAAGCCACCATCCAATCCTTGACCCAACCAAATGCATCCTTGATAATTTCATACGTAAATCTATTTGTCTTAATTCTTCCTTTCAAAATCCTTCAGCACAACTTGTGGAATTGAAGGTTGATCCATACCAGGATGCAAAGTGCTGATGAATTAGGTACATCTCTAAAAATATGGCATGTATGTTGGCAAAGATATATATACATATATTCTTGCACTCTTCCATACTTCTCAAATGAATGAAATATTTTCAATTCTAAAGTTTTTTCTTAAGGTGATGAAATGATGATCGATATCCATAATATGAATAATGACTTGAAATATATCATCCTTTACATGTTTCCCATATCTCAACTAATGACCTTGAGCTTTTATAACACATTTCTTAGGCAAAGAGGCCACTAGAAGGGCATCAATCTTTTTTTGTATCCCTATGTGCATACTTTAAGTGCATTGAGCTTACATGGGTGCAAGGAGGAAATCTCTTCTCCCACTTGATCTTCATGACATTCTCATTGATCTTCCTTGGTATCGAATGCCATCAATATGATGCAGATGGATTTTGATAGTTGGATAACTTCTTCCTAGGTGGTGTTTCTTTGTTCTTCATTGTCCTTAGCATCCTTCGGTTGTCTTGGATTCCATGTTTTTGTGGTGTGCCTTTTCCTTTCTTCCTTAGTTCTATATTCTCAAGTGATGATTATTCCTAAGAGGTGGTTGCCCACTTTGCCATTATTTTTTTCCTTGTTTATCAATCGCTCCTTGATCTTGTAGAAATTTTCTCGATATCCACATTTTTGGCATTTTCTTTGATCTACTATTAGTTAATTTGGCACCCACTCATGATATTGGTTGATCGCTTGACTCTTTTGGGATGTCATTGTCTTCTTAACCACTTGCTTATTCTCTTTCATTCTCTTAACTTGTCTTGTGGTGACTTGTAGATACCTTGAGATTTCATCCTTGGGAATCCATATTTGCTTCACTTGATGTGTTGTTGGTTCATCTTTAGAAATCCATAATACCTTGTCTCCTATTTCTTTAGTACATCTAATATCTCCCTCATTTTTTGCCTCACTTATCCTCTCTATTGATCTGCTAGTATCTTGATTATAATCTAATGGGGAATGATGATTACAAAGATTAGGATTTATGGCTTGAGACAACCTAAGTGGAGGTACAATAATAGTAGGATGACCCCTTAGAGTTGGAACATTTTTTAATATAAAGATCGTGCAAGAGTTCGTGCAACCAAAGATATTGCATGTCATTTTGTGGTTGGCATAATGTTTTCCCATCAAGAAGATTATACACCTCTCTGCCTTCTATCTTAATAGATATATGCCCTTGTGCTAAGTTGAGAGTGACATCATAGTCATAGATCCAATCTTGCCCTAGGATAAGCTCTTCCATAAAGTCAACATCCTCACATGCTAAGAAAGTGTTTCACATTGAGGCATTACCCAAATGAAGTGGTAGAGTTACTTCCCCTATAGATGTGCATTCCTCCTATTCCAATGATATAAGCTTCTTTTGGGGTGACACGTAACTTCAACTTTCTTAACAACGAGGTTGTGATGTTACTCAAGGAAGCTCCTAAGTTGACAAGTGAGTCTACCATTAGACATTCTTGATCCCCAATTCCTAACTTTATGTAAATTCTTCTATCCACAACACGCTTCCTTGATACTATTGTGGTTCAATAACTAGGAGCTGGTATGGATTTCACATATCTCATGGGTCTATGTTCACGTTGTTGATGCCAACCTTTACATTTTTGTATCCTCTCTATAACTTCTTATCTAACTTGCTCACATATGCACAACTTTTCATGTTTACGATTTTGAGCTCTTAAAAGTTTAGCTATGTTTTATCTAAGAGGAACAATGCACAGTTTGACTCTAAAACTGCTTATGTAGGTCTGGAGGACATCACCCTCAAGTGTTTCCAAGTTAAAAACACCATGATAAGATATCTTGTGTATGATGAGAGGGTTGTAGCCTCTCTTTCAAAGCTTCTTTGCATGTGGGTTCAAGGTGTTCACAATCACTAAATCCCCAATTCTCAATCTTTTATCTTTTATATGAGCATCATAGTATGGCTTTTGACTCTGATTAGTTGTATATGTGCTTGTTGCTAATTGTATTTTGGTTTCTTGTAACTTTTCAATTTGTTCTAGATTTTGAGACGAATCATGGCCATTCCACACATAGTTATTGGCCACATTGATAGAATTGCATTTTGATCATAAATAGTGCATGAAACCATATTTGAACTTTCAATTTTCCCATTGGCTTGAGGATGATAGGGAGAAAACTTATTATGGATCACCAAAGAACTCATTCATTCAAATTCAAGAAGAAAAGGTGTGGTCATATCATCAAGAGTCTATATAAAGACTCCAAAAGATTTGTACATAAAGTAGAGTGTTGATCTGAAGCAATACATATACACTTTGATCATTGCTTGGTGCCACTTCAATCCACTACTCCTTCCTCACACTCAGTCAACTTGTAGAGGTTTTTACTCTCTCTCTACAGAGCTTCAAATCACGTGTTTAAGAGTTCATTGGAAATTTATAACTGTCCAATTTATGCATACACATTTTCAAGGCGTCTGGTTCAGTAGTTTTAGAGAAATCTGAGTTTTACAGTCTCAAGGTCATTGTCTACACATCCTTGAAAAATTGAGATGACATCCAATCAGTGTTAAGGTGATTTCTCCTTCATTGGTTGATATAAATTAAGGTGTTTATGCATTCTAGCAAGACAACCCTATGTATCACCCCTTAAGAGGATTTTTTCCAATTGTAATTGTGTTGGCTGCTCTCAGTGTTTGAAGTCAAAACTTCCATCCATTTTTAGAAGGTTTTGTGAGCTAGTCAAGGTGCAAGTTATCTGTTTTTCATCAACTTGTTCTTGTTGATGTTCCAAAGTACTTATTGGTTTTTATTCCACTAACCACAAGCCTACAAGCTCTTTTTTACATATCGAAAGAGCTATGGCTAGTCCTATGATGGTTCTTTAAACCAACTTCACTACTTTACAACTCAACTTTCCAAGCCTCTCCAACTTCTTTGAATGGTATCAGAGAAACTTCAAGATGGGAGATGGTTTTCCATCAATGATTGAGAAGCTTGATAGACACAATTATTCTGCTTGACAAATTAGAATGGAGGCTTATTTGCAAGGAAGAAATCTATCTAGGGATGAAGTAATGCCTATTCCAAGATCCAAAGGAAGACCTACTCAAGAGGAAATAGATAATCTCACACTTTGGTGTGCAAGGGATGCTCAAAAAAGTTCATACATACTCAACTATATCTCTGATTTTCTATTACCACATATTAGAGGATGTAAGACATCTCAAGAGACTTGGGATGCCCTAGAGACTTTCTTTTTTTCCTAGTACAAAAGCAAGGAAGAAAGATCTTTGGAATGAGTTCAATCACATGAAGAAGACTCCAAAAAAACCATTACTCAGTTTGTTACAAAGGTCGAGGTTGATCATCAATTGGCATCCATTAGAGACTTGATTAAAGAAGAGGCCATCATGAGGAAAATTCTCAATGGGATTAGAGGTGACAAGCAATGGCAATCTTTCACCACAGCTTATGAACTCATCATGGATGTGCAACGCCATAATTCAACATCTTTCTTGGACAACTCTTCAATCAAGAGGCCAAAAATAACATAAAGGAAGGTAAATCCTATCATGATAATTCAACTAGTGCTCTATATGCAGATAAGAAGGACAAGAAGTTGAAAGGCAAGAAGAAGGAAGAAGATGAAGTGGAGACTTCCCAAGCCAACTTTGCAGGCAAGAGCAAGTGGAAATGGAAGAAGAAAGGACAAAAGCATGAAAAGACGAAAGGCCAGAATGTACAACCTTTTGCCATTTGTGATAAGACCAACCACACCACTCATAATTGGTAGCTCAATGGGAAGACCCAAAAAAGAAGTGGAAGAGGTGGATATGGCAGCAATAGAGGCAGAGGTGGACACAACTTCAACAATAAAAATAGAGGCCATAACAGAAGGGACTACAAAAATTATTTTGAATATCAACAAAATGAAGTTTCATTGCTTTTGATGAATCTAAGCCACAAGGAAGTTGAACAAGATGATCATTTATTCTACATAGATTCAAGATGTTCAAATCATGTTGTAGGAAACATAGCTCTCTTATCTGATTTGGAAATTCCAGAGCATAGACATGAAGTTCAAATAGGGGATGACACAGAGCATAGTGTGGAGAAGATTGGTAATGTCAAAGCTTCCAATGGTAGGAAAAATATTCTGAACAAGGTACTCTATGTTCCCACTATTACAAAAAATGCAATAAGTGTAGGAAAAATAGTTGAGAAAGGTTTCCAAGTTAGGTTCACCCAACATGGAGCTTTTGTGGAAGATCCATGTCAAGGCTTCAAGAGGATAGCTAGAGGTGAGAAGCATGGAAGGCTTTTTACTTTTGAAGTAGGAGAAACCAAAAACATAGCTCTATTCAACTTTGGGTCTCAAACCCTAAGTGAGCTTGAATTTTAGCATAAGAGGCTAGCTCATGTGAATGAAAGAACCTTGAAAGATATATGCAGGGATCAAAGTGTTCTTGGATTGCCAAACATATCAAAGTGACACATGATCAATAGATGTGATGCATGTTAGATTGGGAAGGCACAAAGAAAACGATTCAACCACAAAGGCTACATCCACAACAACTTATTGGACTTAGTACACACTGATTTGTGGGGACCAAGTCAAGAACCTTCATTGGTAGGATCAAGGTATTATGTCTCATTTATTGATGGTCATAGTAGAGTGACTATTATAAACTTAAACAAGAGTAAGAATGAAGTGTTTGATTGCTTCAAAAAGTATCTAGCACATGTGGAGAATCATACAAGTAGATCAGTCAAGAAGCTTAGATTTGATGGAGGGGGAGAATAGTTCTGAAAAGATTTTGATGAGGTCTTGCAAGATAAAGGTATCAAAAGGAAAGTGACTACTAGGTACTCTCCTTAATTGAATGGAATTGTAGAGAGAAGAAACAAGACATTGGTTGGATCAGCTATAACAATTCTTGAAGAGAAGAGGTTGCCACATTATCTATGGGCAGAGACTATTTCAACTGTTGTGTACCTTGTCAATAGACTACCATCCGAATCACTCCAAAGTATGAATCCTTATGAAGCATGGTATGGAAGAAAACCTAGTCTTGGACATTGCAAGGTTTGTGGTTGTTTAGCTTATGTTCATGTACCATCACAAATAAGAGGTAAGCTAGATGAAAGGGCAACAAAGGCAATGTTTATTGGGTATCATTCAACTCAGATGGGTTACAAGTTCTATAATCCTTCAACCAAGCAATTAACTACAAGTAGAGATGTTGTGTATGAAGAACAAAGGTCTTGGTATGATGAAGATAAACAAAAGATAACTCTACCATATGATCTTGATTCTAATTCTCATCAATTAGGAAGAAAGCATGATACACAGGTCCATGATCCAAGAAGTGATACAGATGATGAACAGAATGAAAAGGAAAAGGATTATAAGCTATGGAAGTCAAGAGGCAAAGCAAAGATGCAAGAGTGTAGAGAATGGCCCAAGCAAGCACCTGGAAGGTCAACAAGGGAGAAAAGACAACCAAAAAGGTATTGATATGATTCCACATTTGTTACAAAGCATTCAATCTTCTTGGCAAAGGACCCAATTTTAGAAAAACCCTCAACCTATGAAGAGGCAAAGGGAAACCCTAATTGGGAAAAGGCCATGAAAGAAGAAATAGATGCATTGAAGGAGATGGATACTTGGGATTTGGTTCCAATGTCAGCCAATCAAAAGGTAATTGGTTGAGATGGGTATGTAAAATTAAAAGAAAATCAAATGGATCAGTTTGTAGTACAAGGCAAAATTAGTTGGCAAAGGATGCTCACAAACTCATGGTATAAACTATGAGGAAACATAATCACCAATTGCAAAGATGACTACTATCAGAACATTGATAAGTTTAGTTGTTGCAAGAAATCAGAGGCTCCTCCAACTTGATGTGAAAAATGCATTCCTAAATGGTTGGATAAGTGAAGAGGTATACATGTCATAACCACCAGGTTTTGAAAACCCTAATCATATATCTTATGTTTGCAGACTTAAGAAAGCATTGTATGGATTGAAACAAGCCCCTAGAGCTTGGAATTATAGGTTGGTCACATACCTTCAAGATCAAAGGCTCAAACATAGCAATGTAGATCCTTCTTTATTCGTCAAAAGGGATCACAATGAGGTTATATATCTATGTTTATATGTAGATGATATTATTGTGGCATGTGATGATCTGAATGGCATTCAAAGAATCAAGAGACACATGTAAGAGGAGTTCAAAATCACTGACTTAGGTGCGCTCACATATTTCCTAGGTATGGAAGTGATTTATACAAATGAAGGGATGTATCTAACTCAGAGAAGATACACTCAAAACCTACTTCGCAAGTTTAGAATGGAGAACACAAAGCTTGCAGGTACACCTTGGGAATTGAACCATAAACAAAGTGTTTTTGAAGGTGAGAAAATTGATGATCCTAAAGAGTATCAAAGCTTATTTGGTAGCTTGATATATGCTATGCACACAAGACTAGACATAACATATAGTGTGGGAGTGCTTAGTCAATTCATGCACTTACCTAGAAGGCTACACATGGATGTTGCATAGAGTGCTTGAGTACCTCAAAACGACACTTAATGAAGGTTTCTACTATCCTTACTCTTCATATTTGGATATCAAGATCTATTCAAATGCAGATTGGGTAGGACCAAAGGATGATAGAAGAAGTACCTTTGGATACTTAGCATTTGCAGGTTCAAAATTAGTATCATGGAGTTCCAAGAATGAGCCAAGAATTGCTTTATTTTCAACTGAAGTAGAATATAGAGGTCTAACTACTGCAACTCAAGAAGCAATATGGCTCAAGGAGTTGTACTCAGATTTGGTACTTGTAAGTTCCAAACCTCATTTACTTGGAGATAATGTAAGTTCCATGCATCTAGCTACAAATACAATTTTCCATGCAAGGACAAAGCACATGGAATTCCATTACCTCTTTGTAAAAGAGAAGCTTATGGCAAAGGAAATTGACATTTCATTTGTTCCTACTGAGAAGAAAATAGCAGACATGATGACAAAGGCACTTGATGGGATAAAGATTTGTAGATTCAAAGCTATGGCAAGTATTCAACCCATCAGAGAATGAAGACTCAAGCATACTTTAGCTTGAGGGGCAGTTGTTGGAACATCAAGCTTGCATTATGCTTGAGGTGGATATGCTCTTCATCAAATCCATCATTTGGATGGTATGGCACCATCTACCCATATATGTACCTTGAAGAATAGCACTTATGTGCACATTAGTTCTTTGTATTAATTGGTTGATCATTTATGATCATTTCTTGTAAGGTTCAAGGTGTTTACCTTCGCAAAAGGAAAGAGTAAAAGGCATAAAATCCACAAGTTAGAAGTGGTTGAGATTGATTCTCAATCAATCAATCAATCAAGAAGTAGATATGACTTCAACTTTCCCTTTTCCTATATTTTCGAAAAAGATTCCAATCAATCTAAACTACCAAACTTGTCTAATTTCAAACCCAAATTCATGAAGAAATGGCATGTTCATATCCTAAAAAATCTACATAAAAACACCAAAACATTTTTACATAAAGTATAGTGTTGATTTGAAGCAATACATATACTCTTTGATCATTGTTTTCTTCAATTCTCTGCTCCTTCTTCCTCAGACTTAGTCAACTTGGAGAGGTTGTAGCTCTCTCTACGCAGCTCCAAATCAAGTGTTTAAGCATTCCTTAGAAATTTATAACTGCCTAGTTCATTTCTAAAAATTTTCAAATCATTGGTTGGGTAATTTCAGAGAAATCTGAGTTTTACGAGCTCGAGGTCATTATTTGCACATCCCTAAAAAAATCAGGATGACATCCAATCAATGTTAAGGTGATTACTCCTCCATTGGTTGACATAAATTAGGGCTTTTATACATTTTAGCAATCCAACTCTATGTATGACACTCCCTTAAAAGGAATTCTTCCAATTGTAACTATGTTGGCTGCTCTTAGTGTTTGAAGACATACTTCTATCCATTTTTTAAAGGTTTTTGTAAGCTAGTCAAGGTGCAAGTTAACTGTTTTGCATCAACTTGTTCTTTTTTATGTTCCAAAGTACCTATTGGGTTTTATTGCACTAAGAACATGCTTAAAAGGTCTACTTTACATATCCAAAGAGCTAGGGCTGGTCCTATGTTGGTTTCCTGGACCAACTTCACCACTTGAGAACTCAACTTTCCAAGCCTCTCCAAGCTTCTCCAACTTCTTTCAATACTCTCCTTCATGAATGCATAGACATAATTGATTGTCTCTTCCTCTTTTAAAGATTTGATTCCTAATGATCACATAGTCCTTACTCTCTTCTTGCAAAGCTCTTTTCCCTGTCATACACAAACCTATTGGATATGCATTGGTCTTTAAGAAGTCAACCAAAGGTTTATTCCATTATAGGGTTATCTTTTAATAGCTCTAGTCTATACACAATTGAGAGATTTAGCTCTTGGATTCTTCCAACTAATCCTTTGTGTTGTTTCCAAATATTCTCATGGGGGGTTTTTTAATCAATTTTTTCTTTCGTCATCTTCCTAAAATGGTAGAAAAAATCTTATTTTCATAAATTTGGATATTTTTCTTGAATTTAATCAATTTTTTGGACCATTTGTGAGCATAGGTACTATCTTTTTTCCCCAAGAGGGGTTTACTTCCAAATTGAATAGATGAGTTTCTTGAAGTTCGTCTGGCACACCAATTGGATGTTCTCCATGGGTCATTCTAGAAAGATGTTTGGCATGTATATGTGTGTTGGCTTTCTTCACTAATACCTCAAAATCAAAATCCAGTAATATTAGGAACCATATGATTAGCCTCCCCATGCTGCAAGGTTTGTTGAACAAGTATAGCAAGGCTTGAAGATCTAAAAAAACTTGAACTTGTTGGCTAATATGTAATGTCTAAACTTTTAACCGCAAAGGCCATTCCTAGTCACTCCCACTCCATTGTTGTATAAGTTTTATCCACTTGATTCAATTTCCTACTTGCATAAGAAATTGGATGATCACTTCATCTGCTAGTTGTGCAATTATGCAATCGATTGCAAAATTGGAAGCATCCATATGAATGTTGAATTTCTTGTTCCAATGTTCTTGCATGAAATACTGGATTTGCTGTAAGATAAAGTGAACTCATGTTATCTCCAAGTATTGTAGGTATACCTTGATTAATGCCCAAGCTTTTGAATAATGTCTGCATCCATATGACCTCCTTAGTGTTTCTACAAGTCTTTCATACTCAGCTTTAGTTGATGAAAATGCTACTGAATGTTGTTTCTTTGAACACCAACTTACAAGCTTATCACCAATGTATATCATGTAGCCATGAATTGATCTTCTGTCATCTTGATTACCTGCCCAGCCTGAGTCACTATAGGCTCTCAATTTCAAATGTGAAGTAAAAGGATAATATAATCCTTCCTTTATGGTTCCTTTGATATACCTGAGAACTCTTTGACCTGCAATCCAATGTGGATCCCTTGGACAATGCATGAATTGTGACAGAACTACCACTGCACAACTAAGATCAAGTCTTGTTAGTGTAGCATAAATCAAACTACCCACAAGAGATTGATACTTCCTCATATCTTTGTATTCTGCACCATCATATTTACTGAGCTTGTGATTAACTTCAAGTGGAGTTGAAGCTTCTTTGCAATTTTCCATACCAAACTTCTTCAATAGATTCAAAAGATACCTTTCTTGTGATACATATATGCCATGATCTGTATAAGTGACTTCCATTCCAAGAAAGTATGATAACTTCCCTAGATCATTGATCTTGAACTCTTTCTCAAGTAATATCTTTACCTTCTTGATTCCTTCATCTGAAGTACCTGTGATTATAATGTCATCTACATAAATACAAATGTAGATTGTACCTTTCTTTGTTCTTTTAATGATTAGACTTGGATATGCTTTTGAACTTTGATATCCAAGATCATTGAGATACTTCACCAATCTATAGTTCCATGCTCTTGGAGCTTGCTTCAAACCATAGAGTGCTCTTCTCAATCTGCATACAAAATTTGGATACCTCAAATCTAGAAACCCTTGAGGTTGTTCCATCTACATATGCATGAAAATGCTTGAAAGCTCCAAACAGTTGTGATCTTTCCTTCAAAAAATACAGAGTTATCCATCTTGTAGCATCATTAATGAAAAGAACTTGAGCCATTGATAGATCCTTCTTTTGTTGGTCCCCATACATCTGTATGAATGAGCTCTAGTACTCCATCATGTTTGAATCCTTTCTTCTGAAATGGTAACCTGTGTGTTTTTCCCATTTGACATGCTTCACATTTATAAATCATAGGTTGACTCTCCAAATTTGGTATTCCTAGTATAGACTGATTTGCAACCATAGATTTAATTCCTCTTTCATTGAAGTGACCTAATCTCTTATGCCAAAGACCAAGTTCTATAATCACTCTTTCACCATGTGTGAGCAAAGCTTGACCAATGTTCCCTTGCACTCTAAAGATTCTACCTTCTTTCTTTCCACAGACAATCTAATTATATCCATTCTCTAGATCTTCAACAAATACTCCTTCATTTGTAAACCTGACTTGAAATCCTTTTTCAACTATCTGTCCCACACTAATCAAGTTTTTAGGTATTGTGGGAACACACAAAACATTGGTTAGCAAATCTGCTCCACTCTTGCATTTCACTTTTCTAATTGAATGTATACTACGTTTTTTATTATCAACTATTTGAACTATATGACTAGAAATACCTTTTTCCAATTCTGACATCAATTCTATGTTTCCTGACAAATGATTAGAACATCTAGAGTCAATGTAAAATACCTTTAGATCTTCTTTATCTGATGTGCTGATTGAATTCATCATCAATGATGTATCACTTTCATTCTGTGTGTCATTTGCATAATTGTAATAGGTGGTGTTGTAGGATTGATTCTGTCCCCAACTTCTTCCTCCACCTCTACCATCGCCTCCTCTTTGACTTTCTCTACTTCTCTGAGAATAACTTTGATATCTTCTTCCTCTACCTCTGCTATTGTTATTGTGATTTTGATTTGAACCTTACTGATTATGCCAACATTCATGAGCCAAATGATTACTCAATCCAGAGATCCAACAAGCCTTCTTATTGTTATTCTGAGTACCTCTTCCTCTTGCAAAGCCTCTTGCTCTTCCTCTGCTAGTGCTTCTACCTCTTGCATAATAAACTTGAGAACTCATTTCCTCTTCATCCTTTGCTTTACCTTTATCTCCTTTCTTCTGTGTCTTCATGTACATTGCAGAACTTTGTCCTTTATCTCCATCTCCCTTTAAATCTTGCACAAATGTGAGCATCAAACCAAGCAATCGATTCAAATCTGGAACATAATGATTCAAAGAAAGTTCTGTTGACAAGACAAAATGTTTCCACCTTTCATCTCCTCTCAAACCTGAAAGCAATTGAGCAATCAATCTGTGATCTTCAATATCTTCATCTATGGATCAAGACTGTCTGTAAGATCCTTCATCTTAGTGACATAATCACTAATACTTTGACTTGGCTTCTTCTTGAATGTAGTAAACTCTGACCATAGAATTGCTTTCCTTGCTTTGGTAGTACGTTGGAAATGATATTCCAATGCATTCCATATATCTTCAGCTGATTCTAATCCTCTGATGTGTGGTAGCAAATGATCTGAAATTGTATTATAGATGTAGGCCTTTGCACTTGCATCCTTCTTCTGTCAATGCTTTAAAGCATCTGGTTCCTCTCTTTGATCGGCTTTCATCTTCAAATACTGGTTTCTCTTCCTCACATGTAATGTACACCATGAGATCCTTAATCATAATTAAGGCTTCCATTATCATTACCCATGCAGGATAATTATCTCTTTCCAGTTTGTCAATGGAGATATGATCTGCCATAATTCTTTGCTTCTGCTTCAACGTGTGAGTTCAAAGGCTAAAGAATAATACCTTTTGAAGCTCTTTGTGTATGCATATACTTTTGAAGTAATCTTTTGATGCATTGTGTCTTTGAATGCTTCAACTTTCAAACTTTAATGAAAACATTCCAAAACTTCCCATACCTTTGACACCTTCTGATCTCTAGAACCTTTTTGCTCTGATACCACTTTTTGATGTATGAAACATCACAAGAAATGAATTAATGTGACACTAGACAACCTCTATGGTCACCATTAACTCAATGCTCCTCCAAACTTTGAGAAAAGATTGCTTAAACTGAGAACTTTGCTTCTATAGAAATTTTTGGTCACTAAAATGACATACCTTCACTCTTTTGCTTATTTCTCTTAGCACAACTATTATTTAGCCAATATTTTTTATAGATGAAAGTAGAAGAGAAGAGATTTCCAACAAGGTATTTAGTTGCTAAAAATGCTTCACGACACACCAAGTTATGGCCTTCACAAGATGACTATGTCTAACTATCAAAATAGGAAATTTTGCCTGTTTTAGTAAAAGCACCTGTCTAAAAATAAAAGTTTTCAACTTAGCATCCACTCGCAACAAGGATTCAATGCAAGGCATCAAATTGGTGTGCTTTTAGCCATTTTTTCAGCACCTTAAATACCTCCATGAACACCAGGTATGAAGAAAACCACTTTAATGTGAGAATTCGATACCAAGCATCGACTTTACATTGAAGCTCGATGCTAGGCATCAAGTTGGTTCAAAAAGCCCATGATTTTAACAAGTTAAACCAACCTATGATGCACAAGGAAGAATAAAGTAACTTATCAGCTCAAATTGGATTCCATGCATCGAGTTGCTTGGAAAACTTGAAGTTTTGAATTCATTATCACAATAGACAAAGCATGGAGATAGAGGAGAGAGTCTCATATACAAAACTTCTATTACTTCTTCTGATAGCTATGGAAACTCAAAAATTTACAGGTGCTTTTTCACTCAAAGAAGCCTGACTATACTCAATCATATAAAATCTCTATTTCTTTCTCTCTCTCTCTGATCTCTCTCTCTCTCTCTCTCTCTCTCTCTCTCTCTCTCTCTCTCTCTCTCTCTCTCTCTCTCTCTCTCTCTCTCTCTCTCTCTCTCTCTCTCTCTCTCTCTCTCTCTCTCTCTCTCTCCCTCTCTCTCTGTCTCTTTCTATCGTGTCAGTTGATACAAACTAACTTATATAGATTTTCTAAATCTTGTGACTTTTGAAAAACTCTAGAACTAAAGTTAAGTTTAACTTTACAAATATAGTACATGTGTGAAATTGTCCCTTCACATAGGCATGTGCTTTTCTTTAGAATTTGACCTTCAAATTTATGTCCAATTTGTGATTGGTTCTCCAATAGTATCCCCCATCATTTGGCATCTGGCATCAAGAGAAGATGTGGGGGGTTTCATCTATGAAGGTGCAAAACACTCATTCAATGCAAGATGGTGCCCACACATTTGTGTCGAAGTAGATCTAAAAGAAGATCTCCCGTCCAACATTTTCATAGACATTAGAGAAGCAAAAACCTTGGAGCAAGAGATTATATATGAGAACTTGCCACATGCTTGCATTCACTATGGATTGCAGGGCCATAGAATAAATGATTGTCCTTTGAGACAAAAGTCCATTAAGAACAAGCAAAAACACGAAAAAGCTAATGTTACAGAGAACAAAGATGCTTTAGTGGCCTAGAGCATATCTAAAGAACATCCCAATTTTCCTTGCCTTTTGCCTCTTCATATGTAGAAGGGTCTTCCTCTATTTTCACTTTACAAGCATAATCTTTAGTGGTAAAAAATGAAGTATCATAGCTATACCTTGTAGGTTTCCATTTATGCCTTGATGATCTTTTGAGTTCTCCACTTCTTGAAGTTTTTGGTTCATTACATTTTGGATCAAACCTTGGCATTTCTTCAACTTCAGCTAGTGCTTCATTGTTCTCTTCTTCATCAAATATTTGAACCTTTGATTTACCTTTCTTCTGGTTCAATATTTCTTCATCATCTCCATGAATATTAATTATACCTGCATACCAAGTACCTTGCTCATCAAATGTAACATCTTTTGACACAAGGAATTGCTTTGTGGATGGACTCCACAATTTATAACCCATTTGCTTATCATCATAACCAACGAACACATAGTTTTGAGCTTTAGGTTCCAATTTATGCCTTACCTGAGATGGTACATATGCATAAGCCAAACATCCAAACACTTTGCAATGATATAAGGAAGGTCTCTTACCCCACCAAGCTTCATATGGTGTCATACCTTGCAAAGCTTTACATGGTAGCCTATTAACCCAATATGTAGCTGTATTTACAGCGTCAACCCACAAATAATTAGGGCAATTTTTCTCCTTCATCATTGACCTTGGAAACTCAACAAGAGTTCTATTTCTCCTTTCTGCTACACCATTTTGTTGAGGAGATTACCTACAAGTAATGTCTCTTTTTATACCTGCATTCCATAAGTAATCACTGAACTCATTAGAGAAATACTCTCCCCCTCCATCTGACCTTAGTCTCTTTAATTTTTTCCATCTAATTCTCTCTGCATACACATGATAATGTTTAAATGTATTGAACACTTCTGATTTATCTTTGATCACATATATAGCGATCCACCTGGTAGCATTATCAACATAAATCACATAATATCTTGAACCATTAATGCTAAAGTCCTTTGATGGACCCCACACATCTATATGCACCAATTCAAGCTTCTTAGAATACATAAACCCTTTCTTACCATAGGTATTCTTGTGAGCTTTACCCAATTGACATGCTTCACACCTATATGTCATGTGTTGACCTGCAACATTAGTCAATCCAAGCACTGAACCATTGTTAATCATATCTTTAATACCTCTTTCATTGAAATGTCCAAGTCTTTTGTGCCAAAGATCTAACTCAGAGATCTTATGTTCTCCATAAGTAAACAAGGCATGACCAACATTGCCTTGAATCTTCAATGTGAAGACCCTTCCTTCTTTGTTTACACCCATTGCTAGGGTCTTCCATGAAAAATCCATCATTAGTGAACCTTACTTCATAACATTTCTCTACAATTTGCCCTACACTTATCAGATTCTTTGGAATTGTAGGAACATACAGAACCTTAGTCAAAAGAGTGCTCCCATCCTTGGCCTTTACTGATCCAATGGACTTCACATTGTGCTTTGTATTATCACCTGTTTGAACTACATGATTAATCACCTTCTTCTCCAAATCAGTCATCAAAGCTATGTTGCCACTCAGGTGATTGCTACACCCTTAGTCTATGTAGAAGACTCTTTGATCTTCACTTTTCCTTTCACAAGTTGCATTCATAATTAAGGTTGAATCCTCCTTCTGATCTGAAGCATACTTGTAGTAGGTATTGTTGTAGGATTGGCTTTGAAAGCCTCTACCTGCATTTCTTCCAAAGTAATCTCTACTACCTCTACCTCTAAAATTACCTCTCTGATTTATATTACCTCTTCCTCTTGAATTTAAGTTTTGATTATATCCTCCACCATTCTGATTATTATGCCAACATTCATGAGCTAAATGATTAGTCTTACCACAAATCTAGCAAGCCTTGACACCATCTTTATTGCTTCTGCCTCTTCCTCTTCCTTTGCCACCTCCTCTTCCTCTTAGGAAGTTAGGTTGACTAGTAGTGCCTTCATCTTCATTCAATTGTTTCTTGCCTTTGTTACTCTTCTTCTTGTCCTTTGAATACATTGCTTGGCCTTTACTTTTATCAACATCACCTTTGACATCCTGCTCAAAGGTTAGCATATGTCCTAGCAACTGATTCAAATCAGGAGTAAAATGATCTAGTGACAATTCAATGGATAGAATGAAAGGCTTCCACTTCTCAAGTCCTCTCAAACCTCTGAGAATTTGTCTTACCAATTTCTCCTCTTCAATGCCTTCATCAATTTCTCCTAATGCATCTGCAATGTCTTTCATCCTTGCTACATAATCAAAAATAGATTGAGAAGCCTTCTTCTTGAATGTGGTGAACTCTGTCCATAAAGATGCCTTCCTTGACTTTGTAGTATTTTGGAAATGCTCCTCCAAAGCATTCCATATGTCACTTGCACTTTCAAGTCCTCTAATGTGAGGTAGCAAGTAACCATTGACTCCCATGTAGATAATGCTCCTTTTCAGCATCCTTCTTCATCCATGTCTTCAAATATGAGAGCTCTTCCCTAGTTGGAACACTAGGATCCCTAAATTTTGGTTCTTCTTCTTCACTTGTGATGTATCCTATCAGATCTTTGCTCATGAGATGAGCTTCCATCCTCATTGACAAAGCAGGATAGTTTTCTCTATCCAATTTCTCTATCTGAAGAGAATGTCCCATTCTTTCTTTACCTGTGCAATAAATTCTTCAAGCTTTGTGAATAATGAATGTACCTTTACTTAGAATGTAGTTCCTTTTTATCTTCTTGATAGCTTAAGGCCTCCTAATCTAGCTTTCACTTCAAACTTTCACCTTTTGAATCTTCAAGGATTGATTTTTGTATATCTGCAATAGTCGGGGTCCTCCTTTCTTCAAATCTGATGACTCCTACTCTGATACCACTGATGGAGAGTTTTAATCTCCAAAAGAACAAGTTATCCTTGATGTTAGAGAACCTCTATATCAAGAACAACTCAAAACCTCAACCAATTTTGGAAGACCAATGACAAATTATCAAACTTTGAACTAACTGTGAAGAAATTGATTACTCAGAAAAGTCTGCTATAGTTAATCCATTCAATGACTGACCAAATGTGTAAAGTTTTCAATGAAACTTTGTACAAGGTGTCATCTAAAGCTTACACACCTTCTCCAAGTTAAAACTTCTCAAAAGACTCACTAGATCTTGAGATTTGCTCCAAACAATGTACCTATGGCTGAAACTTCTCTTCTATGTAGTCGACTTTGACAAATGCAACTTCTAATGCATGGTTCTCCCAAAATAGACCCCATTTATTCAAATGCTTTTAGCCACAAGTATCTTACCTTTCAAGTAGCTTACCTTTCACAGTGTAAAGTTTTGAGCTTACTAGCTCAAAACTTTACACTATCAAGGGAGATCTAATCAAAACATTGACCACCAGGATTGCACCTGTTTCTGTTTTCACTTCATCACATTTACACATGTAAATGTTCCTACTTAACATTCTCTCAGCCTGATTACACTTAAACTCTCAAAACTTGTACAGAGGTCACTCAACTATAGAACTAGACTTATACAAAAGCATTCCTCAATAGGATAAACATAGAAGGAGCACTAAGCAAAAGATCGAGGTGCAACTTTCTTCTATAAAGAGAAATCTTACATCTAATGATGATTCATTTTCTTCTCACTTTCTAAAGTCTCTAATGACTTCTAAAACTTATCACTCATGATCTCTCCTACTCTTGGTACATATATATCAAGTATATATAGATGTTTACATCTCGACTCATCAAAGATACAAAGTTTTTATGAACTAATTAAAAGATTAGTATACATGTATATACTAGTCTTCATCGTTTGATCATGCACTGAACTTCAAGCCTCATATGTTGATCTTTGCTTTATTTTTTACTTCAAATCTTTGTCCAAATCATCAATTGATGATTGTCTTGCACCAACAAGCATTCGAACATTCAATTGGATACCTATGGCTTTTTTTATATTGTCTTACTTCTTGAAGTATCCTTGTCTTGTGATGAGGTCTATCTTTTCTATGTGAGATTAGCAATGGATGAAATCCTTTGAGTGGATGTTAGTAGTTCATTATCATATTCTTCTTTCCTCATATATTGATGTATGAAATGTGGATCATCCTATGCATCCCTTATTCATTGCTCTTGTTTGGATGGATGGACCTTAATGTGGTGTTTGATGCCTTCATTATCTTTGATTTCTACTTCATCTGAGGAAACAATCTTGAAGTCCATGGGAAAGTGATAGACTTGGTATTCCAAATCTAGATTAACTCAGAATTCTTCATTATTTGGGCATTTTATAAGCTATTTTTGTTAAAATCAAATGGAACTTGTAATCCACGGACTTACTGATCAAAAGATTTTTCCTTTTTATATTCTGATCAAATTACTCTATCATTGCTTGTGAAAATGCAATTGTGTTCCTTGGGCTTTCTAATCATTCTTGATTATTCTTGCTTCATTGGACAACTAGAGGTGTAGTAATCACTTCTTTGTGTATTCATGAATCGTGTGACCAACACACTTTAAGATATGTTTATCTCAATGAAGTCTTCAAGGATCTACTTTTCTAAGGTTAAAAATTTAGTTAGGTCTTCATCATCAAAGGAAGCAATTTTATCCAAACACATGTGGTTCCCAAATGAATGTGAAGCAATAAGCTAGGAGGCACCCTTGAGTTGAAAGATAGGCTCCAACTAGGTGCAATTCTTCATGAAGATGTTGAACAACTAGAATACCTATGGTATTGGCATATGCTTTTGGATCCAATGATAAAATTCTCCATTTTGGCTCTTCCTACTCCCATTTGAGCACACAATTGGTGATCTAAATATGGTTGGAAAAACAACTTGTTTCTATGGCACTCTTTAAATGAAAAGATGTATGCATAATATTCATCTTCATCTTCGAAAGGTATGTCATCCCAAAGAGAACTTACCATGAATAAGTCATAACCTTGTCCATTGCAACATTGAATCATGTGTTTTTCATTGAGAGACACATCGATTGTAGCAAAGATATGCATCCAATCATATGGTTCAAATTCTTCATCATTGAAGACCCTAAGCATATAAGCAAGATCTTTGATTGGTCTATTCATAGGCTAATGTGTTCCCTCTTTCCTGTTATACCTATGTTCAACTTCTCATGTGGCTGCTTTACAAGTGTTCTTAGCAACTAATAGGTTGTGGGAAAGCTCTTCTCTTCTACTTTCATCTACCAGAAAATCTTGGCTTAATAATATTTGTGCTAAGAGAAAAAAGCAAAAGAGTGAAGGTATGTCATTTTAATGGCTAGAAATTTCTGTAGAAGCAAAGTTCTCAGTTTAAGCAATCTTTTCTCAAAATTTGGAGGAGCATTGAGTTAATGGTGACCATAGAGGTTGTCTAGTGTCACATTAGTTCATTTCTTGTGATGTTTCATACATCAATAGATACAATTTCCCTTATGAATCTATAAAGGACAAAGGGCAAGTTTGGGAGTCAATCGAGAGCGGGTAGCATAGTGGCTTGGATCTATTTGAAACAAATTTAAGAAACCATTCAAGAAGGCATAAGGTAGTTCTCCATATCTACAGAATGCCAATTTGCAAAGCTTCGAAGGCCATATCATCATTTTTGAAGACCAAGAGCATGTGATTAGCTGGCAAGAACTAACACTAGCTGATCAAGTTGTGAGGGAACTACTCTTTATGAAAACACTATCACAAGGAATCAAGAGGGGGATTAGGACCAAAAAGTTGACTGATGAGACAAGTTCTCTTCCTACTTCTCCAAAATATCCTCCCTTCAAAGGGAGATGACTAGGGGCTTAATACAGAAAAGCTCCAGAGAAGCATTATAGGTTTTGTCCTCCAATGGTAGCCCCACATTACTCACCACCAATGAGTGGGAGATCTCGGCCATGAAAAACAAAATGGTCGATGGACAAAAGGATTGTACACCATCCACCACTCACTTCCTAAGCCATCTTAAAAAGCTGATTTTTCTCCTTGGAGTATCCCACAAGAATGACTCATTGGTGTCTCTCAAATATCCTAGGAATGGGCGAAAGCCGTGAACTGAGGCAAACTCAAAAGGAAAATTACCCAAAAGAAAAACTCAGACTTCGACAATAATGTCTCTTTCTCTTCTTTTTTTCTCCTTCTTTTCTCTTTTTTTTTAAGTTCTTTCTTTTTTCTCTCTTTTTTTTTAATTTTTAATTTTCATTTTTTATTTTTAATCCATCTTTGCATTCTACTTTTGAAGAACTTTGGAAAGATAAAGATTCATTGGCATCAATCCCCATCTTCTCTTTAGCATACTGTCAAGATTTTATACTGATGTGTTCATATGAAGGGGGAGACTGGGAGAGAAATTTTTTTTTAATTACTTTGGCTAACTTTTTTATGAAATCTAGGATGATTGAATCACGCTTGAATTCATAACATAACCATTGCATGAGTTTGATTCTTTTTTCTCTCAAACTATACACAATCGATTGCTCATGATCTTCATGGATATCCATGGCATCTTCTGCCAAGCTATCCAAGGCAATGTGATCTTCTTGTTCCATTGATTCTTCTGCATGATCCATTTCTGTTGGGAAAATAGATTCAAATATTTCATAGTGAGGATGTTCTTCCAATGAATTTGAATCATGTGCAAATATGTCAACAACCATGGATGGTGAGTTTCTTGAGTTCTTCTTTTTGAGAGTTGTTGAATGAGACTTGATTCAAAAAATGACTCAAGGGTTGAGGATTGGTAGGAGGTGTATAAGACAAGGGAATCCAAATCTAGGTGCACTCTTTCTTTAGTTGTAACAATGCCTTGGGTATTCATGCTTTCTTGATTCATTGAGAAGCATGTGTTCATTGTTGATGTCTATTCCATTTCTTGACCACTTTCATGTGTGAAGATGTTCTCAGTGTGATGATTTAAGGTGGTTTTGCGATCCAAATTTTCTTTGGTGGATATGGTTTATACACCTTTTTCTTCTTCTTAAGTTTTTGTGTCACTTGATTACATCCTGAGGTCTTCAAAATTTCCATATGAATCCATGGTTGGATCATTCACTATTCATAATCATGTGTGGTTGTGTATGAGGTTGTGCACAATACTTGCCATGGTTTGATTTTTATCCATTTGTCTCTAGCTATAAGAAATTTGGTTGCAACACAATGTTCTAGAGAAAATCTTTTCATAGATCTATGTTGCTTGCCAATTCATCGTCATGATACACTAAAAACTTAGCTCTAGTGGTTTACCACCAATGTGAAGAGATATCATTGTCTCCATAACATTGTGTTTGTGTAGGATCAATGCCGATGGTCATCACATCAAAAGGTATCACTTCAACTCAAAGCCATTGAGCATATGATAGGAAAATGACATTACTTATTGCTCCCATTTCTATGACGATCTTCATGGGCACTGAGGATTTTGGTCCCAATGAAGCCCAGATATATGGCCTACTATCAACAATACCCATAGAAGGATTATCCGTTTCACACATTCCCTTAGGAATTACTTGTCCTCTCTCTATGTAATCATAGGCTTATTGTTGTCTAAGTTTGTACTTCTTAATTCAAGAAATAGCTTCTTCTTTAGCATATTGATGTATGTTTTGTTCTTCTTCCTTATGATTTTTTGCCCTTGAGAGTTGTTGCAACATCCCTTGTGTGATGAATTCGCTAGATCTTAAGTCTGCACCCCCTTATGTAATTACGAATTACATTTTCCTTCTAAAGAAACTAATTGCACAATACAACTAGGTGAGATATTGTCAGGGGAGCACTAGATTGTGCTCTCTACTACAGTAGACAAGATTTCCGAAATACACTTATGATTACAAGAACACCCACGTAGGGAAAATAATACAAGAAGATGTAGCTGATACAAGACATCCCACAACCCGGGACCAATAGGTATGGAAAACTGGACTAGAGATGATACACGAGATCCCACAACCCGGGATCGTAAGTATGAGACAAGATATCTGGATTACAAGAACTCCCCTATGGGAGATGGACTAGATACAGGAAAGAACTCGACAAGATCTCGTACTACGAGATTACAAGAGGACAAGACTAGATGTCCAGGATACAAGACTAGACAGGATTGGAACAAGGAATAAGACAAGAACAAGAACTAGAACTTGGAGAGTACTTACTTGGTGGTCACGACTCCTTGAGCTCCCAAGACTGGTATTGGCAAGACTGATTATGAATGTGGCCAACCCCTCCTTATATAGGTTTTCAAGGGCGGTTCATGAAAGGCGGTTACGAATTGATGATATCATCGATGATGTCATCAATTTGAAACATGAGCTCTGGATATTTGAATCAGGCAAGTAGACAGTCGATCTTAGGGTTTTGGCACGTTCCGGACGCAATGGAAGCCTTGGTTTCTCCTAATTCTGAACCAATCATGCGATACAGTTTCACATGGAATCTAAGGTTCAGGATAGTTTCCTTTGTCCATGACATCACCTCCCCCTCAAGCGACGAGTTCCACGAGGAGCGGTCATGTTATCTAGTCTCGACTTCATTGGATTTCTCTTATGGAATTATTGAACCTTGATTGGTGCTCTTTGAAGGTTTTCTGCAGGTTCCCAAGTACGATCACTGATGTCATACCCTTTCCAATGAATAAGGTATTCCAATCTTCCTTGAGATATTCTGGAATCTAGGACATGCTCGACTTCAAATTCTTCATGATCAATGATCTCGATAAGTGGTGAAGAACTAGGTCTCTCCCCCCTCAATGGTGAAATCTGATATGGTTCCAACATGGATACATGGAAAACTGGATGTATTCTCGTAGTACTTGGTAGCTGGAGCTTGAAGGTGACTAGATTAATCTTGGCAAAGATGGTAAATGGACCAAATCTTTGATGATCTAACTTTGCACAAGGTCTTGAGGTTTGCAAATTGTTTCTGAGTAACCATACTTTATCCCCAATTTAATATGATGGATTCTGGACACAATGTTGATCTGCATAGTACTTATATTGTTCTTGAGCTTTATGGATCTCTTCCTTGAGTTCTTTGTGAATGTCCATCAAGTATTGGGCCTTGTCTCTAGCAGCCGGGTTCTTGACATGATTTGAGAGTTGTATATCCATCCTTGGATGTTGTCCATAATTTGCAAAGAAGGGAGTCTGCTTGGTAGATGCATGAACACTATTGTTATAAGCAAACTCTACAAAGGGTAAAAGCTCAAACCAATCATTTTTTATGATAGTTGCTAGTGCAACGGAGATATTGCTCCAGGACTTGATTCACCCGTTCTGTTTGTCCATCATTCTGTGGATGATTCGCTGTAGATAGTTCAACTTGAACACCAAGGAGCTTGCAAAGACTGTTCCAAAAGCTGGATATGAACTGTGGACCTGGATCACTAACAATGTCATCAGGCAATCCATGAAGCCTAAATATATACCTGAGAAAAAGTCTAGCAATGGTTGCACCTGTGATTGCCTTGGTAGTTGGAATGAAGTGTGCCATCTTTGTAAATCTATCCACAATAACAAGAATGGCCTCATACTTATCTGAATTTGGTAGCTCTGTGATGAAATCCATAGACAATGAAGCCCATGGCCTTTCTGGAATAGGTAGAGGTTGCAAAAGGCCATGAGGTTTATGTCGGGGTACCTTAGATCTATTGCAAGTATCATAGGTTCGAATGTATTCTTTGACTTCCTTCCACATCTGAGGCCACCAAAAGTCTCTGGATATGAGTTCTATTGTTTTATTCACTCCAAAATGTCCTGCTGCAAGGTTTTCATGGCGTTGTTGAAGTACTTGGATCCTGGGCTTTCCTGGAGGGATACAATAGGTTCTTATAGAGTAGTAACCCCTCCTTTTCCTGAAATTCGTTTACTTGGAATTTTCCTTCTTGAGCTTTCTGCTTAACGTTACAAAACAATTCATCCTATGGTAGATTCTCACGGATCAATTGATTCAAGGTTGAATCTTCATGATGGCTTGAAGAGATAGCTGCTAACTGGAGATGCTCAAGCTTGAGTAATACATTCTTGTTGATCAAAGGTCTCTTCACCCTTCTTTGGTGCAAGGTAAGATCTTTTGGACAGGGCATCTGACAGACATTGTTGACATCTTGGACGGTATCTCAAGGAAGAAGGGCTTACTAGAATCAGGATGAACTAGAATTGGAGCGGTAGTAAATGCTGATTTCAAGGTCTAAAAGGCCTTTTCTACTTCTTCGGTCCATGAGAATTTGGAGTTCCCTGTAAGCTTGGTAAGAGGTGTCACTATCTTGGAGTAATCTCTGATGAATATCCTGTAGAAATTGGCAAACCCCAAAAAACATTGTACATCTCGAACACATGAAGGTGCTTGCCAATCAAGGATTGTCTCAATCTTCTTAGGATCCATAAAAATTCCTTTATCTGATACAATGTACCCTAAAAATTCCACTTCTGTGTTATGGAAAGAGCACTTCTCCAATTTTGCATATAACCCTTTTTCTCTTAGTTTCTCTAGGACTATCTTCACATGACATTCATGATCCTTTAGGATAGATTTTTAGAAAATAGCAAGATATCATCAAGGTATATTACAACAAAATCATCCAAATATTCTCGAAAGATATCATTCATCATATGTTGGAAGACAACTGGAGCATTTGTGAGAACAAATGGCATAACTACATATTCAAATTGGCCATACCTTGTCCGAAATGTTGTCTTCCATTCGTCTCCTTCTCTGATCCTGACAAGGTTGTAAGCTCCTCGAAGTTCAATCTTCGTGAAGAATTTTTCTTTTCCAAGGCATTCCAAGAGCTCGGATATGAGTGGTAGAGGGTATCTATTCTTTATAGTGACTTTATTCAATCCCGATAGTCTACACACATCCGGAGAGTCCCATCCTTCTTCTTTACAAATAAAATAGCAGCTCTTGCTGGAGACTTTGAGTGTTTGATAAACCCCTTTGCTAGATTCTCATCAATGTTGTTGCATAGTTCTGTAAGTTCCTCTGAGGATAGTTTGTAGATTGGTCCAAAGGGCGGTTGTGCTCCCTCTTGAAGTTCTATGGCACAATCATAGGGTCTATGCTCTGGAAGGATGTCTGCATTCTTCTTTTCAAAAACATCTTCAAAGCCTTTGTACTAATTGGGTAGCTGCACTGGATCATCTTTCTTGGATTCTTGAGCTGGTACGGCATAGATCATATATGTCGGTTCCTTCCTTACTGCATGTATGAAGGCTTTGGTTCCGACATATGTTGGGTTCTTCTAGATATCTCAAGGGGTGATTTTATTATTCTCCCAATTAATTTCTAGATTATGTTTCTTTAACCACGGCATTCCGATGATAACCATATTTACTGGACTCGATATTACATTGAAACATATGTGTGAATCATGGTCACCAAGGTGTACTCTTAGTGGCATGGTTTCCATGGTTATATTCCCCGATGCTAGAGGTCATCCATCTACTACTTCAGCTACTACTGGTTTGTTCTTCCGAAGTACTGGAATTCCATGTTTCTTAACGAGTCCTTCATCAATGAAACATGAGGATGCTCTTGAATCTACCAGAGCTATAAGGGAAAGGGTCTTCTTAGACATGATTAACTTGACAGGGGCAAGACATGTTTCTATGGGTGTGGATGGAATTACGAGACCCTTTCTTATATCATGGTCTGGTTGTATGGTCTCTTTTACAACTGGACTTCCTTGTTTCCCTACTCTACAAGGGTGGCTACGACTTTGGAGTTCGTTCTCTTGTTGGGACAATTAACCGCAATGTGGCCAGGGTTTCCACAATATAGACATAATTTGTTATCCCTCCTTCTTTGTTTCTCTTATGGTGTTAGAGGTTGGAACCTAGTTACATCTATCTGCATAGGTTCGGGCATAGACTCATCTCTAGGAGTAGGCTGGAAAGGTTTCCATTAGCAAGGTCTTCCTTCTACTTGTTTTTCTTGTTTCCTTTCAAAAAGGCGGTTATCACATTGAATGGCTTGGTTGATGTATTCATTCAATGTCTTCACCTCTGGCATCGTGAGTAGAAGGTCCTTCACATCATCCCTTAAGCCCCATCTAAATTGGCTTATGAAATAATCTTCATGCCAGGTGAGGTCACATATCAACTGCCTAAATTATGATGCGTAGGTAGAGGCAGGGCAGTTACCTTGACATAGCTTCCGAGGCGATGAGCTCTCTAAGAAACCCCCCTAGTCATGAAGTACGGCCATATCCTTCTCCAAGATTGGGGCGAACTATGATAATGCTTGACTGTAGAGCAAGGTTCCTATAAAACCGACCTTGTATGCATCATCAGGGTATCTATCAGGCTGCATACGGATGTACAATTTGACTTGTTGCAAGAATCCCCGGAACTTTGTGCGATCACCATCGAACTTTTCTGGCATGCAGATCTTAGGTTCCCTCATGAAGGATGTACTAGGTCGTTACTTGCATACTCCCTTGATTTGTCTGAAGACTCCCGATTCGTTCTTGTAATTCTTGGAGGAGTTCACACCTACATGCCCTGGATGTCCCATCTCAATTTGTGTCTGTCGATGAGTTAGGTCTTCGACTTGTTGTTGGAGACTCTGAAGTGATGCTACAATCTGTTCATAAGCATTCTCCATGATGATTGGTCTTGGATGGAAGCTAGTCTTGCCAAAATGTCAGGGGAGCACTAGATTGTGCTCTCTAACTACAGTAGACAAGATTTCCGAAATACACTTATGATTACAAGAACACCCACGTAGGGAAAATAATACAAGAAGATGTAGCCGATACAAGATGTCCCACAACCCGGGACCAATAGGTATGGAAAACTGGACTAGAGATGATACAGGAGATCCCACAACCCAGGATCGTAAGTATGAGACAAGATATCGGGAATACAAGAACTCCCCTCTGGGAGATGGACTAGATACAGGAAAGAACTCGACAAGATCTCGTACTATGAGATTACAAGAGGACAAGACTAGATGTCCAGGATACAAGACTAGACAGGACTGGAACAAGGAATAAGACAAGAACAGGAACTGGAACATGGAGAGTACTTACTTGGTGGTCACGACTCCTTGAGCTCCCAAAACTGGTATTGGCAAGACTGATTATGAATGTGGCCAACCCCTCCTTATATAGGTTTTCAAGGGCGGTTCATGAAAGGCGGTTACGAACAGATGATGTCATCGATGATGTCATCAATTCGAAACATGAGCTCTGGATATCCGAATCAGGCAAGTAGACAGTCGATCTTAGGGTTTTGGCACGTTTCGGATGTAATGGAAGCATTGGTTTCTCCTAATTCTGAACCAATCATGAGATACAGGATTCATTCCTTTGTCCATGATAGATATGATGTATCACCAATGAGTCATGGCCTCTCTTTTGGAGTTTCTTGACATGTTTTTGTTATGAATTATGGAATTTGTTGAACAAGGAATTGTTGGAGTATTAATTTATTAATTTATTAATTTATTAATTTATTAATTTATTAATTTATTAATTTATTAATTTATTAATTTATTAATTTATTAATTTATTAATTTATTAATTTATTAATTTATTAATTTATTAATTTATTAATTTATTAATTTATTAATTTATTAATTTATTATTTTATTAATGTATTAATTTATTAATTTATTAATTTATTAATTTATTAGTTTATTAGTGTGTTTTGGTGTTTCTGATATAGCAATTTGAAGTTCGTGAGGGCGTGTAAGGGCGGACATCAATGATTGGATTTATCTTTTATATAGTTTATAAACTCATGTAGAGGGTTCTTTTTTTAGAAAAAGTTAGTAAAAGGAGTGGTTAGGATAAGGATCACTATAGACCATGATCTGTATTAATAAAAGCAAAGGCCCTCCACAAAAAAGAGAAAAATTTACTTTCATGAATGCTTTTCGGAGCTGCTTCACTGTAACCGCTATTCTCGACATAATGAAAAATCTTATAAATACATGCACTCTATGGACTGTCGAAACAGAGTATGTGGGGGGAGATTGTACCCAATCTTGTGTTTTGTCTAGTCTCTTTGCCTATCTATTCTGGTATCAGATCTCTTCGCACGTTACTACGGAGGGGTCTATTTTCCTTCGTTTTGGCGTTTGATCTCGGTTTCACTGTTTTTTGTTCACGACTCCAATTCCGGTCCTTGTCCCTATTTTAGTTTCAGTTTCAATTTCAATTTCAATTTCGGTTCAAGTTTATGTTTCTGTTTTTGTTTTAGTTCCAGTTATGTTTACGTTTACAGCTATGTTTACGCCTTTGGCTTACTCCAAAGCATCAACTAAGGCATAGAACTTAGGCATAACTTTTGCATCTTTGGCTTCCCTTGCACCCATGGCTCCCTTGGCAACCATTGGCTATGTGTGAACCACTTTTAATTTATGAGTGTTTTATGTTCACCAAGGAGGCAGGATTTGAACCCACAACCTCACTCTCACAAGGGAAGTGTTTTACCACTACACCATCTATTGTGATCCTTTTTATGTGCTCCATGCTTCATCAACAATGTCGACATGTGGAGCTCCTCTCTACTCTCATACATAGAGAGTTGTTTTTGTTCTGTTCTCCCAGCCATGCCCGAGTAATCCCTTCTACTCCTCACACATGAGTGTCATGTGTGATCATATTCTCTAAGGAGAGAGACTCTTCTCTCCCCTCTTCTACCCATACATATGGAAAGTGCATCAATCTGATGCCATGTGGTCAACTCCTCTCAAAAGGAGTTCCCACCATAACCTATAAAGTAATATGACATCTCCTTCTCAAGCTACTAATGACTGTTGGAGAAACACTCACTAATTGGACCTATATTTGAAGGTCAAATCTTAGGAAGAAAACACCATGCCTATGTGAAGGGACAAATTCACAAGTGTATCACATTTGTAAAGTTAGTTCACTTTAGTTCTAGAAGTTTTTTAAAATCACGAGAATACGAAAATCTATATAAGTTAGTTTGTATCAACTGACACGAAGAGAGAGTGAGAGAGAAGAAGTAGAAGAAGGAGTTCATTTTATACGACTGAGCATAGTCGGGCTTCTCTGAGTGAGAAAGCATCTGTAAAACTTCTGAGTTTTTCATAGCTATGAGAAAGAACTGAGTAAAGTTCTGTGTATGAGTCTCTCTCTATCATCTCCATGCTTGCCTACTATGTGATGAATTCAAAAGTTCAAGTTTTCTGAGCAATTCGATGCCTGGCATCGAATCTTGGCTGATAAGTCATTATTTCCATTCTCTGTGTGTTAACTATTGTTGAATCTTTTAAAAACATGAAGTTTGTGGAGCAACTCGATGCCTGGCATCCAGTTTCAGCATAAAGTGGATGCCCGTTATCGACTTCTAGCATACAAGTGGTCTTCTTCATGTGTGTGTAAAAGAGAGTATTTTTGGTGCAGAAAAAGAGCCTAAAAAAGTTCAAAGTCGATGTCCGGCATCGACCTTGACTGAAATTCGATGCTAAGCATCGAATTTTTATTTTTAGACACCCAAAAATACTAAAACAGGCAAAAATTTCCAATTTTGGAAGGTCATATAGGGTCATCTCATGAAGGCCATAACTTGAGTTCTAGAGATCCGTTTGATGCATATGATAGCTTGTTGGAAAGCTCTACTCTTCTAGTTTCATCCTATAAAGTTTCATGGAGAAATACTACTTGAACTAGGAGAAATTAGCAAAATATTGAAGGTATGTCATTTCAGTGACTAGGAATTTCTGTAGAAGCAAAGTTCTCACTTTAGGCTATCATTTCTCAAAGTTTGGAGTGGCAATGAGTTAATGGTGACCATAGAGGTGTTCTAGTGTCACATTAATTCATTTCTTGTGGTGTTTTACACATCAACAAGTGGTATCAGAGCAGAAAGATTCTCGAGAGCAGAAGACGACAAAGGTACAAGAAGTTTTGTAAAGTTTTCCATTAAAGTTTGAAAGGTGAAGCATTTGAAGACACAAGGCATCAAAAGGTTACTTCAAAAGTATCCTCATACACAAAGAACTTCAAAAGGTATTATCCTTTATCCTGTAAGCTCACATGTTGCAGCAGAAGGAAAGAACTATGGCAGATCATATCTCCATTGACAAACTGGACAAAGATAATTACCCCGCATGGGTAATGAGAATGGAAGCCTTACTTATGAGTAAGGATCTCATGGTATATGTAACAGGTGAAGAAGAGAAGCCAGTATTTGAAGATGAAAGCCGACCAAAGAAAGAGGAACTTGATGCTTTAAAGCATTGGCAGAAGAAGGATGCAAGTGCAAAAGCCTACATCTACAATACAATCTCTGATCATTTGCTACCACACATCAGAGGATTGGAATCATCTGAAGATATATGGAATGCATTGGAGTATCATTTCCAAAGCACTACTAAAGCACGGAAAGCAAGTCTATGGTCAGAGTTTACAACATTCAAGAAGAAGCCAAGTCAAACCATTAGTGATTATGTCACTAAGATGAAGGATCTAGCAGATAGTCTTGGATCCATAGATGAAGATGTTGAAGATCACAGATTGATTGCTCAACTACTTGCAGGTTTGAGAGGGGATGAAAGGTGGAAACCTTTTGTCTTATCAACAGAACTTTCATTAAATCATTATGTTCCAGATTTGAACCAGTTGCTTGGTTTGATGCTCACATATGAGCAAGACTTGAAGGAAGATGGAGATAAAGGACAAAGTTCTGCAATGTACATGAAGAACAAGAAGAAAGGAGATAAAGGTAAAGCAAAGGATGAAGAGGAGTCTAGTTCTCAAGCTTATTATGCAAGAGGTAAAGGCACTGGTAGAGGAAGAGCAAGAGGTTTTGGAAGAGGAAGAGGTAATCAAAATAACAACAAGAAGGCTTGCTGGATCTGTGGATTGAGTAATCATTTGGCTCATGACTGTTGGCACAACCAACAAGGATCAAACTAGAATCAAAACAACAATAGCAGAGGTCGAGGTGTAAGATATCAAAGTAATTTTCAAAGAGGTAGACAAAGTCAAAGAGGAGGCTATGGTAGAGGTGGAGGAAGAAGTTGGGGACAGAATCAATCCTACAACACCACCTACTACAATTATGCAAATGACACACAGAATGAAAGTCATACATCATTGATGATGAACTCAATCAACACATCAGATAAAGAAGATCTAAAGGTATTTTACATTGACTCTGGATGTTCTAATCATTTGTCAGGAAACATAGAATTGATGTCAGAATTGGAAAAAGGCATTTCTAGTCATACAGTTCAAACACGTGATAATACAAGACATAGTGTACATTCAATTGGAAAAGTGAAATGCAAGAGTGGAGCAGATTTGCTAACCAATGTTTTGTATGTTCCTACAATACCTAAAAACTTGATTAGTGTGGGACAGATAGTTGAAAAAGGTTTTCAAGTCAGGTTTACAAATGAAGGAGTATTTGTTGAAGATCCAGATAATGGATATAATCAGATTGTCTCTGGTAAGAAAGAAGGTAGATTTAAGAGTACAACGGAACATTGGTCAAGCTTTGCTTACACATGGTGAAGGAGTGATTACAGAACTTGATCTCTGGCATAAGAGATTAGGTCATTTCAATGAAAGAGGAATTAAAGCTATGGTTGCTAATCAGTCCGTACTAGGATTACCAAATGTGCAAAGTCAACATATGGTTTATAAATGTGAAGCATGTCAAATGGGTAAAGCACACAGGTTACCATTTCAAAAGAAAGGATTCAAACATGATGGAGTACTTGAGCTCATTCATACAGATGTATGGGGACCAACAAAAGAAGGATCTATCAGTGGCTCAAGGTATTATGTTCTTTTCATTGATGATGCTACAAGATGGATAACATTATATGTTTTGAAGGAAAGATCAGAAGTGTTTGGAGCTTTCAAGCATTTTCATGCATATGCAGAGAGAGTCACAGGTCAAAAGCTTAAAAGACTGAGGTCTGATGGAGGGGGAGAATACTTCTCCCAAGAGTTCAATGATTATCTTTGGAATGCAGGTATTAAGAGAGAAATAACTTGTAGGTATACACCACAACAAAATGGTGTAGCAGAAAGAAGGAACAGGACTTTGGTTGAGTTTGCTAGAGCTATGCTGAAGGAGAAGAATTGTCCAAATTATCTTTGGGTTGAGGCTGTAAATACAGCTACATATCTTGTGAATAGATTACCATGTGCAGCTCTAAATGGAATGACTCCATATGAAGCTTGGTGGGGTAAGAAACCAACACTAGATCATTGTAGAGTGTTTGGATCAATTGCATATGCTTATGTGCCATCACAGCTTAGGCATAAACTTGAACCAAAGGCAAAAAAATATGTGTTCATTGGTTATGATGAAAAGCAGATGGGTTACAGGTTGTGGAATCCTTTAACCAAACAATTTCTTGTTTCTAGAGATGTTACATTTGATGAACAGAAAAGTTGGTATGCATATCAAAGTCACACAGCTGAAGAATTTGAAGAAGAGGTAAGAAGATGTGAGAAAGGAAAATCAATTGTGCAGGTGAATAGAGATGAAGACCATATGCAAACAAGTACATCCAGAAGTGGATCAACAAGAAGAAATGAAGAAGCTCCTATATTTGATGAAGAAGTGTATCCAGAAACTTATGAAGAATGTGAACCAAGAAGGTCAAGCAGGACTAGAAGACAACCAGAAAAGGTATTCTTATGATACTTCTTACATAACTCAAAAGAATTATGCTTACATGGTCAAAGATGATGAAGAACCCCAGAACTATGATGAAGCTAAAGGTAAGAAGTAATGGGAAGAAGCAATGAAGGAAGAGTTCAATGCACTGGAGGAGAACAAGACATGGGAACTTGTTCCTAAACCAAATGGTAAGAAAGTAATTGGAAATAAATGGGTTTATAAAGTGAAGAAGCTTGCAGATGGAAGTATAGCCAGATACAAAGCTAGATTGGTGGTGAAAGGCTATGCCCAGACCTATGGCATAGATTATGATGAGACATTCAGTCCTGTAGCTAAGATGTCAACTATAAGAACAATCATTGTTATTGCAGCTTCAAAAGGATGGACCCTAAGTCAATTGGATATAAAAAATGCATTCTTGAATGGATACATATCAGATGAGGTATACATGGAACAACCTCAAGGGTTTATAGATTCCAGGTATCCAAATTTTGTTTGCAGGTTGAGAAGAGCATTGTATGGATTGAAGCAAGCTCCAAGAGCTTGGAACTATAGACTGGTGAAGTATCTCAATGATCTTGGATATCAAAGTTCAAAAGCAGATTCAAGTCTACTTATCAAAAGAACAGAGGAAGGTACAATCTACATTTGTATTTATGTAGATGACATTATAATCACAGGTACTTCAGATGAAGGAATCAAGGAGGTAAAGAGATTACTTGAGAAAGAGTTTAAGATCAATGATCTAGGAAAGTTGTCATACTTTCTTGGAATGGAAGTCACTTATACAAATCATGGCATATATGTATCACAAGAAAGGTATCTTCTGAATCTATTGAAGAAGTTTGATACGGAAAATTGCAGAGAAGCTTCAACTCCACTTGAAGTTAATCACAAGCTCAGTAAATATGATGGTGCAGACTACAAAGATATGAGGAAGTATCAATCTCTTGTGGGTAGTTTGATTTATGCTACACTAACAAGACCTGATCTTAGTTATGCAGTGGGAGTTTTGTCACAATTCATGCATTGTCCAAAGGACCCACATTGGATTGCAGGTCAAAGAATTCTCAGATATATCAAAGGAACTATAAAGGAAGGATTATATTATCCTTTTACATCAGATTTGAAGTTGAGAGCCTATAGTGATTCAGATTGGGCAGGTAACCAGGATGACAGAAGATCAAATCATGGTTACATGATATACATTGGTGATAAGCTTGTAAGTTGGTGTTCAAAGAAACAACATACAGTAGCGTTATCGTCAACTGAAGCAGAGTACAAAGGACTTGTGGAAGCAGCTAAGGAAGTCATATGGATGCAGACATTGTTCAAGAGCTTAGGCATTGATCAAGGTACACCTACAATACATGGAGATAATATGAGTTCACTTTATCTTGCAACAAATCCAGTATTTCATGCAAGGACAATTCACATAGAGATACAGTATCATTTTCTCAGAGAAAAGGTAATGGAGAAGGAGATTGAAGTGGAGTACATTTCTACTAAAGATCAGTTAGCAGACATAATGACAAAGAGCTTGGATGGTGTGAAGACCAGCAGATTCAAAAGCATGGCAGGAGTAAAAGAAAAGAAGATGATATGAAGAAACAGGGAATGTCAATTAGTGATTGAGGGGGAGCTGTTGGAGAAACACTCACTAATTGGACCTATATTTGAAGGTCAAATCTTAGGAAGAAAACACCATGCCTATGTGAAGGGACAAATTCACAAGTGTATCATATTTGTAAAGTTAGTTCACTTTAGTTCTAGAAGTTTTTTAAAATCACGAGAATGCGAAAATCTATATAAGTTAGTTTGTATCAACTGATGCGGAGAGAGAGTGAGAGAGAAGAAGTAGAAGAAGGAGTTCATTTTATACGACTGAGCATAGTCGGGCTTCTCTGAGTGAGAAAGCATCTATAAAACTTCTGAGTTTTTCATAGCTATGAGAAAGAACTGAGTAAAGTTCTGTGTATGAGTCTCTCTCTATCATCTCCATGCTTGCCTACTATGTGATGAATTCAAAAGTTCAAGTTTTATGAGCAATTCGATGCCTGGCATCGAATCTTGGCTGATAAGTCATTATTTCCATTCTCTGTGTGTTAACTGTTGTTGAATCTTTTAAAAACATGAAGTTTGTGGAGCAACTCGATGTCTGGCATTGAGTTTCAGCATAAAGTGGATGCCCGGCATTGACTTCTAGCATACAAGTGGTCTTCTTCATGTGTGTGTAAAAGAGAGTATTTCTGGTGCAGAAAAAGGTCCTAAAAAAGCTCAAAGTCGATGCCCGGCATCGACCTTGATTGAAATTCGATGCTAGGCATCGAATTTTTATTTTTAGACACCCAGAAATACTAAAACAGGCAAAAATTTCCAATTTTGGAAGGTCATATAGGGTCATCTTGTGAAGGCCATAACTTGAGTTCTAGAGATCCGTTTGATGCATATGATAGCTTGTTGGAAAGCTCTACTCTTCTAGTTTCATCCTATAAAGTTTCATGGAGAAATAATACTTGAGCTAGGATAAATTAGCAAAATACTGAGGGTATGTCATTTCAGTGACTAGGAATTTCTGTAGAAGCAAAGTTCTCACTTTAGGCTATCATTTCTCAAAGTTTGGATTGGCAATGAGTTAATGGTGACCATAGAGGTGTTCTAGTGTCACATTAATTCATTTCTTGTGGTGTTTTACACATCAACAATGACCAAGTCTTCTTGCCATGAACAAGAGATAACCTCCTCTCCATGAGGTAGAGTGTGAGCACACCCTTCATCTTCTCCAAGAAGAATCATTAAGAAGAACTCCATAGCTGCTCCTCAACATGCTTCAAGTTAGCACCATGGCTGCCCCATGTGCTAGAAGAAGTACCACCTCTATTGAGGTCCAAGCTCTAGAAAGCTTGTGTTGATCCTAGGTGAAGGATGAATACAATGAGCCCAAGACTCTTGTTTTATAGTGTTTGATTGTCCTTGAAAAGCACCGTCCAAAAGCAATCGCTTCTAATAAAGCTACGAACGAACAACGATCGTTCAAGAATAAAGCACAATCGCATAATGATGCGTTTCGCGAATTCGTCCGTCGTTGTCCGTGTGACTATCAAAAGCATGGTTTAAAATCTTTATTTTCCACACGCTGCTGCCGTCGGGGATTGAACTCGCATGGGCGTGTTAGGAGGCTTTTCCCTTATCCACAACGCCTAAGCGCTTTTGCTATACAAGGGAATAGTATGATAGCAATACATGATGTAACCTGAGGAAAATTTGGCCCAATTGAACATTGTTTTCCAACAATCCCCCCTGCAATGTCATATTGGTACAATCTGAACTGAATCTGCAAATATAATCTGCAAATTACCACAAGCTTCAAGCTTGCACTCCCGTACTTCATAACTGACCTTCAAAACTGAATTTGACTTTCTTCAAAAATCTTGAACTTGCTGAATATGAACCATAATACCTGAGAAAATATGCAAACTAGATATCCAATAGTGTACACATTAAGCAATCACTGCTTGACAAAAAATATAGCATGAACTGTCTCCGAACTTGCTATCTCTTGTCTTCAAAAACCTGAAAACATACACTAGGATCCACATATTTGCATTTACCTTCCAAAAGGATTTCTCAACGTACTTCTGTTGTGTCATGTAAATACACTAAAAATCAAGAACTGAATCCTGGAACCTGTGACTGTCAACTCACAACGTAGTGTATTATGAACACTGCTGGTTCATCTCTGACTGTACTCAAGTCAATATGAGTCAAAAAAATATATGATGTCATCATGTCTTCATCCTTTAAATCCTTCATACCTCTTTCCTTCAGAACTTGGTATAAACATATATGTGCGCACGTCTGAAATATACCTTTCTGAAACATCAAGCTTCTCTTCAAATAGAACTCTGGAACCTTCTCCTGAACAGGAATATCCTAACAGGAACTTTCTCCAAGCATTCTTCTTCTTCCTTCTTCTTTCAAAGCTGGAACATAAAGAGAACCTGACAAAGGAAATATAGGAATACCTTTAGGTATGACTCTGCATTCTTTTACATATGGCTGAAAATAAGTCTTCATGTTTCATCACCCCCCTGGATGATTTAACACTAGTATCCAGTATCCTTCAAATATATCAGACTTTATGAAATGTGGAACGTCTTCCTTCGTAAATCTGATGTTCAGTGATCAATACCTGTATCTGAAACAAAATCTCTGAACCCTTTTTATTAGCATTGTGCACATGCCAATAGCTTTCCATGTCATTCTTCAGCTTTCCAAAATCTAGAATAAGGTTAGCTGAACCTAACATAATAAAACCTTGCTGAAAGCTTTTTAGGATTCATAACCTTCTGTAACATAACAAGTATCTTCTTCTATCTCTCTGCAAGACAAATCTGATAGAACCTGAATCTTTGACTTACTTCTTCCAATGTTAAGAATCTTCACAAACAAAGGATAGACAATTGAATCATAAATACTCAAGATCATACAAGATCTATCCAAGATCAATGATCTCTCCTGTGTACAATCTGCTCTTATCAAACCTTCATGTCTGAATGTTTGATTTGTTACCTGAATGTCTCCAAGTGTCCATGCTTCTCAAAAAGCTGTAAAACTTTTCTTCAAACAAATCCTTCAAGGAATCTGCAATTCCTACTTGAAACATAAGTGGACAAACTTCTCACCTTGAGAACTCCAAAAGCTGCAAGTTGATACTTCATAACTTTCATATTTTACCCGGGTGAAATGTGATAGTACCTGCTTGATTTTCTTTTGGCTAACTCCACTTCTCAATCAAGTGATAGGATATGATGGAACACCTTTTTGTATACAAACATGTATCCAAAAATCTAGACAATCATAAAAAGTAGATTCTTCAACTGGCTGGTACATCAACAAGATTCTGAATTTTCTGAAGTTTCTGAAAATACTGAATATGAGGTAACCTTTTCCAAACATAAAACCTCAACCCAAGTCTTCAACATCTGCTTACAAAAAACTCTTTTACCTCAAGAGTTAGATAAAGAAGAAATATACTTCTCTGCAACTTGTCATATACCAAGTAGCTCTGTATTGACACTCCAAGAATTCTTTGAGGGAACATATAAGCTGCCTGCTTAAAAGCTTCAACTAAAACATAACTCATACATATATGAGTTAAAACATATATCTGCTGCTTTTCTTTCTCTCAATGCAATTCTTTGTCAAATCTACTAAATCATGACCAAGTGTAATGCAAAACAAGAAACTGCTTCTTCTTTAAACAAGATGTTCTCGTAGACTTGTCTTTGGATGTAGAGGATAATATAGGAAAAGTATATGGAAAATATATGAGAAAAGGAAGCCTTACTTTTCTTTTAGAAATGATGGACTTTCTTTCTACATCTTTCTTCCACCTGATGATGTCAACATTTTCAAACTTCTCTTCCATACCTTTTGTTCTCTTGATCTTGAAGTAGCAAACACTCTTGACTTCTTCAAACGAACTTTTCTCTTCCTCTAATGTAAGAGTAAGAGATAAAACAAACATGGTATACAAATGGAAGTGAATATAGAATCATGTTTTATCATCTCCTCATATCTCTGAATCAAAATTTTGCTTCAAATGTCTGAAATGACTAAATTCACCAATCTTTTGTCTGAATGATGAATTACCCTTCTAGAGTTACCTTCTCTAGATACATTTGTACCTTGATATCCAACCAACTTACAATAGAAAATTGGTTGAAAAACTCATCCCATCTCTGCACTTGTCTTCTTAGATGAACTTTCTTACCATGAAAGAGATCTTTCAAAACTCTCTAGAAAAACCTCTAGATACCTGTTTTGATGTAGCCTTTAACTTTCAAAAGATGAAAGTTTATAAAAGCATTCCTTGAATTTCTTCAAATCTCTTCATAACTGCTCTTCTAAGATATGACCTGCAAATGATAATCTGATAGTAGAAACTGATACCTATGATTTGATGTTGATCTGATTCCTTCATCTTCTCTAAACCATTGTTCTTCCTTGAATTTGAAGTAGTCTTCTCTTCATCAAGTCTGGGTCTTCAAATAATACTTTTGTAAAGTATTTGCATACTCTTCAAAAATATTCGGCTGCTAACAGATCATCAACTTCATACTCCACACTAATGAATACACATGTGAATGAATTGTATAATTCTCAAATCTCTACTCATCTAGATTAAGTGTGTATGTCAAATGTCAAATATTAGAAGATGCCTTCAAATCATATGTTGTAAATTTGGAATTCTAGGAACCTGTGAATATGAATGAGCCTTAATGCATTGATGCCAAAGATCTAAAGTTTTGAAACCAAAACCTTAGTGCTCTGATACCAAATGTTGGAAGTGAGGTAGGCCCTTAGGCTCATGTCACAGGTCCATGGTTCCATAGTTCCAATCATGTACAACATTAATTCCAGCAATCTTCCATATTGACAAAACATGAACATACCACAACTTAATCATACAGATGATGAGACAAAGATAGAGAAAGAATAGACGTCATGTGTAAGGTGTTACGTAAGCCATCGCTTACTCATAGTATCATATATACCAATGTTCAATGTACAATGTGGGAGCAAAACTCTCAACCACTCTATGTGATGAGAAATAGATGAATGAGTGAATGTACAATGTAACAAATATATTCAGATGTGTGGGCAGTAATCTGAATATACATGAGATGTGTGAATATGACCTAATAGGTTATAGAAGAGTGAATATGAGTGACTGAATGAGGAAGGATCAGTGTGAAACTGATGGTCAACAAACCTACATCTAAACTTAGGCTATGGAAGACCCTAAGTTAGATGCGTGTGTGAAAAGATCACATACTTATAAAGTAGCATAGAATGCTAACAAGATTGTTGCCGAAAATCCTCAAACTCATGTGAACACACCTTCTCAAACACCTCATAAAAATATGCATAAAGCATATAAGTACTGATTCTCTGGTACCTATGCCGAATAGGACTCCTTCTGATATGAACGCCACAGCCTCCATAAACTTCAAGTAGTACCTGTGTGCATAAAGAGAATATGTACCTGAATACTTAACATAAGATGTAATGAAGAAATTCTTCATGTTTGGATAGAGGAAACATTGGAGAAGGACTTAAGTACTTTGGGTAACGATATCTCTGTTCATTCTTTACTTTGCATGCAGGGTACTATTAATAACAAATTGGTTAATATTTTACATGACGATGGTAATTCACATTATTTCATTTCACATTTACTAGTACAAGAATTTAAATTAAAAATGTTTCCTTCCTTGTATAAACTGAAAGCTGCATTTCAAGGAAGTCATTATAATGTAATATGAGAAGTGCAAGATTTTACGATTAGCATAGGCCCATATGTAGACGCACAAAAGTTTTTAATTACACCTTTGCAATCTTACGATGTTATACTTATTATGCCTTTTCATCATCATTATAACCCACGCATTGACTACCATACACATACCTTTAACTTTGAAGTTAAAGGTCAAACCATTACTTTTTCTGCACAACATGATTTCCAACCATTGCCATTGATTATTCATACTTAAGTAAAATTGCATCTAAGAAAGGATATAATTCATGCATTGTTTTTGTCAATGTCGTAAATGATTATACTCATACACTTCCTGATGCACATAAACCTTTCATGAACACTTATAAGGATTATTATATGTTTAGTTATCCCTCTAAACTACCACCATCTCAAGGATCCTTTGACCATAGCATAGACTTAATTCCTAGTAGTTCTCCTCCTCATAAAGCACCTTATAGGCATGGCCCACTACACCAAAAGGAAATAGGAAACCAAGTTAAAGACTTACTCCACAGAGCACTTACAAGGCCTACTTCTTCCTCATTTGAAGCACCAATTCTCTTAGTACAAAAGAAGAATTAAAATTATCAAATGTGCATTGATTATAGAGCCCTTAACAAGATCACAATAAAGAATAGATACCCTATTCCTTGAATAGATGATCTCTTAGATAAATTATAAGGATCTCATATATTTAGTAAAATTGATCTTAAATCGAGCTACCATCAGATATATATGACACATAGTGATATTTTTAAGACTACATTTAGAACTCAAAATGGCCATTATGAGTTTATGGTAATGGCCTTTGAACTTACCAATGCTCTTGCTACATTTGCACAAATGATGCACAACATTTTCTTGATTACTAATTTTTTGTTCTCGTATTCTTTGATGATATACTTGTTTACAGTAAGAATGATAGTGAGCACGAGAAGCATCTTAAAACAGTTTTTCATTTGCTACTAGAGAACACACTTTATGCTAACCCTGAAAAGAGTTACTTCTTTCAACATAATCTAGAATATCTAGGACATATTATTCCAAGTGAAGGCATGCATGTCGATCCAAAAAAGATTCAAGGTATAGTAGAATGGTCAACACCTGAATCAGTCAATGATGTTCATTCTTTTCTTGATTTGGCTAGCTTTTAAAGGATTTTGTTCAAAATTTTTCTTATTTAGCATTGCATCTTATCTTATTATAGAAAAAGAAAATAAAATTTGCATGGGGACTTACTCAACAACAATCCTTTGAAAAACTCAAACATGCACTTTCACATGCACATGTTTTACAGTTGCCTGATTTTTCATAACCATTTCATGTCATTACTAATGCTAGTGGTTCAAGAATAGGTGTTGTTTTAATGCAAAATGATCATCCCATTGCATTTGAGAGTAGGAGGCTTAAGCCCTCATAAAAGAATTATAGTAAATATGATAAAGAGTTGTTAGCAATTGTGCATGCTTTAGGAATTCGAAAACTATCCTATGGGATCTGAGGTATTAATCAAAACTAATCAATCAACATGCTATTAAGTTTTTATTATATCAGACCTTAATCTCTTATCGATATCTTAAATGGGCTTCATTCATTCAAAATTTTTGACCTACGCTCTAATATCAACATGGAAAGCTAATGTCCTAGCCGATCCTCTTAGCCATTTTCCTTCACATTCTGTTGTTCTACATAATATTTTTGCCATCCAAATTCATTCTTTTCAAGAAATGATTTCCACTTATGCATCTAATTTGTATTTCTCACCTGCATGAAATGACCTCAAAAATTTTCCACCTCTAATTAATGAACATTATACATTTCATCATGGTTTAATTTATTTTCAACATAGATTATGCATAACACAAGCTTTTCACGATTTTTTCATCAAAGAAATGCATGAACCATCTTACATGGGTCATAGAGGGATACAGAGCACCATTTTTGCTTGCACAGATTTCTTCTTTTGGCCCCATAAGGAAAAAGATATTTCAAAGTATGTTTCTCAATGCATTGTATGTCATGTAAAACATCATCATGGTAAAGCATTTGGATTATTAATGCCCCTTCCCATTCCTAACAAACAATGGGAAAAAATTTCTATGGATTTTATCACTCGTCTTACTGTCACTTCATCACATAATGATATGATTTGGAAGATAGTTCGTGCATATTTCATTCCTTGTAGAAAAACTTTATCTGCACCTCACACTACAAAATTATTCATTAAATGCATTTTCCCACATCATGGATTTTCTAAAGTAATGTTATCTAATCATGATGTTCAATCATTTTTTGGTTGCCTTATTTCAACATGTTGGTTCTAAAATAGATTTTAGCTCTGCATTTCCCAAAAGTGATGAACAAACTGAGGCTACAAACAATACTATTCTTGATTTATTGCCTTGTTATTCATTGGATAGTCCCACTAATTGGGATGACAAGTTGCCTTTGCTTCAATTTGCTTACAATAACACCATAGAAACTAGTACTAGACGTGCACCTTTTGAAATTGTTTATGATAAAATGTTTCCTGCTTCCATGTCACTCACTCAAACTTATATTTTGATGGATAATTCTATTGCTCAAAATCATATTTCTATACTTTGCGATGTTCACAAGCACATTGGGAAAAGTCAAGAACGTTATACACGTAATGTCAATACAAAACGATTAGCCAAGGAATTTAAGGAGAATGATCTTGTATGGTTACAAATTATTAAAAGACATCTAAAAAATATTTTACAACATCCTAAAATTAAACTCGCACCATGCTATTATGGACCATTTCACATTGTTCAAAAAATTAATGATAATTCATTCATATTAGATATACTATCTCATTGGAATACACATAACTCTTTTCATATTAGTTTATTTAAACCATTTAAAGGCACTTTATCACTCACTCCACTTCTTGATGACCCTCCTTTAATTAAAGAACAATCTAAAATCTTAGTTCCTAAGAAAATAATTGATCATGATGTCACTACTACACATAGAGGTACTCAATATCATGGATATTTAGTTAAGTACAAAAGTTAGTCTATTGAAGAATGTCAATGGATACATAAAACGTCATTAACACCCCATTACGATAACTTAATTTCTACATATCATACACATACACATCAATGTAACTCCTCCATGTACATTTCCATGCATGCATTTTTATATGGAACACGCGTATTTTGTTCACTGATGGAACATGTGACTGGCCATCCATGTTTATTTTCATTTATCAACTTAGGTCACTTCCTTTTTCAACTGATGGGCATGTTATGAATTATGGAATTAGTTGAACAAAGAATTGTTGGAGTATTAATTTATTAATGTATTGTGGTGTTTTTGATATAGCAATTGAAGGTTCGTGAGGGCGTGAAAGGCGTGAAAGGGTGAACACCAATAATCATATTTATATTTTATATAGTTTATAAATAAACCCACATAGAGGGTCCTATTTTTAGAAATAATTAGTAAAGGTAGTGGTTCGGATAAGGATCATTGTAGATCACGATCTCTATTAATAAAAGCAAAGGCTCTCCACAAAAGAGAGCAACTTTTACTTCCATGCATGCTTTTTGAAGCCGCCTCACTATAACCACTATTTTTGACATACTGAAAAATCCCATAAATACATGCACTCTGTGGAGTATCAAAATAGAGTGCATGGGGGAGATTGCACCCAATCGTGTGTTTTGTCTAGTCTCTTCATATCTCTATTTTTTGTTTGTTTTTCAGCACCCATATCCTCTATGTGAGCATGAATTAAGATCTTGATTACAGTTTTAATGTGTAAACGAATAATAAGTTTCCTTCTTGCAACTTTTTGCCCTTGATATGTGCAATAAAGTATGCCTTTTATCTTTTCTCTGCTACATAGATGCTTGCCACAATGTTTAGACAAGTCTCTTGTAGCTCATCTAGAATATCCACCAATTGCAAGAGTTTGTATCCTACCCATGTGTATCCTTGTGCAACTTTAAGATAATGCACCAAGAAGTCAACTCCTAAAATTTATTGTTCTCCATAGACTATGTTAAATGGAGTTGCACCTAGCACTGTCTTGTAGGCGACATAGTAAGCCCAAATTACCTGATGCAATTTTTTGTCCTGGTTTGATTGTTCATACCTAAAAATATTGTCAAGAATGTGCATAGGACTTTATTTGAGATCTTTACATGAGCAGTAGATTGTGGGTTATATTGATATTTTATGTGTAATAAGGAACTTAACTAGGATCTTTTCAATGAATTCATTAACAACGTGTATCCCTATATTATTAACAATGTTGATTGCAAGACCAAAGCATGCAAAAACCTACTCAAACAAGAACTTAGTAGTCATAGACACATTATTTTTAGTTGTTTCTTTGGCTTCTACCCACTTTGTCAGACAGCTTGTAGCTACAATAATACGCTCTGCATGTTAACCTTGTGGGGGAAGGAGTATAGGACCAATGAACTCTATGCCCCTCTTTCCAAAGGATGTGCCTTCCATCATATGTGGTAACAGCATCTCATCTCTTGTAAATGGGTATTTAGCCCTCTAAGATACATCACACCCTCTTACATAGGTCTTTGCATTCATTCTCATTGTCGTCTGTCAAGCGAGCAAACATGAGCATTTAGATTGTCCTTTCAAGAGAGGAGTTTCCCCCAACTACATGTGAGTCAAGGTGGGATCAAAACTCGAACCTTACACTTTTCCATCAATTTGAGCATGGCCTGACTCTTTTTTGTCATGTTTTTTCTGTCAATTTGAGCATGGCCTGACTCTTTTTTGTCATAATTCATTGTTTAATCTTGATATTAGTGTTTAGATAACTTGATTCTTGAATATGCAACATATAATATCTGTATATTTTTTTCATTTATGAATTGTAAAATTATGGAACAACGTATCGAACGTACCGAACCTCAAGATTCAATTCGGATCTCGAACCGTATGCAAACCGTACGTACCGAACCTAACGTACCGTTCCACCTTGATGTGAGTGGGTTGCTTCAAGTAGGAGTAAATAATCTGATTCATGGACACATAGTCTCATGAAATCATCTTTTCCACTCTTACACAATTGTTCACTGATCAATGTATATTCTTTAGTATTTTCCTCAATGAAACATCTTTGAGAGGTGGAAATATCCATAGAAAATCTTACATGTTTTGAGGGAGTTTCTCATCAATTGACTCTAGTATGAGCTAGCATCTATTTGAAATAAGTTAGCATGCTCGACTAGATGTTGATACTTGCAATCATGGCAATTAAGTGTGTATTGAACTACATCCCTATCCATGTATGGCCATTGTATTCCATCTCTTTTGATATTTTGCAAAGTAAAAGAACTAGAGTAATGGAATCCTAACACAAGCTTGTGGGATCGATCCATTAGCATATTATGTTCACCATCATCCACACAACATTAGACTATGCCCTAGTTGTCTCTATGGTATAGACAATCTGCAATGATTTCGAGTTGTTACACTTGTCTATTTTTTTAATGTGACACTCAGATATTTGGATGACTAGGTCCACAAGAGGGAACAAGCACAACATGCTCTTCCTGCTTAGGATCTACTTCCAATTCAACAAAAAAGCATTGATGCCACTAGCCTCCTCTCCATTTGTCAATCGAGAGAGATGGTCTACTCATACATGGTTTTTGAGGAACGAAAATCATCTAACTAGTTCCATGTAAAAATGGTTGATTGACTAAGTACAAGAGTGCCTGACAAAACACAAAGATCTTAAATTTCTTAAAAATTAGATAGTATCTGAATGTTTTTATAGCGTAGATCATCCTAAGGCCTTCTCTTTTTGTTTTAGCATAATTCCTTTCAGCACTATTAAGTTTCCTACTCCTGTAGCTATAGGGAAACCTGACTTTCCATCATTGGCAAGTTGGGCTAAGATACATTGTATAGCGTAGTTGGATGTGTCCACATGGAGATGGAATGGCGTACTCCATTCAAGCACTTAGAGTATTGATGCTAATATTGGTCTTATCTTGCATTCTTAGAATGAGCTTGCACAACATTTGATCCATCCAAGATGATTGATCAAAGCATAAAGAGACTTTGCAATTACAACATACATATGAATGAACTACCTATAGTAAGCCATAATGACCCATTAAAGCTTGGATCTCTTTTTCTTTATTTGGAAAAGATAGTTATGCAATCACTGTGATTTCCTCTTCATCAATAGAAATGCCATGTTTCAAAATGATATGTCCAAGTGTTTTGCCTTGGTGCACCATAAACATGCATTTCTCTAGATTCAAGAAGACTTCATCAATCTAGCATTTGTCAAATATTCACCTAAGTTGAGGTATATGTTGACTTCGTAGTTTGGACTATGCACATAAATCATCAAGGTACACTTTTGGGCATTCCCAAAGGAATTCCTTGAACACAACACACATTAAATGTTGAAAGGTCATAGGTGCATTTGTGATCCTAAAGGGAATGACCCTAAATTCATGTATACTAAATTCCATGGAAAAAGTTGTTTTATATTGATTTTTGGTGGTGATGGATACTTGAATGTATCTAAAGAATCCATCAAGAAAACTATACATCTCTTTTATGAACACCCACTCAAGTAGGTGATCAATTATCTGCAATGGACAATTGTGTCTAATGATTGCTTCCTACTCTTTAGATTGATACACACAAGTAATTTTCCATTCTTTTTTGTGATGATGAGTACGGATGACATGATCTCGTATATGAAACCAGCTTTCAAGAGCTTGTCAATCTCTTCTTTGATCTTTTTGGAGTAGGTCTCATTATAAGTATAGGATCTTTTCCTCACCAATTTAGCTTCACTCATCATAGGGATTGTATGAGACAAAATATCTAGAGTGGCAACCTTTCATGTCTTTGTATGAACATGTTTCTTGTAGAAGATTAATCAATTCCTTTTTAACTCAACAGTCTTTGTATAAATGATTCCTAATATGTTTGTTCATGTGCATAGCATCTTTCTACGTTCATGTGGAACATTCCTCACAGGAACAAGTTAGAGGAGAACTTTTTATGTACTAAATTATCAAAATCAACTAATTTATTCTTAAGTTTGTTCACATGAAAAATCAGATGAACCATTCGTACTCTCTTCTCTCTTTTTTGCATTTTTTGCAATCTACACATATAGATACATAAAAGCATTGCAACTCCATCCAAAAAGATGATCCACATCGTGTGGAGGGAGGCTCCCCTTCATTAGTATAAGAGCAATTTCGCACATGGACACACAAGCCGAAACCTGCAACCTATGAAACATCTCAGCAAAGTGCTTCTAAAACTTACAACCTATGGAAGACCTGGACAACTTCAAGGCTCATATATCTACATAATGTTGTCAAACCTGCAACCTATGGAACACCTCCGCAACTCCAAGGCTTATGACTAAGGCAGTGACCAAGGCATAGACCTTTGCATACCTTGTCATCTGCACCAAAGTCACTATTGGCCACATGTGAGGGATGACCTCAACGATCAAGGAAGACGGATGTTCTCACTATTTCTTGGGAGGTCCCTCATCCCAATATCATTCTCCCTAGAGCTTACATAACTAGCAATCTCTTGCCACAAAGCTACACTCATGTGGTGATTTAGGGAGAAAGACTAAGGTTGACATTATCTTAAGCAGATTTTGGACCTCAAGGCTTTACTCTTCGCTTTTGAAGCCTATTTGAGACAGTTCTTGGATGATTCTTTGCCCCATCTTGTAGTTCATTTGTGCATATTTCTCTTTGTGCAAGTTCTAGAACCTCAAGAAGAGTGTCCTTTGTGTTTCCTTAGCAACAAGTGTTCAGCTTTGGGGCTCTTTTTCCAGCCATACTAGTTGGATAGGTCTGAATTGAGGTGGGAGTACCCATTTTTCAGTTGTTCATCGACACTTGTCAATTTGGTTTGGCATTGAGTCTTTATATAAGGCTATTTTTGGATAGATCTTGAGCTCTTTTAGCTCAATCACTATTGTTCATTGCTCATATATATTGTTTGAACACTCTCACTATGTATCTCTTTGTGGGAACCACCAATGAACGCTCATGTGGTATAGCATGATGGTTACGATTTGGATAGCCTTGATGTTTAAAGAGAATCTAAATTTTTATGAACTGTGAGGCATCCAAATGCTAGGATCTCTTTGGTGATGTAGATGGAAAACCTACCCTAACTTCCCCATAGTGCATACACAACCTATTAAAGATGTTGAAATGAGAAGTCATATTTGAGGATGTTAATCCTCTTGTTAATATGCATAGGAATTCGACAAAAGATATTGTTCATGAAAATATTCGACAAGAGTCTGCTGGCACGCTTGAGCTACAACCATTGAGATTATCTTCACTTGTCTTACATCCACCTAATAGATTTATTTCAAGATTAGACTTTATCATGTTGACAGATGTTGGAGAGCCTTCTATTATAAAGAAGTTGCAAATAGATGATTGTGTCAATTTGGAGCATGCCATGGATAGTGAACTCAATTCTATTCATACAAATGAAACTTAGGGATTTATATCTTTAGCAAAGGGCAAGAATGCTTTACCATGCAAATGGGTACATACGTTGAAATTCACATCAAATAATGCTTCTCAAAAGTATAAAGCACGGTTGGTTGAAAAAGGATTCAAGCAACAATAACAAGTTGATTTTGAGGAAATTCTTCTCACTTGTGGTCAAATAACAGCATAACACATTTTGCTGATATTAGTTGCAACCGAGGACTAAGAACTGGTCCAAATGGATGTGAAGACTGCTTTTTGGCATGGGGATCTTACAGATGATATCTATATGGAACACCCAAAGGATTAAGCAATTCCTCATAAAGAAATTCAAATCCATAAGCTCAAGAAGAGCTTGTATGTAGTTAAGCACTCACCTAGACAATGGTATCAAAAGTTTAATACATTCATGAAGTTCCAATGCTATTCTAGAAGCAATGAGGATCACTGTCTCTACTAAGAAATGTTTTGATGGCAGCTAGATATGCTTGATACTTTATGTTCATAATACGTTGATTGTCGGGAATCCTCAAAGGATTTGTCTCTTAAAGACATAATTGAGTAAAAAATTTGCCATGAAAGATTTGGGAGATGCTAAACATATTCTTGGCATGCATATTACTCGTGATAGGAGAAAGAGATACATACTCACTTTTCTCAAAGTGAGTACATAACCAAAGTACTTCACAAATTCAATATGCATGGTGGAAAGGTATTAAGTACAATTCTTACTGATATTCCTAGCTACCACAAAAAATAAAAGTGAAATATGCAATGAAAAGAATACAAGATAACATTTGGCCACCAAACTAAAATCATTTTCCTCTAGTAACAATTTTCACGAATGAATGTATCCCATTATATTTGCTTGTGCTTTGCTATAAATATTTGATAACTTCCAAAATATAGCAACTATTTACTTGAATCCAAAATTTAGCGGCCTCACATAGATAGACCTCAAAATGATGTACAAACTTGATGAAGCACTGAAGCACCATATGGCATGCTTCATTTTCCATGCCTTTACCAAGTCGCCACAAAGGCACTATAATGAGACATTTGTACAAACCATTCATGTGGCTACAATTTGAACAATTCTAGCAATATCTACTCACAATGGGTAACCTATGTACTAGCTGAGTGTCGATTCTGATCATATGGCCATGCTTTAGATAACTCTTGCAATATCCACTCATTGCTGTCTAGCATATGTAATAGATGGGTGTCCATTCTGTATTCTCAATATGTCACATTGAAGGGGCTATACTTATGTAAGTAAAATGCATAGGTCAAGAAGGAAAAGTTCCACATGGCTTGATAAAATTCTTACAAATGGAATAACAAGATTTTTTTTTTGAAGTAAAGAGAATTTTTCCAATTTTCAATTGTGCAATAGTCATAAAGATAATTAAGCATCTTAGATGCACAAGATGGAAAACAAAAAAAGAAAACCAGATAATTACAAAGAGAATCGATTAGCACATAAAAGCAAGTACCATAGAAAACCTGTGATCTGTATGGAGAGCACCAAAGCACAACATTGCGCACAATGCCTTTTTACCCTGTCTGTAAAAATGCATGCAAAACGGGCCACATGAGGAGAATCCCATAATCCTTTTTTTTCCACGACATGGATGGAAGTTCCTGCATAGCTTGGGATCTCGACGCATAAGGAGAGCTCGCATTGCAACTGGTTGCACAACCTTCACTATATATTTTTTGCAGATATGTTTCTTATGGATACCAACTTGCACCTTAGATGTAATGACGTTGTTCATAGGAATCGTATGTGTTTGGTTTATACATGAGGGTAACTTTCTTTTTGTAAAGGCACAAACTTAATTAAAAGAAAAACAGAGTACAAGTAGTTAGGAGGAGATACAGAGCAGGCTTATAAACTTGGCCTCCCATTCATGGGGGATCCGTTTCTTTTTAAGCTTATCTCCTTGTATCTCCTTGTATTACAAAGGTTATTGAATGTCTGAAGTGGAGGAGGGGCACTTTATAGCTCTTCATTCTCCTTCCTAAAAGAATAAGAGACATCTCCATGGAAAATTCCTTGGGTGGGTTATCAAAGTTACTCCCACATCTTTCGTTCCATGTCTTCTATTAAGCCTCACTGCTGATTGCAAAACAGTCATACTGAGAGTAACTATTGCCCTCATGAATGAGACAACCACTTATGATTTAATGCAACATTCAAAGATCTGGTAACTCAATTAATAAATGATTTGACCTTGTTAATTCACTGAATTACTACCCAGAGGTTTGCCTTCAAGAAATCCATATAATGATACACAAAGTTTAGGCCAAAAAAGTCAGAAACATACTGACTACCAGCAATGCAAAATGAGCAAGCAGTGCATCCTATGCAAATATTACATAGCAAAAATAGAAAAAGTGCTTCCTTCCCATATTGCAAAACCTTAAATTTCCATGACCAGAGTTAATCATTTTTCAAACAATTGTTAATTTATTAGAAATGTTTCAAGCAAATAATGACAAATAGTCCAGACTTCTTTTAGCTTTTTCCGAAGGTTTTAAGTATCTGACTTTTGAAGTAGCCTCTACGTGCTTTTATCATATTATTTATTGACCTACAGTAACACATTACTTGCCATTCATAAAACAAATTGGCTTACATTGAAAACAAGAAAATTTGCCAGTGAGATCCCAGGTTAAGTTCCAATCTGATTCTGCCCTAGTCCTCTCCATTCGAATCCAGCAAAAGAATAGCTTGCTACTACCCTTTGCCGATAAGATCCACCGCATGTGCAAGGAAACTGCAAGCTTTCACTATATGGCAATGAGCCTTCACACTTGCTTTATTCACTTCCCAGATGCCTTCAACACCTTTTGCACCCTTTTGCTCTTCCTTATAGCCTGCACTTTGCAAAGATGTGCATCGTTCGGTTCACAACAATGCATTAATATATCAAAACATCTAGCATGTGCTACATTTTGTGTACACTCTCAACACTTCTGTCCCTATTCTTCATCTCTACTTTTGTGGTCAGCACATTCTCATGTGCATTTGCCATTGATGGCACTTCCAATTTCAATCTTTTATCTGTAATATTCTCAAATGACTCCTGAAACATCTTTATATCACCTTTATCTGCCTTCTTATTGTCGACTGTTGTTGATCTTGCTCTTCTCCCCTGTCATTAAGAAGTTCCAGAAGTAATTGCCGTGAACTAATGAGTGAATACACATTAGCACCACCAAAAAAAAGAAAAAACAAACAAAATGCTATCATGGTATTCAACCAGGTGAGCTCAACATTTTCTACATAATCCGTCTCTGTTACATGATAGTTCTCATATTTTCATCTGGATTATATGATGTATCCTCCTTTTAAGAGAAAAACACAAAAAAAAATACCCACCTTGCCCATGCATCTTTCAAGATGAGGTGCAAACCGTCCAGCCATAATCTTACGATTGCAGCTCATGCACTCGAAAATCTCACTGGCTACAGCTGGATGTGTCTGACCAAACATGTCCACCATCCCATGCTGGCTTTTCTTTGAAATGTTTGCCCCAAAGTCTCCAACAGATACTCTTGCTTGCATGGCCAGGTTATATTCCCCTTCCTCATCTATGCTGAGCCTTGGATCAAAACCCAAACGTGCAGCACGATGAGCTTCTGAGGCAACATCAATGATTGTGGAGTCCAAAAGATCCAAAAATATTGACTCAGCTTGCTGGCCATAATTATTGATAGATAGTATGTTACTACCCACTGTCATATCCACAATAACCGCATCAATATCATGCACACAAAATACCTCTGCAAGTAACTGATCCTCCATTTGAAGGTGAGCATTAAAGAGCTTCGCTGATGCTGGCAAAGCTTATAAAATTAATGCATTCCTGTTCACCCTCTCCCAAAAAAGGAAAAGAGAGTAAGTTTACTGACAGGAAATCCAGAATATCAATGGTCTTCTGCAGTTTGGAAAACAATTCACTGTTGTAGTCCCATACTCTTCACTCAGAATATGAGCAGACCTACTTGACAGATTACAAATCTCTTTTTGTTTAAGCTATCACATGTAAAAGAAGTTGCAACATCCACTGACCTTCAGGAATGACAATCACACTAACGCCAGGGAGCAGAAAAGATCCAAATCAATAATATTGCTTAAATGATAAATAACTTAAAGTAGCTAAAAAAACTGTCTTTTTTCAAAAAAGCTAACCTCTGCTTTTACAAGTTTAATTCACCAAACTACATTTCAAAATAAAACTGACCATAATTACTTACAAGAAAGCTTGAAAAATTGGCATTAATTCTCCATACACCAAGCAGCAGCTGTTAGAACAGAAGATCTGAAGTGTCTAAATATATGCAAAAGAGCATGGCCAAAAGGTTGAAAACTAACAAATAGCCACAGCATCCAGATGATATATTAGGATAGGATTTCTAGGGCTGCGTCACAATTATCAACAAACATTTTAGTATGAATTTCCAATATTAACACCTCTAAAAGTGATCACCAATCAAATCAACACTTGTACATCCAATACTCTCCATTGTAATGAGTACTCTCGGCATTATAGAAAAGGTATCAATGACTGTTCAAGGATGACAATTCATGCTTCATTTTATCATTATCACCTTGCCACAGGAGAATTCTTTTCCCCTACTTTTGGGAAGACCTTGGCTGAGTTAGACTAAGAGTGTAAAACACTCCAGGATTAGGGAAGAAATATGCTGTGCATATCAACCAAGACAAATGAATACACTTGGAAGAAGAGTGTGACCATGCTAAAGCCACTGGTTATCGTCTTACCACAAGACAATTCTTTTCCTCTACTTTTGGAAAGATCTTGGCTGAGTCAGACTAAGACACTCCAGGACTGAGGATTGGGGAAGAAATGTGTTGTGGATATCAACCAAGACAAATAAATACACTTGGAGAAAGTTGTGACCATGCAAGGTGATGCCTACTTTACCCTTTGAGGGAAGACTCTATAGTAAATAGGATGAGGAGCAACCCAGAATGTTGCACTGTGGAAATACATGAAATCGTGGAGAAAGATGACAAAGCAGCGAGTCAACTCTCAATAGCTAGTGTCCAAGCACCTTTGGATAATTACAGACTTCCGTAAGAAAGTGTGAACCAAAAAATAAGACTCAAGGCTCTAACATGTTAAAAACTAAGATAGATGATGGCAGCAAATTAATCCAGGATACCAATGTAGAAGAGATCTATACACCGCACCTAACTGCTAAGATGGATACATAGACCAGTCTAGGCTAAATTGGCAAGACAAACAGAAAAATCAGGACCATTTTGATAGTCCGATTTATGTAAGCCAAGAACATGTAAGGTCAAAGGTAGGAGCCTCTTGTCATGGATTCCGACATAGCATCTTGAGATGACCTTCCGTTTCAAGAAATTCCAACTAGCTGGATTAAGGAATATTTTACAAAGTACAAGCTAAGTGCTGCCCCAGCACATACTGTTGACGAGTTCTCTAGAGAATGCAAAGAAAAGGCATCGGTGGATGAAATCAATCTAGGGGATGATCAAAACACCCAAAGAGTCCAGTTAGCAATATGGCAAAGGGACTATCCCTATCTGCTCTAGAAGGTAACATCGCTTCTATATAGTTACAAGAAAGCATTTGCATGATCTTGTAAGGATCTCCAAAGAAATCGAGAAGAATGTGGACTCCACAAGATACCATCGGTAGAGGGAGCCTCACCTATGCGAAGTAATCCATACAAGCTCAACCCGAAGTATGTTGACACAATCAAAGTTGAATTGACCGAATTGGAAAAAGCAAGTATTATTATTTCTAACAAACATTCTAAGTGGTTGTGTTTCATGGTTATTGTGCCAAAAAAGAATACAAGAAAAATAAGGGCATGTGTTGATTTCCTAGATTTAAATAAAGCTACTATGCAAGATGGACTTCCCCAACCTTTACCCGAATAACATTGGAAGAGGTAGCCAAGCATACCTTGTATAGTTTCCTAGACAGATTCCATGGCTACAACCAAATCCTTATTCATCTTGAGGATCAAGACAAAAGAGCTTTCGTCACTCCACGTGGCACTTATGTCTACAACAAGATGGCATTCAGCCTCAAAAATGCATCCAATTCATTCAACTAAGAAATCTATTTATGATACTCTATAAAAGGTTTACAAGATTCTTGCACATTTTCATGGATGATTTTTTGATAATCTCAAGAAATGGAGGGAGAGCACTAGAAGAAGATTTCCATCAACACTTCATAAATCTGCAAGAAATCTTCAATCAATGACTCCACGCAAGTTTGAAATTAAACCCTGCAAACTATCAGTTTTTGTTCATTAAAAGAACTTTGTTGTGCCACGTAGTATCAGCCCAAGGCGTAGGCATAATTATTGATCTTGCTAAAGTTTCAACCATATTGTCCATGTCAATCCCGCATACTACAAAAGAAATACAAAGTTTATTAGGACATGCAAGGTATCATAAAACATCTATAAGAGTGTATTCAGAGATAGCTAAACCATTGTCGTGGCTCACAAGCAAGAAAAAGCAATTCTCATGGACCCTCAAAGCAAAAAAGACATTATACGAACTCAAACTCAGGTTACGTACTACACCATTAGTAATTATCCCTAATTGGCCCTCAGAATTCCATGTGCATACACATGCGAGCACTCATGCAATAGGTGCAATACTAGCACAACCATCCATAAAAAGAAAAACAGACTTGTCAATCGCATATGCAAGTAGGCTTGGTACTTAGCCAAATTTTGGTCACATGTCTAACATGTTTATTAGCTCATAGTACTTGAAGAGAGCTTTCATTTGGTACATAACATTTTGTCATCAGAAGTCAAAAAATGCAAGAAAACCCTAACCCTAATTTCTGCTCAAAAAGTTTTTTTGCATAATATGATCCTCAAGTCCTCGGCATCAAGGAAAGCTAACTCTCTTACTCATCAGATGGCTAGATTGAGAGATCGTTGGAGTTTTGGGCCAGAAAAGCAGTTTTTAACCACAAAATGTTGATAGTTTTTTTAATGCCATCACAAGCTTTTTAGCTGCTTTTCGCAAGCTTTTCGTCAAAGTTTTGCCAAAGCTACTAAAGCCTATAAATCAACTGCTTCAGGATCACATTGAGCATCACTCATTGATCACTCAAGGCCTATTGAAATGCTCTAATCCTAGGAGAAAATGTTTCTAACATTTGGTGCAGATTTGGAGGAGATTTGCCAACCATCAGCTTTTGTTGAGTTTTGTAAGTAGCAAGTTCTGAATTCAGTTCTTCTTCTTTTGTTGCTGCTGTTCCAAGGCTCTGTACCTTCTACGTCAACACAAGGAAGAGTTTGTCTTCCTACTTGGGTCAGTTTTTGATTTGGGGTTTCTGATTTAGGGTTTTTGAAAACCCTATTAGGGTTTGCTGTACAAACAATTGTAAACTGTTTTTATTCACTTCAATCACACATACACACACTCTTCATACCTCTTAGGCACTTTATGCACAATTTCTTGTATCTAGATCCTAAATTCCACCTAGATTCAATTTTCGTAAGCATACATTCAGTATTGTATCGTTTACACACATTGTAATTTGACATTCATATAAGATAGTGTAGGTAAGCATTCAGCTTTGAAAATTATGTGTTCTCTCTCTATTTCTCATTCATCTAATTTTGAGTCTTAAGGTGTGTATGTTAAGGTTCCTATGTTGAAAGATCCTCTAAACCTGTGAATATTATTATTGGGTCCACCTCACTTCCAACATTTGGTATCAGAGCAGAATTGACATAAACCCTTAATAAGATGAGTGATTATAGACTTGAGGATGAAGATAAGCTTGAAGAAATGTCTAACTATGTGGAGTTTTATGATGATGAATTTGTTAGTATCTAAAGACTAGTAGAATATTGTCAATGACAAGTACCCAAGGCCAAGACAAACAGGCAAGGATATTGCTTCATCTTCCAAAAGACCTCCTGTCTAATTTCTGCTCAACAGGAGGTTATTAAAGAAGAAGAAGAAACTCTTTGATCATCCGGAGTTCGTGATACTCCCAGATTACTTCTTGTAGAAGAGCAATCCATATGGGATCCAAGGGATGCACAAGCACTTTCACTCATTGCTATGGGAGTCAAGAGGCATATTATACCCCAAATCATGTCATGCCAAACCACTCGTTAGGCTTGGTTGGAGTTAGGGAATCTCTATGAAAGTAGAAATCCCGCAAAGAAAGCTTATACAAGGAGACAATTAGCCAACACAAGGATGAAAGTTGGTGAGTCAATTCAGTCACATATTTTGAAGCTTAAAGACTTACGTGATCAACTAATTAATTTGGCACCAGTATTTCAGATGAGGAGATGGTAAACACACTTTTAAATTCACTTCCATCTACATTTCATTCTTTTATTACTTCTTTCTCTCTCTCTACAAGAGATAGAGAAATTTCATTTGAAGAGTTATAGTTCCTACTACTTCAAGATGTAGAACAACAAAAGAGTATGGAAGGGAATGATGAAGCCATGTTATCATTATCAAAGGGTAAGAAGAAGAAGGAGACAACAAAGGAGGAGGAGAAGAGTCAGCAAAGTAAGAAGGAAAGTAAGTCTTCCACTTCATCTTCTACCGCATCTACCTCTACTACTACTTCCAAACCTAAAGAGAATTCTATTTCTACCACATCTACTTCAAAGGAAGGAATTTATCACTATTGCAAGAAACCAACTCATTTCATAGCACAATGCCGAAAGAGGATTTACAATGAGAAAAAAAGAGAGTGAGGTAATAATGCTGAAGATGATTCAAAACCTAAGTCTTCAAAGGAGGAATCTTATGCATGTGTCAATATCGAAGAATTCTCTTTTGATCAAGCAACATTAAATGTGAAGTATTTCGATGGCGATGCACCACAGTGCGCTCTACTTCTCGAGAGCTCCACGATGATATCTTTGAAGTAGAAAACCGAGCTCCTAGGGCCGCACACGGTACTCTACACAAAGGCACATCCAACTTTGGTATGAGAGCAAGTTGAGTGCCTTGTGAACATGTTATTTTTGTTTCCATGTATGCACATGCTTTTAAGAGAGAGAATTTATTCTGAAGCATAGAGGTAGAAGTTAAGCACTCAAATAGCATTGGCACCAGTGCATTAGGGTTTTAGCCATCTTTCAAAGTCATTTGCCACTATATGTTTTATTAAAGAACATATACAAAGAAGTGTCCGATGGCCAATTGGCCTTTCACATGGACACTAACGGTAACAAAATGCAATCTCTGAAAATCCTTGGATTTTTTACTCTAGAGCTACTAAGCATATGATAGATTGGAGGGAGGTATTCACTTCACTTTCTAACTCTTCATGTAGAAGAGTAACCATTGCAAATGGTCATGATTTGGATGTTGTAGGTGTTGGAGAAGTAAACTTAAAGTCAAGTGCAAGTGGAAATTTCACGATTTCTAATGTTCTTTATGTTCCAAAAATGAAAAAGAATTAGCTCTCGATATCTACTTTCTTGACAGATAGATATAAAGTTGTTTTTAAGAAAGATTCATGTTCATGTCATATCCTCTCACCTGATGAGGAGCATTGTCTACTTCAAGGTGAAAACATAAGTGCCATGTTTGTATTGTCCAAAATTTTTCGTACTAATGTTGCGAGATCTTCTACACCTAAGGAGAAGATGAAGTTCTGGCATACTAGGCTTGGTCATATCAGTTACACAACATCAAGGATCAAGGTATGGTAGAGAGTTTTCCTACTTTTACTTTACCAGATGATGCGGAATCATGTGAAGGATGTATTGAAAGAAATCTTCACAAACTTCCTTTCAAGAAACATTGATACATCACGGCCACAAGTTGCAAATCATACATTGAGATATGAATGGTCCTATGAGAACACACTCCATTCAAGGTTACAAGTATTTCGTCACATTTATTGATGTTTTTTCGAGATATTCATGGGTTTATGGTCTCAAAAAGGCAAAGGTCTTTCCTACTTTCAAGAAGTTCTTAGCTATGGTTGAAAATGAAAGCAGGATAAAAATTCAGATTTTGAGAAGTGATAGAGGAGGAGAGTACATCTCAAAGTACTTCAAATCATTACTTGAAGACAAAGCTATCTCTCATCAACTCACTATTGCTTACACTCCATAACAGAATGGTATTGCAAAGAGGGAGAATAGGATACTTGTTGAGATGATGTGTAGCATCATAGTATAAAAAATTCGTGCATATTTGCCCCAAAATAAAATCCGTTTAATTTGTTCGCAAATTGATTCATTAGACACGAATTTTGTGAATTTTTTGAAGATATTTTTAAGTTGCATGTCTTTAGTTATGATAGCATGATAGATCTTCATTATGATGTATTATACTTCAATGTAATGGTCTATGATTCTAATGTTTGTCATCTATGACATTATGTATTATGTGTGGTATTTTAAGTTTATAATTTTGACAATGGCGATGAATCATGATCATGATCATTAGTTAATGTCAACTAAATAATGAATCATACAATGATGAAATATGTTTTAAATTATTATCAATTCAGCATTAAGATCACATGCAAGTATTTCGCTTAGTTATAATTCATAATTTCATACATGGATCTAATATATATATATATATATATATATATATATATATATATATATATATATATATATATATATATATATATATATATATATATATATATATATATATATATATATATATATATATATATATATATACACACACATTGTTTATATGTAAAATATAAAAATCTCTTCATATGAATACTAATAGCCATTGGATATATTTATAAATTTTAATAGGATTGTGATAAATATCACTTACTTTTGGGCTTTAAAAAACTGCTTTTTAACTTTGACCTAAAATTATGATATGACTTCTTATCAACATATATTTGCCACACACCAAGTGTTGTATATGGTTGGATAACTCTCAAAGAGCTCTTTTGGAATATGTAATTAAAAATTTTAGGCAAAACTTGACCACCTTTGACTAGGTTGACCAACCTTTGACCAAACGTTTACCTTCAATTTTTGTGACTTTAATCTACAACTTGAGCTCCCTGGTGAAAGACTCATTGCTTTTCTAAAACTTCCCATGATCCATTTTGGTGGAAGTCCTCTCCAAAACCTAGTGCCTATGGATCTAAAGGCAATACTACATACCACCTCAATTGTCATCCACCTGTCCCTTCATCGTGTTGAGATCACCTACAGTGATCTACAAGAGAGTAACCAATAGTGCCATGAAGAGGTACAAAAGCTGCATGTCGGCAAGGACCTACATTCTCAACCTATGATTAGTTTTCAAACGTGTGAGACTGTATAGGTCGGAAGTAGATCTATCCAACTGTCTAAGATCTCCAAAAAGATCCTCAAGGATACCCCTCAATCCAAGAGATACACATCGACCATGTGACCTCCAATCACACAAGGCAAAGAGCTATCTCTCTCTATCTCATAGCAAGCCTAGCATTGTGGAATTGGTTGGTATGCATGCATAGGGGCACCAAGTTATCCTTGGTCCTCTATCAACCACTCGCAATCAAGTGCAAATCTCTTCCATGAACGCTTTGGATCATGGTAGGCATAGCTATCATCAAATATCCTCTCGACTATCTAGCTACAATCAAACCATGGCTGACATGCCCTCATCAAAGGTGTCCTCAGACCTCCAAGGTAGCACCCAAAAAAATCTAAAACACATCTAAAGTCACAACCGATGGATCTGCAAAGCATTCAAAAGAAAGCTCCCTCTAGTGGTCCCACTTGACAAAGTGTCGATAGGATCGAGTAGATCCTTGATGACTTGAGTCAATGCCCATAATCCTTCGAATCCGTGAAAATGTATCCAAGATTTGACCCTGCCACTTCGAATCTTATGGAACAATAAGTGCACTCATGTCCCTCACCTCCAGCATACCACAACATATGATCGAATCTGGATGAATGAATCCACCTAACCATGGGTAACCCTTTATAGCCCAATCAAGTCTGCATCCCAACAAGGATGCTTATGATGCTACGGAAGTACGAGGGAAGAAAAACCCCTTTCAGTCATAGCCCGTGCATGTGGTAGGGTATAGAAGTTGTCATGTCTCCTATTGGCTGAACAGGACTAGCTTAAGCTAATAGTTGCTATGTAATGGGCTCTCAGAACATCTCCATGAAAGGAGGTGGAGTGGCTCAGAGTGCAAAAATTAAGACTGAGACGTGTGGGGAGCGTCCCTCTTCTCAAGATGCAAGCTAAACAATTAGAGCTATACCTAAAGAATGAGAGGAAAAGCCCATTTACAATCTCAAGTCTTCTAAAAATAGAAGGCTCCAATCTCCTCTGTTTTTCAACTGCCTCCTTAACTAAAATACTCAGTTCTTAAAGCTTACAATTTTTTTTTTGCCATACACCCAAAACAATTGCAGCCACATATTTTTTTTCTCTTATAAAATTGGTGGTAGAAATCTCATGCACCCCCATTGATTGTTAACATGGCACCTATGGCTGGCTGCCATCAGCCCACATGGCATGTGCTGGAAAATCTATCCTAGAATGTATCAGGCATGGCCAGCAAGAAAATCAGAAAGAAAATCTATCTATCCTAGAAGTCCCCACACCCCTTCCTCTACCCATCATCATCCTTAGTAACCCATGTGGCACTCCCTCTCCTCCAATAAGAAGGGAAATTCCAGCCATGGTATTCATGAAGACGATGATGAAGAGAACCAATCTTTGATCCCCCTACCTCCATGGAAAGAACAAAAAAGGTGGGACTTATGTATGCTCTCCAACCATCGGCTTGCATGTGCTCCCCTTGCTTCTTCCTTGTGCTGCAAGCATCCCATGCGGCCCCATGCAAGAGAGTGAGAAGCATGTCAAGCTGAGCCATCCCGGCTCCATGAGCTATGATGGTTTTGTGCATGTTGCCTTGCCATCTCCATACAAGCAGAGAGCTGATCTCATACCAATTTCAGATCCTCCCTGCTAGAAGAGTCAAGACTCAAGGCACAAGCCATATTCACAAACATAAAAGGGTAGACATCAAACTCAATCCATAGCCATAGGATCCACAACCACCCACCCCTAAGACTAGGAGCCTACAGCCATATATGTGGGTGGCCATCCCCTCGAGGGCATGGTGTCCCATACCACCATGCCCACATCGTACAAGTGTGTGGGGACTTCACCAAGAGCCAAGAATCCAAGTGCCTCATACAAGGAATGAATCACAATTGAGCGAAGTGTCCTATTTATAGACACTTTTAAGGAGATGGCCCAATTCACATCAGGCAGGCACCACACTGGTCCTGGACATTTTATCTACATATGCCCATCTTGATGTCCTTTGACTTTGGGGACATAATGGGATGGCTCTTTGTTTCTTGTGAGCTGCAATAATAGCTTTGCTATGTTTGAATTGATTTGAATGAACCTTCCATGATATCCTTGTTGTTTGGAAATGTCGTGTAATATCAGACAGCAGTTCATACATGGAGCTAGGACACATGAGGCAAAAAGGAATACAGAAACTTTCTTCCCTTCATATAGTTGACATTTAATTATACATTATATGATAAAACGTTTTATCCACACTCTACTTTTTGGTCGTTGATTTTGGTGACAACAGCTACGGTCATCTGTCTAGTCCACGTGAGTCATCAATGGCCTTCAGCTCGAGGCTGGAGCTGGTAACTGGTATGTGACAGTGGACACGTGTAGACTAGGCAATGGGCACATGTATGATGGGCCAGGGCACAACTTACAAGTTGTGACTCTTAAGAGTTCAATCATTATACTGTATACCTACAGAGCACAAACTACCACAGTTCACGTTCAACATTGTGCAATGTGTATAATACGTCGGAACTTGGTACATAAATATATATGATACATATATATTATACATAATGCATAATATATAAACACATAAGTACATATAATACAAACATGTATAAACACACAAATACATAATAATAAATACTTATAACACACACATATTATACATTGTGTATAATGTATGTACATGTACATAATACATATACATAATGGTAAAATACATACATAATAGTAACATATGTGCATAATACGTTTACAGTAACATACATAGTTAAGTAAATACATAGATCATAGCAACATGTGTACATAATACATGTAGTAGCACATATATGTAATACATACACATATCTAGTAACATACATACATGATAGTAACATACATACGTAATACATATAAATAATATAACATACATACATAATAGTAACATGCATAATAAACATACATGCATAGTAACATGTATATATAATAGTAAATATATTACTGTTTAAACATTATAACACATATGTCGTATGTCATTGTGTTTCAAGATACACATATTTTATAATTAGATAAATAAGAATGAAATACATACATACTAGTAAATACATAATGCATACTAATGATTATTAATTACAATTTACTAATTAGCAATTAATTATTACATTATAATATATTTTTTATGCAGCTTACATTGTTTGGCTCTGAATACTATGTTCAGGAGTGTATGATTTTTATTTTTCACTTGATTATTATTTCTATTCTAATTTCTTTTCAGATTCCCTATTCCAAAGATTCAGTATCCAGTCTTCATCATGCCTCGTCAAGTCAACTCGAATTGGAAACTACACACTAGTGTTCTTAATGTTGTGACTCATAGTTCACAACAAGGCAGTGAGGCACTGGAACAAGACTATGGTAATGCAAGCATTGTGGTAGGCAATATACTAGCACTATCACGAGTGATGAAACAATTGACAGGCATTGGGTGTACAAATCAAAGTGGTGCTTGTAAAATGATACCACAAAGTGTGACAGATAAATTAATTGCAAAGCAATTTCCAACAACTGAATCGGCCACAATGTAAAATCTGGCAAAAATATGCAAAAAATTGCTTCACCATTCTTTGGAAGGTGAAGCAAGGGATACATGAACTCAAGAAGCAAGCACTACTTCAGCCCTTCCATCCAAAAGGAATAAGAATGATTTTATTATGGCAGATGATGTTGATGATGGGACAAAGTACATTAGTTTCTCCATCAAAAAAGAAACAAAGCGCTCTTGTCACATGTTAACTTTAATACATAGTACATTATATGATCATTATGCATATTATGTTGCATAATTAATGAAATATGTGTATTTGTTGTGGCATGTACATTCAAGATTGCTCAACAAGTGCATATAAGAGGAACTGATCTTCATATTTGGAGACCACCATGCCATGGACACGCACACTCAAGAGGAACCATAAGCACATGCATGAGCAAGAAGCAAACAAGCATGTACACAAACCTCACTAATGAGCAAGAAAGCTCACAAGAAACTCGCACTTGCATTAGAGAAGAGAGAATGAGCAAGCAGAAGTTTATAATGAGTGTGAGTTCATTTTTATATGCATGTTTTAAAAAGTGATCATGTCATACTCTTATGTTTGCCCTACTTAAAAATAGCTCCTAAACCCTCATTTGAAGTCTGATTTGAGAGCAATAATATTCTATAAAAGAAACTAAGGCAAAATAGATCCATCTAGATCAAGGTCTAGTTAAGCTATCGTCAATCAAAGAGGATATGAAGAGTCTAGTAAAATATTTCTTCAATACAGATCCCCTTGACAATACCTTGACAATTAATGATCCCTAACAATCAAAATTACTCATAGATTGTTGATGATAATGCAAAAAAAAAGATGTGTGCCATAAGGATTGGGGTACAGCAAGAGAGGAAATATAAACACTTGTGCTTAAGAGAGATGGATATCACAAGGAAAGAAATATTGCCATGCAAAACCCCTCAAAAATAGAGGTGAGCTTTGAATGAAGACGACAAAGGATATTGGATCGCGTAAACATATCCAACTTGATTCCCCTTGAAATGGCTCAAAATTTTAAGAAGCTAAAATCCACTTGTAGATGGGAGCCCAACCATAAACACACTCTCGAGTCTCAACTAATATCTTCAAATCCATAAACGTTTTAACATCACATTTTAAGTATCCACCTCTAATTTCACTCAAATTTATAGTCCCTTTTTGTAAATTCTATGATTTTGTTAGCCCCTTTTCATTTGCATGACTACCTATTTTTGTAGTTTCATACATGGAATTTATGGAAGCCATTTTTCAAACATTGTAGAAGAGCCGAATGACAAGAGATGCACATATATCATCAAGCATTTACTATGTGAAGTTCAAAAGAATAAATGTTTTGTTAACATCAAGAAGTCTTGACAAAAGATCTACCTAGATTCATCAAAAGAACATAGGCCATAAATTAAAGATCAAGAAACTATTATTATGGGGAATAAAATGAAGTTAAATGTCACTTGTCCACAACACTATGAAAAAATATCCCAAAAAAAGATCTTGCACCGCCATTAATAATTATGAATGTAGCTATTAGAGATACGGACTCTTTTCAAGTATATGAAAAGAGTGGAATGGAGTTGAATCAATAGATTTTTCATACGATGAATATCCCCTTCACATTAAAACACAAAGAAATCCATAAGGCCATGCTCTAGAGGAATTTACTCCAAGATTTAAACTTCCATGGTTCAAGGGTTACAAACTTCCATACATGATTGAAGAGTCAAAACAAGTTGACTAAAACTTTCTTTCTCAACGCAAAGCAGAATGACACATCAAGCAACGATTGTTCTTAATCTAGGAATTCAATTTGCATGCTAAAAAAGATTTCAAGAATTTTTAAGAATAATAAATTCGTATGAACTTCAAAGGGATTGCCCCTTTCAAAACCATTTATCTGATTCTAAGTTGTCTTTACATTACATAGAAGCTTCATTAGTTATGTTGGAGAATTTTTTACTGCATTTAATTATTTAATAGCTGATCATGCATATTATTCAAGGCCTATCAATGCTTCTCTATTAAAAAGACTGCACGGCATTTACCCTCTCATTAAAGACTTTTCCTTTCTTACATTGTAAAGGCTAATATACCATAAACCTATGCAGAAGCACTTAAAAATATATAGCTGCATATAGAGCATTTTGAAAACATGAATCCTCGAGGCATTTTAACAAGCCCCATGCCCCAGAAATATGGTACAAGATACTCCTTACAAGAGAAGAAAATGCAAAGATCCTCTACAAGTTTTGAGATCGAATGCAAAGAGCCTCTACAAGAAATTAACGACAAAATACTTCTTCATGTATTCGTCACTTAACTTTTAAAGACAAGTCTCCATGAACACGCAACCCTGAAACGCTTACTTTGATTTTTAATGAAAAAAAACCCAAAAAAAAATGTGAATTAACCATCAAATACCACACCACGTGACATGAAAAACACTATAAATATCTTCATTCTTAGCATGCGATACAAGAGATGAACAGTATCCCCAAGTAACTTATATCACCCATAATTTGGGCTCGTGTTTCTAAGTTAAGCACAAAAAGAGCTCGATCAAGGTTTTTTAGTAAAAAACAAATCAAGAAAACTCTTCATAACCGAATATTCATTGCATGATCTGTTTTCTTATAGAAGCAGATCCCCAACAATGGTCATACAAACGAAGCCCATTGGGACAATGGTAAGTAAAAGTCTACACAACAAATGATTGTGAAAAATAACATGCATCTCCAACAATGTAGAAAAATTAGGACCAAGATAAAGGTTTCAAGCAATGTTCAAAGATTCAAAAGCATGCACAGAGAACGCAGTAGAACCTCGTGCATGAGGAAAAGCAACACGGAGACGAAAAAAAGCAGGAAATAGGGAGAGAAAGAGAAAAATGGCGGTGTCAAAGTGTCCTTCCGGGTAAATTATTATTTATAAAAAAAAAAAAAAATTGAGAGAGAGAGAGAGAGAGAGAGAGATGGCGGGATGGGAAGAGAGAGAGAAGAAGAGAGATGGCGGGATGGGAAGAGAGTAAGAGGTGGCACCTGGATGGCTAGACTCACGCTAAGGAACATGCCAATGAACGCAAGAAATTTTTTAGCAGCAATATTTTTTAGCGTTACCTTTTAGCTATGGATACTTCGCATACATAGGTTTGCATGCTTTTTTTTCAATCGTATGGGTCAACTAACGTAGAGAACAAATTACATACGGCTTTTTTTTCTTTCTCACACAAAATTCACATTGAATTTTGAATCTTCTATTTTCTTCGAGTGATTTTGAGTATCATCATTAAATCACTTTTTTCGAGTTTTCTTTTACGTACTCACTTACCTTCATCATTGAATCTTTTTATGATAAATGCGAACATCCCAATTAATCTACAAAATATTGTTCATTGCAACTATCCATTCTTTTGAATGGACATGGATTTTGAATAGAACTTGAGAATATGGTCATTATTGAGAGTCAAAAGAAAGTGAACTCGCATGGTGGACATCATAATATGAAATGGATGAAGTAGTGATAGTCTCAATAATATTCTTAGATCCATTTTAATTATAACAATTGAATTCTCGAGGTGTTTCTTATTTTCTAAAATGTGCAAGGTGTAATGATGAGATGAGATTAGAGGAACGAAAGACGAGATGTTATAAAATAATTCTATAAAATGAGCATCAAGCTGGTTCAGATATCTAAAATCTGACGTCATTTGGTCATTCTCACTAAGGGTCAAAGGTTTTGAGATGTATATGTTCGTGTGCTCTCTAAAGTAAGTAATCCACTTAGCCTAGCGGTTAAGTCTCAAAGATGGAAAGGAGGAAGTCTTGGTTTCAACCCTCATGGAGAGCATGGGGAGAGAGTTTTGCCCAAAAAAATATTCACTCAAGTGAATGTTAGTTAACTTGAATTCAGAGAGACTTAACTCAAGTGCCAAATACACCTACGCTAGCAGTGATGGAGATATACATATGCGACTTTGATTAAGCCAGAGGTCCCCGTTCATCCGAAGAGCTATATATAAAGGCATAAGGTTCAGAAGAGAGTCATCCGAGGAGAGCTATATATAGAGGCATAGGGTTGGGAGGAGTGTCATCTCTCTCGCAGATGGTGATCCCAATATTCTGGTTCTTCATAGTGGTGTATGAGCCTTTAGTTTCCATGGTAACCTTGGTGATCCCATCATCTCCCTCACAAGCTTATATGAAGACTTTGGTTATCCATAATATATGTGAGAGGAGGATCGACCTCGTGACCTTGCAAGTGCAAGTGTGGAGCATATCCAACATGCTCTATGTCACACGATCATATATCGATCGTGTTCAAAATCCTCTAAGGGAAGTTTTGGCCATCCATCAAGCCTACTCCTTGCGCAAGTCTCTACTTCAAGTCTATTGATTATAGTCAAATAGAAGCATACGAGCTATCTAACAACGCACGAATTACAACATGCAAGCGAGCATCAACATAAAAGGACGTTGATATGTCATCACATGGGTTTGAACTCATGCCCATAAGACGAAGGACAAGTGAGCTAACCATGGGAGTTCTCCCGATTCATTTTCCATTCTTCCATTTCTTAGAGCTCAAGATAAGAGCTTCTTCATCATTTTCTTGGAGTTACAAATGGGAGAGGAAATGTTGAAGTTCCCAATTTTGTAGCAAAAACATGATCATAGTATGAAGGATGACTCTTCTCAATGCAAAGGAAGGATGTAGTTATGGTCCAAAGCTAAGTGTTTTTCAATTTGATGTTTGGTTTCAATTTTTTATTGGCTTGTCTTCCTCACTTTGCACTTAATCTTATTAAAAAGGTCAAGTACATGATAAGATTAAGTTTATTCCAAGATAATAAAATGAGTTTATCATTTCAAGCAATAGCTTGCATTCAACAAGAATTTGCTTTGAAAAATAATATGTGTACAAAAAACAATGACTTCTTATTGCACACATATGGCATTCCTTTCATTACTTTAAGTTCTTCGTGCGCAAAAAACATATGATTTAACATGTTTGTGCATCAAAATCAAATAAATAAATGCATCAAGCTCATGTATATCAAACACTCATATAATAAAGGAATATTTGCATCCATTTTGGCATGAAAATGCATGCATCTACATGTTAATAAGTGCAGACCTCAAACTCCAACAATTGGTATCAGAGAAGGTCATCCTTTTTTCTAGGGCATCGTTGATATCCCTCCGATCACACTCTCAAAATCACATGAAATTTGGTGAGCATACTCATGGCGATTAGGAGTATGCCTCTGAACACACCATCGCAATGTTTCTGCAGGAAATTTCATCTTTTTGTGCCAAAGATATATACAGGCATCGGTTTGTCAGTATAAGCATCTCAAAGTCTGCTACAGGTTTAGAAAGACTCGATGAGGTAGTTCTGTTCAACTTTTTGAGATACAATCCTTTTTTTTGCATCATGGTATTTTAGTCAGTGGTCATGGCTGAAAGTAGTGATGTATTCCATATGTTGGTTGTTGAGGATAAGTTGGATGGTACCAATTACCCATTATGGGCTTATATGGTGCATCATGTATTGGTTGCAAAAGGACTGTGGAATATTGTATAGGGTGTTGAAAAAAGTCATATTACACCTGCAAATACAATTACTAAAAGTGATGCAGATGGCATTGAAGATGACGATAGTCTTCATGTTCCTATTTGTGTTGTGGTTCCTGCTGCACCTATTGCAGAGAAAATGTTAGACTTATTTAGACCTCCATGGTCTACCATTGGTCTACCTGCATTTGGTCAAGGACCCTAGTGGGGTCAAGGACCAGATCTCAGGGGAGCCAAGGCTCTAGCATGAGTCTTTGAGGTTATTCCATCTCCTCAAAGTGGCCATATGAGGAGTGTTTGGACCTTAGAGAAGATTCTAGATGTGCCAAGGGCAAGGGCTATTTAAGGTTGGGAGGAGAGTGGCAGGTAGCTAATTGGGATCTTTCATTTGGTATTAGAGCTTGAGTGAGAGAACGGAAAGTTTGTGGAGAAAGAGCCACTTCATCATCTTCCTCAAAGATTTTCGTGGGAAGAGTAGATGAGCTCACGTGCGTTCGTGTTTGGGGGTTGGCTATCTCGAGATTTGTACAAGCATGTGGTTGGAGCTTCGAGGGGAGACCAAAACGACGCAGTTCCAACCACCATCACATCACAGGTATGCTCTCAATGTGATATTGACGAGGGGACTCGCATCAAAAATTATTCTCCTGTCAGAAATTCTTCTATCGCTCACATGAGAAGGGAGGAAGGGTGTTTCTTGAGCTCTCTCTCCTCTTGAGAAAAACATTAAAAGCTTCTACAAGGTTATATAAAGGCCTCTCGGGTGCCAAATCAAGACTATGTGAGATAGATCCACCATGCGTGCACTCCTTCTGAGGAAGCCGAATTGGAGAGGAGAGAGTGACAAAAGAGGGTGCATGTTCTCTGATTTGACCCCCTGAAACACCTATCTAAGCTCACTAATTTTACCATAACTTTGTCTAGGAATATCCAAATCCAAAAATTCAAAATGATATGGATTCCTTTCTTCAAGACCTTTCAAAACTAAGTTATTTCTAGGTTTTGCTTAGATTTGACCATCTATACAGAGCTTGCAAGTTGACTAAGTGGAATTGTGAGAAATCCTTGAGGCTTGAATTGTTCTCTTATCTTTTCATAGATGATTAAGGAAGTGATTTCATCTCATTAGAGATAATTTTCCGTACTTTGATCTTTATTTAGGATCATAAATATCACGTAATATCTAGGATTCTCATAGGAAATGAATTCGAAGAAAGAGAAAAGTTGTTATTGATAACTAGTCTATTATGATAGATTAGATTTTGAATTTCTTCTATGTTTTATTGAATGGATTTATTGATAGATTAAAGAATGAGTGTTTATGAATTCACTTGCACATGGAAATTCAATGATGCATTCATTAATAGTTTTCTTCAACGATATATTTGTAGAGATTTGAAGATACACATAGTATTATGATTAGTTTATTATAAGAGGACAAATGCATGTATGTGTTGATAAGAATGAGTTAATTGATTTTTGGGCACCAAAGTACATGAAATCATTAAATAATTTTTGCTAATAATCAAAATACATTCAAATGATTGTTTTATTGAGTCCAGTTTCTAGTATTTTGAATGTGTGTTTTGACATTACTAGAACCAATGCATTATTTGATTTTCTATAAGCAAATATCCTCTTGATGGATGATGTATTGCAAATGAATAAATTGATTAATAATGAAGCCATATATTTATGCATACCAATCATTAAAATGTTTTAATTATAAGCAAAAGGTAGTTCAAATGCAAAGAAAGAATCATGATAGTACATTGAACTTTTTTTTTGCAACATAAAAGAGTATTGGTGCATGTTGTTGTATTCATAAATTTAAATAAAAAGATCCAATTAGTATGAAAATTTGTATAGATGATTCAGTTCTTAACATACTCACCAATTTTCATGTCTTTTGAAGTTTGTTTGATAGGTCAAATGGTCCATTTCTAGATATTTGGTCATAAAAGCATATTTATATATCCAATTGACTTGATCCCAGTTGTAGGTAAAGTATAAGTTTTAGGGCTATTTGGAAACCAAAAATCATTATTTTTGAAGTTTTTTATGTGCTTCTAATTTTTTGTTCTTTTTGCTGGTGGTACACTTTCTTACATAAGAAGCTAGGGGAAGTCATCAAAGACCTTAAATTGTAAATTTTTAGGGAAAATCACTTGGACTTAGGTTGTATTAGACTTTTAGTTAGTGTAGGCTCATTTATAATCATTTTTGGAAATGTATAAATCTTGTATAATTCGTTTATGGCGCATATCTCTAGATGTATTTTAGATTTTCAATAACTTGTATATTTATCATGTAAACTTGTATAGGACATGGGGATTGAGTGAGGTTTGTCTTTTCAGGATATATGGGATTGAGAGAGGATTTAGAATACATCTCTTTAATTCATGTTTTGCATTAACAAATCATTGATTAGGAGTATCATTAGTTAGGTATTGCATTTTGCGATCAAATGACTTATCAGTTATGTTGTTTGTTTAGAATGAATTCGGACAAGATTGTAACTCCAATGGATGAGTTCGAGCTTGAATAGCCTTACATTATGGAGATTACATCTCGCAATGCCAAGGTTAGAGGCACGGAGGATACTCTTCTCATGATCCTGGAAGCAATTAAGAAACCAGAGGTGCCACCAATCAGTACACCAATGCAGATGGAAGTTTCATCTGCAGAACCATCTAGTTTGAAAATTCACTTACAAATGTGGGGGCATCTGCTAGTAGAGATATCAAGTGGCAAGTAAAGGACTTGAATCCACCAAAGTACCACGGACAGTTTAGTGCGAGGACAATAGATGTGGTAGAGCAGTGGATAAGTCAGTGGGAGCAACGCTTCTAGCTTTGCAATATTGAGGATGAGAAACAAAAGATCAAGCATGCCACTTATAGTTTGATGAATGTTGCTCATCGATGGTGGAGAAAAATAGAGTAAGACAAGATAGAACCCCCACTTGGGCAGATTTCAAGGTCATATTTTTCAATAATGTTGTTCCTCCAGATGAGCGTACAAGGGATCTAGATGCTTGGTTCTTCTTGCAGCAAAGACAACGTACAGTGCAAGAATATGCAAATAAGTACACAAAAATCTTATTGAAGATACTAGATCAGGTGCTTGATTTTCTTCAAGTGCATAAGTTTGTGCTTGGGCTTAGGGAGACATTGCATCTGCTTGTGTGCAAGGAGCGCTACCACACCTTAAATGAGGCAGTAGAACTTGCCTTGGTACTGGAGGATGGACAACGCTCTCGATTGCAACCTTCATGACAAAAGAATAATTGGACAAGATTGAGGAAGCCCATAGCTTCAATTCAAGCACCTAATAGATAGATGAATGTCATTCAGACTTCGAGCCATGGGAATAGAAAAGTAATTGCCTCCATGGCAGATAGAGCTCTGACATAGCAGCAAAAAGAAAAGGCTTATCATGAGGGCCTCTGTTATGAATGCCTAGGTTGGCATTCTTATAGGATGTGTCCTAAGAAGAAGAAGAAGATATCTACAATGATGGTTGTGGAGAGGCAGCAGTCCTCACTGTCGACTCCATCATCTCCTTCAGATTTTGATCTTCTAGCTACAGATACTGAGATGGATCCTCCATCTAAAAATAAACAACCCATCTTAAATATAACAATCACTAAGAAGGTTAAGAATGTTCCACAAGTGGTATTATACCTAGTTGCTCAGGATGGGTATCAGTTTTTGAACACTGAACTAGCTATCATGTGTGGGGAAGTTAATGGCCATCTTGTTAAAGTTTTATTTAACACAGGATCGATACATAACATTATTAACTCATCTCTAGTGAAGAAACTAAAGCTTAAGATACTCCACCTAAATACACCTATAGAGTAGAGTTGGCAAATGGGAAGTGACCTAAGACCTAGGATCAGCGAGTTGTCAGATTACCAGTCTAGATTCTGACTTATAAAGATGAGCTAGATTTCAAGATCGCCACATTGGCTCGCTTTGATCTTGTTCTCAATAAACAGTGGCATGGAAGCAAGAAGTCGACTATTGAGTTTCGGACTCACATATATCAATTTAATCATAATGGTCATTGCATCGTCATCCATGGAGAGCCTGACATTAAAATGTATAGGCGAGCATCTACCTCTGTGATGGTAAAAGCAGAGTGTAGGTATCTTTATTTCTTATATTTTGAGCATAAAGAATTTTTAAGTCTACAGATTCAAACTACTTTGAAAGCTCATCTAGTTTCTAGAATGAAAACTGAATTTCAACATTTGTTTCTTTCAGAGTTGCCTTTAGGTCTTCCGCCTTGCAAAAAAGTGGAGCATAGGATTGAGCTAGTACCAGGAGCTCATCCGCTAGCCAGACAATCGTATTGAATGAGTCTACAAGAGGAGGCAAAAGTACGTTGTATGGTCGAGGAGTATCTCGACAAAGGACTCATCAGATCTAGTTATTCACCTTTTGTGGCCCCGATGCTTTTGGTTCACAAAAAGGATGGATCTTTCAGAATGTGTATAAACTTTAGGGTATTAAATAAAGTTACAATAAAGCACAGATGTCCAATGCCTCGCATTGATGACATTCTGGATGCACTAGGAGGTTCTATTGTATATAGTAAAATAGACTTAAAAAGTGGTTATCATCAATTAAGAGTTAAGGATGACGATGTACATAAAACGGCTCTTCGTACTAGATTTGGTCATTATGAGTATCTTGTAATGCCTTTTCATTTAACTAATGCTCTAGTTACTTTTATGATGCTCATAAATTATACTTTTTGTCCTTTTATTGGTCAATTTGTGGTTGATTTTGTAGATGATATGTTGGTTTACAATAAGAATTTGAAAGAACATGAATGTCGCATACAGTTTTTCAAATGTTAGATGAGAATACTTTGTACGTCAACCCATAAAAGACACAGCTATGTTTATCTAAGGTTGAGTACTTAGGACATATAATTTCTACAGATGGAATAAGAATGGATCCACAAAAGGTTTTTGTGACCCTCAAATGGTCGATTCCTCATAATGAGCGCCAATTGTGATCATTCTTAGGATTATCGGGCTTCTATAGGAAATTCATTGCCATCTATTCACACATAGTTGTGCCATTGATGGATTTGTTACAGAATAATCAAAAGTTTGTGTGGACTAGTGAACAACAACAAGCTTTTGACACATTGAAACAAACAGTTTCACGTGCCCCAATTTTAATAGTGGTAGATTCCCAAAAATCTTTTGGAATAGAACCCGATGCTAGTGGCATTGCAGTGGGTGTAGTTTTAATTCAAGATGACAGACCAGTAGCTTTTGAAAGTAACAAAATCTCTCTAGCTCAGAGAAACTAGCATGTCCATGAACAAGAATTATATGCAATAGTTCATGCTCTGAAGATTTGGAAACAATATTTATATGGTGCAAGTTTTAAAGTATACACAGATCATCACACATTGAAGTATTTTTGTTCCTAGCCTAATCTTCGGGGGAGACAGGCTAGATGGGTTGAGTTGATGCAAGAATTTTACATGGAAATTCTATATAGAAAAGGAAAAATGAATAAAGTTGCAGATGCATTATCTCATATTTTGCATCAGATTAGCTTCAAAGTTCTGATAGTGATTTAATCCAAAAGATCAAAGATTCACAGATTGAAGATGGCTATTGTCAGTCTATAATTAACGAGTTGCCAAAAAATAATGACGATAAGGCATTTTCTAATTTTCAAGTGAAGCATGGATTGCTCAAAAGAAAAGGAAAGATTTGTGTGCCTAATTCCCAAGAAGGGAAGTTTAAAAAAGAAGTTATTTTTAAGAACCACAATGTACCGTGCACATGACATCCTGATATTGAAGAAACTTTGGAGTTGATTAGATGCACTTTTTGGTGTCCAAAGATGGTCAGAGATGTAAACAATTATGTAAGTCAGTGTTTTAAATGTCAAGTAAATAAAGAAGAGAGGATTAGTCCTCTAGGTCTGCTACAACCATTGGAAATACCACATTATTGTTGGGGTAGTATTTCCATTGACTTCATAATGATTTTACCTAGGACACCATGACATAAGAATGCTATTCTTCTGGCAGTTGATTGTTTGAGCAAAATGGCACACTTTATCTGACACCATGATAGAAGAATGCTATTCTTGTGGTGGTTGATTGTTTGAGCAAAATGGCACACGTTATCCCTATAAAGGAATCAATGGAGGCTCCGCAAGTTGTAGAACTATTTATTCTGAATATTTTTAGACTGCATGGTCTACCTAAATCAATAGTTTCAAACAAGGATGCTAGATTTATAGGAATTTCTAGAAACATGTGTTCAATAAGCTTCAACTTCAACTCAAGATGATTAGTGGAGAGCATCTACAGATAGGCGGTCATACCGAAAGAGTTAATTAGATACTAGAAGATATGCTATGGGCATATGTTTCAAAAAAGCAAACAGATTGGGATAGTTTCCTCCCATTAGTTGAGTTTGCTTATAATCGTTGGAAGCAAAGACTACTAAGTTGGCACCTTTTTAGGTGATTTATGGATTTATTCCCCACAGTCCAGCTACCATTGGGTTACCCAGGAAATCTTTGAGTGCTTCACACTTTCTAATGGATATGCAAGCTAACTTATAAATAGATCAGTTCAATCTACAACAAGCTACTAAAAGGATGAAAGCATTTGTAGATTGACATCATACACCATGAGCGTTTCAAGAGAGTGATCGTGTGTTTTTATAGGTTCCACTTCGTTTGTCATTGACAATGGTTTAGAAGCATAAGTTATCCCCTAGATTTTGTGGACCTTGGATAATAATCAAGAAGATTAATGATGTCGCATACAAATTACAATTGTCAGATAATTGCAAAGTTCACCCAATTTTCCATGTTAGCAAGTTGAGACCATACATTTCTCGAGATGAGAATTCTGTAGATGGTTTAGTTGCTTTAGAAAATAGAACATCTCAGCCAGATGTTCCATTTCAAGTTCTTGATAAGAGGGAGTAGAAATTACTGAATCGCTCCATACCGGAGTATTTAGTAGCATGGACTAACCCTCCACTCACAGATGCTACTTGGGAATTAGAAGCTCTGATTATCAAACACTTTCTTTCCTTAATCATTAAGGACAGTGATTTCTAGAAGGAGGAGGGAGTTTTAGAATTATTTAGATCTCCATGTTCTACCATTCGTCTATCTACATTTGGTCAAGGACCCTAGCCGCATCAAGGACTAGCTCGGGGGAGCCAAGGCTCTAGCGCGAGTCTTCAAGGTTATTCCATCTCCTTAGAATGGCAATATGAGGAATGTTGGACCTTAAAGAAGATTATGGATGTGCCAAGAGAAAGGGATATTTAAGGTTGGGAGGAGAGTGCTAGGTAGCTAATTAGGATCTTTTAGCAAATTCATTGGGATGGAAAAGATGCTCAAACACATGCATTGATATCCTGTCTGTCAGACGTGCCATTATTCCTCACATTCGCTCTGGTAGAAGAGCAAAGGATGCTTGGGATACACTTACCACTTTATACTAGGCAAGGAATGAGGCTTGTGTTGCTTACCTCCAAAAATAGTTGGAGAGTGAGCACATGCATGAAGGATATTAAATGGATAATTATTTGACAAAGATCAAAGATTTGAAGGAGGATTTGATTTTTGTTGATGAAGTCTTGCCTGACAATTCTCTTATGCAGACTATTTTGAATGGTCTTCCAGATTCATATCAGATTTTTGCCTCTACTCTTCAATTGATGATGAAAGGCAATCCAAATGCCTTAACATTTGAGGAGTTAGTCTCTCTTCTGTTGCAAGAAGATCAATCTAGGCAGAATAGATCCATTACATGTGTTGCAGATCAAGCTTTCTTGGCTACTCAGAAGGGCAAAGGTAAATGGATCTCTTCTGCTAGTAAGTAGAAATTAGCTAATTCTACACAATTAAAGAACGATGAAAGAGATGAGAAGAAAACAAAAAAGCAGAAATTCTTTTGCAAATATTGTAAAGAAGATGATCATGTCATAAAGAGTTGTCCAAAGCTTGCTACACAAGAGACAAAGAAGAAAGAGGCTAGAATGGTTGTTGTAGAGGCCTCTACATCCCAAAACAGAGTCTATTAGTCTTGTGCAGAATGAAGAATGGGCCTTTACTATAGTTTGCACTTATGACCCATCTTGTCATGAATAGTCTATGTCTGCAGTAGACTTAGATGTTTGGTACTTTGATAATGGAGCAACCAAACATATTATCTTGCAACACAAATTCTTCCCTTCACTTGAGCATGCCCCTATAAGGAATATTGTCACATGTGCCAACAACTCCTCTTATCCTATCACGAGAATTGGTAAGATCATTCTGACTACTACTAATGGTAGTTCTTTTACATTGTCAAATGCTCTATTTGTGCCAGGGATCAAGAAACTCATTGCCACTCCTATGGAGATAGGTTTATGGTTGAGTCTTCATGATGTTGGAGATGCATTTGATGTTGTTCTCTATCATCAGACTACTGGATGCTTGATTTACTTATGCATTACTCAACCAATTATTCAGTTTGCTGTCTCACAGATGAGTAGGTTTATGCATTGTCCAAGTGTCAAGCATTGGTAGACAGTTAAGCGCATCTTTCGCTACTTGAGTGGTACTTGGCTACTTGGATTGTTTTATCCCAAGGGTCACTATCGCCAGATTTGCATGCTTTTTTTTTTACTCTGATTGCGTTGGTTGCTATGACACTCATGTGTCCACTAGTGGTTTTTGCTTCATGCTTGGTAGCTCATGCATATCTTGGTTGAGCAAGAAGCAGCCTACTGATTAGCCTTCTTTGTAATGCCATGTAAAGTTTGTAAGATCTTCCCCCCCTTTGTGGGACTTGGGGGGTATCGTGGGCACTAGTCCCCTTCACTTGTACTTTTCTTTTCCTTTATTTAATACAAGTTTGGGAGAGTAGGCTAAGGTCGAACTTCCTTTTATTAAAAAAAAGATTGAGTAGTTATTCATGAAAAATATGTTAAAAACTTGTAATCTATTTCCCTGAAAAGTAAGTATCTAATCTTATTAAAATAAGCCAGAGAATTTTTCGTACATAAGTCCCCCATGGTGTGACAAAAACATTTTTCTCATGATCTTATGGATGAATTACTTTCATGATCTTATTGATGAATTACTTGTTGATACATTCTAGTAGTGATGTTTTTTAGCATAATTAGAAACTTAGGGGGCACTTTTTTCCCCTCTTTAGGAGGTTTCTTCACCTCATTTGTATATATGTCTATGAATGACTCACTTATCTCTTGTGCATTCATTTGGTAATAAAATCAATTTTCTGTTGTGATCCAAGTTCCTTCTTCTTCCATCTGTAGTTTATGTGCTTTCACGATCCTTGAATTCCAACATTTGGGATCAAACCAAGTCATCACTTTCTTCAGCTCTCACAGTCTTAGAATCACACAAAAATTGTTGAGCATTCTCAAGGTCATTAGTACTTCAAACCAATCATGTGGCATTGAAATTTTGATTTGAACTCCTTTTGGCCTCCAAACGCACCATCACAGTGACTATGCAAGCAATTTCATCCTTTGTGTCAAACATATATATAGTTTTGATTCTCTAGTACAAGTGCCTCAAATTTTGCTATAGGTTTAGTGGAACTTGATTGGGTATTCAAATTCAACTTTTTGAGATAAAGCCAATTTTTTGCATCAAGGTATATAGTCCACGACAATGCTAGACGACCTCTCATGCTATCATAGTATGTCCTAGAGGAAACATTCCTCCGACACTTCTTCCACTTATTGCACAATAGGTAGGGATCTTTCCAAAATAAAAAGGTTTAGAGAGATACGTGTTTTGCTATCCAATGTCTCCAACTTCTTTGACTTTTAGAATAGCCTTATTACTTCCTTCCTCAAGTTCCTGAAAAGGATTTCTGCCCAATTCACTTGACTTTTTGCTTGTGTCACTTCAACCAACAATGAATATAAGGTATGTGATACTCCATAGCGTCTTCTCAGCAAATTCGCTGCCAACTTTGGGATCGGTGTGTACTTAAATTCTCTCAAATAGGTTCTTCCAAAGAAATTTTCCATTTTCAAAAGAGGAACTAAGGTTTCTAGAGCTATTACACCTTCATTACTCCAACGCAAATGATCCACAATGTATGGCGCGTCAAACATAATTTGAATCCCTTCATTAATAATCAACTCGAATGCTAGAATGTTCTCTCCCTCTTGCTCCATCTTCTCATTCATTTCCAATAGGAAGTAGAGAGCCATTGGATGTATTGGATGCATTACCAATCCAGCATTGCATACTCCAATAATGAAATCAACATGCATTTGCAGCAATCGATTCAGAATCTACACCTAGTGCATATCAATGAGCTTTTTTTTTTTTTTAAATGGAGGTTCAGCCGAGGCCTACTCCTCGAGGCGTTAACTTTGAAATTGCAACTGCACAAGGAAGGGCATAGTACCCATGAGACCCCCCTTATCCCACAAGAATAGGGGTGTACATAGCTGGGTTAGACTGAAGTCACAACTACCACGAAGCAAGGCAAACAGTGGCACATCAACCACAAGATACAAAGTTTCCAAGATAACATATCCCTTACATGTTGCTGGTGGAGGTTGAACCCTCGCCCCCACCTCAAGAGGCGAAAGGCCCAACCACCCAACCAAGCGGCTTGGAATGATATCAATGAGCTTATTTGACAATGATGTCACCGTCATCGCTACATGATGTCACCGTCATCGCTACAGATCCCGATTGTCAAAGGTATGCAAAAATCAAAACACGTTACACAATGACAATAGAGCTCACTCTCATGAAGGCAAATAAATAGACTATCACAAGTAGTGTGGTTCAAATATAAGCACATTGGCCTTCCGACTATTTACTACACGACACTTGAATAGCCTCGGGCTATGGGAGATTGCTCATCATTAGAGATATCCATCATGAGCCCCGAGCCATCATGCATTTTAACACCTCATGCATGATTGCATTCCTTAACATCCCGAATGCATGTAATTAATAATCGTACATTCTTTGTATACAAGATCTTGTCACCAATGCCTTCTACCAATATCTTCTGATATATATATTGATATATATATATATATATATATATATATATATATATATGTGTGTGTGTGTGTGTATTAACAGTATCCATAGTACGATACAACCTCAGTCCTGGCAAGATTTCAGACGCGTTGACTGCGGTCTGTAGCACCTCTCCTCCGAGAGTAGTTAATATGAACATGGCTGATCCCACTTCGAAATGAAGTCGAGAACGGTCAATCCAGCGGAGTTTCAATTTTCTTACCTACATTTTGATTTTGGAATGAAAGAACAACACGATAACACCAATCTGAAAAATTGAAGTCTTAAGATGGCAATCATGTGAGTGCATCTGTCGCTGTTGTACTTCCCCACATTAGAATGAAACTCTGATATCTTCTCTCTAATTTCCACAAGGCATAAATCCGATAACCAAAAGAATCTTTTAGTCGCATTCAATCTTGCACTGCAGTCCATAAAATAGGAATCGCAAATTCCATAGGTGCAACCACTTCCAATCTATAAACTAATTTAAAAAGGAGTAAACCCGACTAAGATGTTATAGGAAGTACGATAGGCCCGTAAAACCATTGGAAAGCATTGCTCCGACTTAGGGAGATATTCTTATACATCATCTGCAACATCAGCATCAACAAAACCTGATTAGTAGTTTTCGCCAAACCATTAGCTCGAGGATAATATGGAGAGTTAAATTCATGCTCAATACAATAATCATCTGTTACAATTTTGACAAGCTGATTTAGGAAATGAATGCCTCGACAAAAAATTAATCCCGAAGGAATTCCAAATTTGAGGAATAATTCGATCAATACAACACTTCCCACGGTGGCATGTTTTAGTTCCCAAGCTTCTTCCCACCGAGTACAATAATCAGTGCATGTCAACATATACATTTTGCATGACTCGGCCACTTGTGCTCAAATCGGACCAATAAAATGCAGACCCCATTTGTGAAAAGTCTTTAATAGTAAAACCAATTGAGGAAGAGGTGGACTTATATCTCTAGGTTTGATTAATTGAAAAGGATCATAGAGCCGTACATGATCACAAACATCTTTATGTAACATAGGACATCAAAGAACACTTTGTAAAATCTTTCACCCAATTAGGTGAGTTTTGCAATGAACACTAGTGGGTCCGGAATGGGCTTAAGAAATCTGTGCTTGAACTTGATGAGGGGGAGCACATCATAGCCATACACCTACAAGGTCCTTGTAATAAAATTGATCCAAAATGATAAAAATTCATCAACTCTGCAATGCCAACTTTTGCCGAGCTATAGATCATAAACGCACAAGAGGCACAACTATGAAAAGGAAAGAAATCATCTCATCATACCAAGTATGATTACCCAGATTTGGCTCGCTAGCATTAGCAATGTGAAAATGTTTAGCATTCAAAAAAGAATCATCTATCCCATCAGGAGGTTCACCATTGTCTAGGCATGATAAGAAATCTATTGTTAGATGGAAAGAAACTAGTGGATAGATGACATCATAATAATATTCTTGTAACAACAACACCTACTGTGCAAGCTGACCCACTAAGTTCTACTGCTTCACCAAGTACAATAGAGTAGAATGATCCATATGAAAAGTAAATTACCGGCCTAATAAATAGTGATATAACTTTTTGATGGAGTAAATCAATCCAAGACACTCACATTCAGTGGTTGAGTAATTTTTCTCCACATTAATGAATCTTTAGATGGCATAATAAATTGGACAGTACCAAGTGCGGCCTACTTTTTGCATCAGAACACTCCTAATGGACACATCTAATGCATAAACAAGAACACAGAATTGATGATTCTAGTATGGAGCCTACAACATGGGTGCCTTAGCTAGAAGCATCTTTAACTTTATAGAAGGCTAGATTGCACTTCCCATCCCATTACAAATCACCAGTTTAATAGGAATCAAGCAGTTGAGTGGTATGTTAATATGAGCCAAATAGTGTAAATGATGGCTATGGCATTGGATCTGGCCCTAAAATCTAAGATCTTTCATAGATTGTGGTGGTGAAGCTTGCAATATCACTTTAACTTTATCTAAATCGATTGCAATTCCATTGGAAATGATATGGCCCAATAATTTGTTGCACTTCATCCCAAAGACTCACTTAGCAGGGTTTAAATGGAGATGAACCTCTTTGCATTGTGTAAAACAAAGTCACATATGTTGCAAATGATCTAGCTATTTTTTGAAAAGTGAAAAATTATCTAGAGAACTCGCACACCATTGGTCAAGTATGGAGCAAAGATTTGATGCATACATCTCTTAAAAGTACTAAGAGCATTTCAAAGTCCCAAACACATGATAATAGAAGCAAAGACACCCCATTTGGTGATAAAAAGTTACTTTGGGCACATCTACCTCAGCCATTTGAACTTGATTGTATTAGTAGGATCCATCCAAAAAAGAATACATTCCTCTTCGTGCAACTTCATCGAGCATTGTGTCTAGAAAAGGCAATGGGAAAGGGTCCAAAATAATAGGTACATTCAATTTACGAGAATCCAGATAGATTTACAACTATTTTTATTTTTCTTTAAGACAATCATGATCAAAGAGACCCATTTCGAATATTCAATTGGTACCATGAATTCAACCCGAAGGAGTCAATCCAATTCTTCCTTTACTTATCTAGTAAATTTTGAATTTGTTCAGTACTATTGTTGAATGAACTAGAATGCATCTAGTTTCAATTGAATCTTATGTTGGCATAAGCATGGATCAATACTGTACATATCTAAATACTCCCAAGTAAAGACATCTTTAAATTCTTCCAACAAAGTAATCAACTCACTTTGCAATGGTGACCAATTGAGGTTGATCAATGTGAACCTTATTGATTGCATCCAATTGATCCTCCTATACATGTACACTATCTCGCTTGAGAAGATCTTCAATTGGCGGTACTGATGTATCTTCCAAAATATCATCTTAGAATGTCTCTAATCCAATTGAAGCTGTAACAGGATCTTGCTTCTGATATTGCATTAACACTTTTGGAATATCAATGTCTAATATACCAAAGATCCTTGTTGGCTTCCCAAAATTGACCTTCCTCATTGTCCTTAAGTCCTTCAAGCATAAAAGGGGGTTCTACAATTATCAACAATTGAGCCTTTGGGTAATATACTTCTCATCTAATGTGATAGAGTACTTGTTATGTCCCCTATAAACAGGCACAACTTGAGATCCCCAATCCTGATGGACTTTGGTGTGCTTCAGTTAAGGGTGTCCTAGAAGCAAACTATAATCCTCATGTTTAGCAAGTAATTCGATAACAATGAAGGTAATGAGGAACATAAATTCCTTGATTCAGATAGGTATATCTTTGAAAATGGGCTGAACTCAAAACTGATGAGCCATCTGAATGTAAAAAGGGGCGAGTTGGATGTTAGTCAACCCATCTAATGACAATTTGGCAATTTATTACTATTCACTCTAGAGCCTCCATCAATCAAGACATTGGAGATGGATCTAAACTTGTATCAAATCATGATAAGAGGGACACCATAATCCACTAGCTTATCTTCTACTGTTTCCACTTGATTAAGTGGGACCACCTACTTCAGTAGTGTAGAATCTCTAAAAAGATTATGAAATGTGGATGGGAGAGCTTCTTTAAAACATGATACTAACTCTAACAGATCTCCTAGTGGTAATTGAATTGTAGATTTATATAGTGCCTTCTAGGAATCAACAAGAATATCGATTGTTGTGGTGTCCATTTGCTTCCTAGAGGCTTGTTCCTTTAGCTCATTTATTACACTTTCTACCTTGGCCACTGGTTCCTTTTTGCTTTCTAGATTCGATACTATGACCTTGTTCGAAGGATGCAGATATGGACTTGAACCTGTATTAATTCTGATTGTTCCATATTTGAGGAAGTAGCTTGGTTAGGTGGAGCAAAATAAGATGGCATCTGTAGCCCATCCAAATTTTTAGTTATATACCCGATGTTGCTCCAAGATGCTAGGGTATGGTAGTGGATCCTATTGTTGAAGCTATCTACCAAACTGAATAATTTCTAGGGCCATTGGCCACTCATAACTTAGAGTGATTATATTGGTCATGGGTTCTTTAAGCTTAGCTTCTTGCTTCATTCTATCATATTTTTGGGCTTCCAAACAGTTCAAGCTCACTTGTCCTACCTTCATAGAAAATAGGCATTGATGTCCTTTTCCTTCCTTCTAATAATTCCCTCCATCTTGCTGGTTTCAATTGAAGAATCTTTGAACTTGTCTGCTACCCTGATAATTTGATCCATCTTGATCAGGACTAGTTGTTAATACATTATCATTAATCTTCCTTATTACTATGTGCATCAATAAGGTGAATATTATGTACGTATGGTTAACAAGGGCCAACATGAATTGCATCACATTGTATCTGATTAGCAACCACCAAGTTATTGTGTGTATTATATTTACATTGTTTTGTACTATGATTCATTGGGTTATATATGGTGTAGTAAACTTGATTCAACTGACAATTAGCTGCAATATGACCTGCATATATTTGTTTAAATGAATCTATTACCCCCATAATTGGTGATGTAATTGAAGTTGCAACCTTTGGAGTTCATTGCAAGAATGGATTATCTACTTTTAGATTTTGCTCCAACTGCAGTATTGTGTAAATTTGATCCAAATTTCCTATACCATCAAAATCATAGAGGAAAATTTTGTCCTTTAGCATAGGATTAAGGTCATACATGAAACAACCCCACACTACATCATTCATAGGTTATTCTTGACTTGGTATCTACCTCCACATACTCCAAAAGAGTGAAGCATAGTTTGCAACTATCTGTGTAGGTTGATGAACCATGTATTGAAATGTAATAAATAAATGTCTTGTCATTTTAGCCTTCCATAATCTTCTCAAATAGGATCTTTGCAATGCATCATATATTGCAAAATGATTTGGAGCAAACTCAATTAGCCATCTGATCACTTCACTAACGAGTGTAGCTTGAAACATTGTTGGCACTCAAGCTGATACAAGAGGAAGCAAGCACAAGAGAAGGGGAAGCATGTAAGAATTTTCAAAAGTTTTCAGTTCTTTGTTGATCTCCTCCAATTCTTCATTCATCACAAACAATAACTAAAACAATGATTTTTATCACTAACCATCATTGTAAATACACAATTTTGTGGAATTTAACTCCAATTTGTCCAAGCCAAGGAGTCCCCAAGCTTGAGGAGTGTAATTAGAATCATCATACTAGTTTTTATAATTTTTAGAGCTCGTTTGAGCCCCAAATAAGCCTTGAGACCTAGTTTTTATCCATGTTGTGGAGACTAAATGTGAAACTGATAAAAAATTGGGCCAAAAACTATAAAAGGAGCTAGAGACCTGATTTTTGGGGCCCCTTTTTTTTAGGTTATCTTGTTTGAGGTGAGATTGTATGAGAAAAGCTATTTCAACTTTGGTTAAATGTAATTGATTCCTAGTCTTTGGTTCTTCTTAGTGCATGTGTGTGTTTGTGTGCATCTCCTCATGCTTCTCACTCACTCACTCACTTGTGCACAACACTCGCTCACAATCATCACATCATCCTTACCTCTCTAGGGATTGACAACTAATAGTTGGATCTCCTCGACATTGGTACTCACCATTGTCCTAGATTGACACCAAATTTGGCACCATTGCTGGGGAGCATAGCTTGAGGACGAGTTTGTGATGGTAAGAGCATAGAGTGTCGACATTGGAATCTTTGGTACATAATTTCATTGTTTTTTCTTATTTTTTGTTCATTACACCTCCACCATCATCCCCATCACCTCCATCTACCATAGCCATCCACTTTTGGCTTCTCCAAAAAAATTAATAGACCTTGTCTATCATGACAAACTACTCTATCATGAGAGACCCTATCTGTCATGATAGACTTGAATCATGATAGACCAATATCACGATAGACCAATATCATGATAGAGCCAATTTATCATGATGGACCATCTTTTATCATGATAGAAACCACTCTATCACGATAGACACCCTCCTGTCATGACAAAATTCTCTATCACAAGAGGCCAATCTATTGCGATAGATTGACTATTAATAAAAATGTAATTGAAGTGGTTTTTGGCGAAATTTAAGCCTATTTTGGTGATTTTTCAAGGGCAATCAAGTAAATTGGATGTGTTCAAGGTCTTACAAGTTTTACATACACCAAAGCATAGCTTGAGAGATCTTCTTGATCAAAAGGGTTCATCAAATCACAAAACTAGAGGTTGGAAAACTATAAACCCCCTTTGTCAATTCTAGCCTAGGTTAAGATGCATAGTTCTAGGATTAGGACTTAGATTTACAATAAAAATCCTACAATTCCAAGAAACTCTAAAGGAATTGAGTCCAAGATCGACAAATATTTCATAGATTGCAACAAGCCTTAAGGATAAAGTAACATAACCAGAATATTCAATATTCAAATCGATTAATGCAAGTATTCTTGATGACCATACATTGAGACAAGATCCTTATAAAGTGAATTAAGAACATACACTTGACTGATAATTGAACAAATATCAACATGTGTGTGTACTCCATTGGAAAGTAAAAAGGCATTTGGGCAAAGTTCATGAACATTAGGTCAGGTAAACACCTAGGCAAATTGGATTGAAAAAGCCGAAGATCCTTTGAATCTAATGTAAACCACATAGCCAAGTCTTGGTCTACGTAATTAGGTAATCACCCATCCACTATAATTTTAGATATAAATGAGATAGAAAGCTTATCTAGCATGGAGAGGCCTACTGTGAGTTCAAGGCTAGTGTACCTAGAGACCCTAGAGGGACCTTACAAAACTCAGTTGGAGTTTGTATTAACCAATCGATTAGAGGCTTGCATTTATGAGGAGGGATTGTGGAGATCAGTAAGTCAATTGAGGAATCCAGAGCATCCCTTTTAAATAGAACATCCTATGGTAAAATTTGAAGAAGGGTTGTAATAGAAAAGCATGGAACCATGTATATGGTTACCAACTACCTAGATTGGACATATGATTTTGGGATGATAAATCCCGAGTTGGAAATAGGAGAACTAGAAGAGGAACATTCAGAAGGTAATCCTAGTATCCTAAGAGGAAAATATGTGATGTCTATAATAATTGCAACATTTGAGATACCCCAAGAAAATGTTAGCATATAACTATTTGTAAACAAAAAAACAAAAGAGGCTTTTTGGGGATTTAGACGAGCTGAACTTGAATCCAAGGTAGAATTTTGGGTTTACAAGTTGAAGGATCCTAAGAATCCTAGCAAAGTCACCTTTTTGAACAACAATTCAAAACATATGTATGTAGCATTTTGAGTATAGCAAACAAACACATAGCTCGAAAGGAGAAAAGTTGTTTCGCTTACAAAAACCAACCATCTCTCAAAAAAAAATTGGTGTGGGACCCTCCAATCCATTAGGAGCACAAAAAGACAAATTTAAGTTCCAAAGGTAAGATTTGTACACAACTCAGGCATAGGAAGACCAGAATTAGTAATCCATTGATCAGAGTGAGAAAGGCATAGAGGGCACAAAACCCATAGAGATAAAAATGAATTCCCCTTGCCTATATAGTGAGAACAATCGAGAACATTGATGAACAAATACTTTGATGGAACAAGAGACCCCTATGACCATGTAGTATAATTCAAAAAAGTTTTTAGTGTAGAACAAGTGGAGGATTTGTTCATGAATTTTGAGGCATTTGGCTTAAATCTAAAAGACACGACCCTATTTTGGTCTCAAATCTTGAATTGAGGAAATTATCATGAGATCTCACAGTTGATGGATGCACTCATCATTGAGTTATCTAAAAGTGGAAACAGACATAATATATAATCCTTGATTCACATATTGAAACATACCCCTCAAGAAATGGTTAGGTTAACAAGGTGTAGGTTCATGGAATACATCGAGAGATGTCCTAATCCAGAGTTACTTACTTGAGCTAAGCAAGTGTCATTTTTCTTAGATGGACTCTTAAGTGGAAAGCTTAGATCATATGTGTACCTAAAAGAGCCACATACTCTAGATAAGTGCTTGAGAATGTGTATTGACATTGAGGACAACCTAGGAGATGAGGTAGAACTCTCCAAGCTATACAAGGGATCAAAATATTAATCCAGTGTAGCTTGAAAGCCTTTAGTAGAGGAACTTACAAAGTTAGTAGCTCAAAAGCTAGGCAGAAACTTATAGAATAGACAACTCCGGACAGTGGTCACCATGAAATGTTGTTAGGTGATCAAATGGCAAATATGTGCCCAATGAAAACCCAAAACATAGGAAATCTAAGAACTCAGTGTTACACAATAGAAAGAAAGTACACTAATCATTTGGCACAACACTGACCTTATAACAAGCAATTGGTTAGGAAAACTATCAATAGCTATATTAGTACCCTTATAGGTATTAAAATCAATACCTACAAAGCCTACTACAGGCCTGTACAAAACTACAAGCAACAATACTAGCCTCAAACTAGACCACAAGTAGTTCTATGACAATAACCACCATCCCTTGCAAATGTAGTTTTAGTCAAGTATGAAACAACCTAAGAAACCTAGATAAAGCATTAGTGCAAGCATCACCTTTGATCCCTAAGAACGATGCCAATGCTAATAGCTTTGATTTGGCCCATGGTGATAGCCTGGCAGCTTATTGCATAGAATCCCTAGAGCATATAGATACTTATCAATATGATGCTCCATTGATAGGTGGGAGGTAGACTATACTCAATTCATGTATGCAAATCCGAATTTGAACCGTGGAGATAAGGTAGTATAGACCACAAGGACCTAGAGCACCATGCTATACTAGAGAGAAAAGGAAGCCATAAAGGTATGGATATGATACTTCTCTCATCACTAAACATTACATCCTCCACCACCAAGACAACTTCAATCGGTCATGATTCAAGGTTGTTGTCTAGAATGTGTTAAAGAGCATCTCATCAGAGAGTGCCCTAAAAACTTTGCTAATGCCACAAAAATCACTTCAATCAATGTAGTTTGCATAGTTGTAGACTCGAGTGGAAGTGTTGCCAAAATAGCTCCTATCTAGGTAGTTACAGTTACTAGAGCACTTGTCACTCTAGCACAATGATCAATATCAACATGAGAAGATCCACCTCATAATTTTCAATCCGAGGAGACATGAGGGTGGTATGAGGAACATGGGCAAGTGAGAGTACAAGTGTGTGAATGAGAAGCACAACAACGTGCACACACATACACACACACATACACATGATAAGACTAAGAGATGGAACAATTGAATCTTTGATTAGTCAAAAAAGTTTTCAATGTGCTCTATTTGCTTCAATTCCCAATGATCCAACCTCAAAAATGAGCTCTCTGGCTCCTTATGGATTGAAGCAAGCTCCAAGAGCTTGGAATTACAGACTTGTAAAGTATCTCAATGATCTTGGATACCAAAGTTCAAAGGCAGATGCAAGTCTACTCATTAAGAGAACAGATGAAGGTATGATCTACATCTATATTTATGTAGATGAAATTATAATCACAGGTACCTCAGATGAAGGAATCAAGGAGGTAAAGAGATTGCTTGAAAAAGAGTTCAAGATCAGTGATCTAGGAAAGTTATCATACTTTCTTGGAATGGAAGTCACATATACAGATCATGGTGTATATGTTTCATAAGAAAGGTATCTTCTAAACTTACTGAAGAAGTTTAACATGGAGAATTGCAGAGAAGCCTCAACACCACTTGAAGTAAATCATAAACTCAGCAAATATGATGGTGCAGAGTTTAAAGATATGAGGAAGTATCAATCTTTAGTGGGAAGCTTGATTTATGCTACGCTAACAAGATCAGATCTTAGTTATGCAGTAGGAGTTCTCTCACAGTTTATGCATTGTCCAAAGGATCAACATTGGGTTGCAAGACAAAGAGTTCTTAGATATATCAAAAGAACCATAAAGGAAGGGTTATATTATCCTTTCACATCAGATATAAAGCTAAGAGCGTAGAGTGACTCAGATTGGGTAGGAAGTCAAGATGACAGAAGGTCAACACATGGGAATATGATATACCTAGGAGATAAGCTAGTCAGTTGGTGTTCAAAGAAGAAGCATACAGTGGCTCTATTGTCAACTGAAGTTGAGTATAAAGGACTTGTGGAAGCAGCTAAAGAAGTGATATGGATGCAGACCTTGTTCAAAAGCTTGGGTATTGATCAAGGTACACCTATCATACACAGAGATAATATGAGTTCGTTGTATCTTGCAGCAAATCCAGTATTTCATGCAAGAACAAAGCACATAGAGATTCAATATCATTTCCTGAGAGAAAAGGTAATGGAGAAGGAGATTGAAATAGTATTCACTCCTACAAAAGATCATATTGCAGATATTTTGACAAAGAGCTTGGATGGAGTAAAGACAAGCAGATTTAAAGAAATGGCAGGAATAAAAGAAAACAAGAATATATGAAAGATCAGAGGATGCTAATTAGTGATTGAGGGGGAGCTGTTGGAGATTCACTCACTAATGAGACATAAAGACATGAAAACATAAGAAGGATAAAGAAAGACGGAGAGAAGCAGAATCAATGCATTCAGAAAATCAAACCTTAGTGAAGGGACAAATTCACGACTATAAGATAGTTCATCAAAACTTCTAGAATTATGAGTTTTGAATCTCGAAACAAATATGTATATAAGTGAGTTAGAAGATCATAATAAGTGTGCTGCTAAGAGAGCAGCCAGAATAGTCAGAAAATGAGTCTAAGAGACCGTAGAGAGAGCCTGAGCGCGTATGTAGAGATGAATAATAGAACCTGAACTATTAGGTATTCATCTGTAAGAGAGATGGTAAGGAAGAACTACTCAGCATAGGAGAGTTTTCCATGGCTATGAGCGAAGTGAGGCCAAGCCATACTGTACACATCTTCTCTAATAGAAAACACATGTTTGTGTGGAAAGATTTGAGCGTATTCTTCTTGTGTGAAGAAATCTAAGTATTTTCATGTTACTGTGAAAGTTAGTTAACAGTTACAATTTTCTCAGAGCACACTTTTACGATATTTCTACAAGTTAGATCTCATCGTATATTGTAAAGTTTTTCATGAGAGATAGCTCATTTTGAAGCTACTAGTCTCAACTATAAACTGATCAAAAGATTTTTGTGAAACGGGACATGTACGTATAGTATTGAGTCTGACAGTAAAGGCATCCAAAACTGGTGAAGTTTTCTTAAACATCAGATAAAGTTTATTCACTGAAGGAAGATCAGGTATTACTTCCTTACTTCATTTACACATATTTGAAGTAACTACAAACAGAATTGCAGTTGATTCCGGTAACATTTTGGTAACATTACGGTGACATTTCGGTAACAGTCCGGTGAAGTTACGGTGACATTTCGGTAACAGTCCGGTGAAGTTACGGTGATATTTCGGTGAGTTTAAAACTCAGTTTTGGCACAGTTAAGTGACTAAAAGATTATCTAACAGTAAGCAAGCACAGAATTGTAAATTTTGAAGTAAACCAGATTAGAATTGAATCCTGAAGAAGAGGCAAAGTTTTCTGTAAAGTGAATTTTTGAATTTCACTAAACACAGTCGTGAAGGTTTCAGTTTCAGAAAGGTTTCTAAGATACTGATGATTATAGAGGTGTTCTAATATCACTCTAGCTTAGTTCTTGTAACGTGGCAAATTCCGCAGCTTAGTTTTTAAGCTTTCCTCGCGTCAACAATAATCCTTTGCAACAAGCCTAGCCTTATACCTATCTACTGTTCCATCACGTTTATGCTTCAGCTTGTATACCCACTTAGTGCCAATGGCCTTCTTGTCAGGAGGCAAGTCACATGTCATAGCATAGCAATCTAATGCAAAAGAAGCACAATGAGAGCTTGAACGAGTATGGTATGACAGAGGTGCATCTAATTTGCTATCATGCAAAGTCTGCACTAGCCATTTTGGCATAGTTTTGCCTCCTCAATATCATCTCTCTCATCAACAAGTGCATCATGCCAATTTGCATCAGAAATGGAATGATTTGCATCATCACATGAAACTTGTCACAGTTGAGAAGTTGCCTCAATAGGACTAGCACTAGACCGTCCACCTATAAAAAGAGGCAACAAAGTATCATACACGTCTTTGGAGCTAACAGATGTCTCCTTCGTACATGAAAGTAAAGGCTGAATAGCATCTTCCACAAAAACAACATCATGGCTAACCAAAATGCATTTAGTCTATGGATGATACACGCAATAGCCTTTGCTTTCAGAATTGTACCCAACAAAAATACATTTTACTGCTTTATCATCCAATTTCCTACGATGTTGTTCATGCACTAATGCATATGTCAGACAACCAAAAATATGCAGATGAGCAACAAATGGCTTGTGACCATGCCAAGCCTCATATGGAGTGATAGACTACATTGCTTTAGTGTGATACCTGTTAAGTACATATGTTGCACACATGATAGCCTCAAGCCAGAAACTATGTGGTAAAGCATGACTCTTGACCATACACCCTTCCATCTCCATGAGTGACCTGTTCTTCCATTCAGCAACTCCATTATGTTGAGGTGTGTACGGCACTGTACACTGATGTTTAATCCCACATCCTGCTAGAAATGCATTAAACGCAGAAGCCATAGGTTGCCCATTTTACATGCTAATAGATTTTCAGCCAAAACCAAAAATTGTTTGCAGCACATGAACACTTTGGACTTTGCTTTCAATGGATATACCCATGCATGCCTAGAAATATCATCAATGAAAGTCACGAAGTAAAAATAGTTTCCAAAAGAGGGTGTCTGCATAGGCCCACAAACATCACTGTGAACAAGCTACAATTTCTGACTAGCTCAAACTGAACCATATTTTGGAAAGGAGGAATGCTGCACTCTGCCCAAAACACAGCTTTCACAGACATGTTTTTGGGTGCCTCAAGTTTGAGCAAAGAGGACACCATTTCAGATTTCTATAGGCACGACAAACTAGCAAAATTCAGATGACCAAAGTGTGCATGCCAAAGCTTTGCATCTGACATAGCTTGATAATCATGTACTACACATGTTGAATCATTCATAGATTTTTCATAGTTTATGAGCTTATACAGCCCATGAAATAAAATGCCAAAAGCAATAATCATGTCTCCATTTGACAGATCATGAACTATACATCTATCATCAACAAATTTCACAACAGTCAATCTTGGCTAATGCAAAAACTAATAACTGATTTTTCTTGACCCCTAGCACAAATAAAGCATCCGACAAAGTGAAAGAACTACCATCAGTAGTAGTCAAAATGATCTTACCAATTCCCATGACAGGATAAGAGGAGTTATTGGTGCATGTGACAGTATTCCCTATAGGGGTAGGCTCGAGAGAAGTGAAGAAACTATGCTCTGAGGTAATATGTTTGGTTGCCCCACTATCAAAGTACCAAACATATGAGAATACTGTAGACATACATTGTTCAAGAGAAGATGGGTCAAAACTACAAACAGTAGTAAACACCCACTCTTCATTCTGCACAAGATTAGTAGACTCTATTTTTGGTGTAGAGGCCTCTGCAACAACCATTCCAGCCTCTTTTTTCTTTGCCTCTTTTGCAGCTAGTTTTGGACAATTCTTTATGACATGATCATTTCCTTTACAGTACTTACAAAACATTTTATGCTTTTCTGATTTCTTCTCATCTTTGTCTTCCTTCTTCAAATGTGTAACATTTGTAGATTTTTGCTTACTAGTAGATGAGCTCCATTTACCTTTGCCCTTCTGACTAGCCAAGAAAGCTTGATTTGCAACACGCATAATGGACCTGTTTTGCCTAGACTGATCTTCCTGCAACAAAATAGAGACTAAGTCCTCAAATGGCAAGGCATTCGGATTGCCTTCCTCATCAAATGAAGAGTAGAAGCAAAACTCTCATATGAATCAAGAAGACCATTCAGAATGGTCTACACAAGTGAGCTATCTGGTATAACTTCATCAGCAAAAATCAAATGTTCCCTCAAGTCTTTGATCTTTGTTAGAAAACTATCCATAGAATCACCTTCATTCATATGGTCACTCTCCAACTGTTTTTGGCGGTAAGCAACAAAAGCCTCATTCCTAGCCTGATACAGTGTGGCAAGTGTATCCCAAGCATCCTTAGCTATTCTGCAAGAGTGAATGTGAGAAATAATAGCATGTTTGACAGACAAGGCTATCAATGCATGTGCTTGAGCATCTCTGCCATCCCAACAAATTTGCTCTACGGTAGGTGCAACAGAAACCGTAGCACGAACAAGAATCTGAAGACTATCAGCATCTTCAATGCCATCCGCATCAGCTTCAATACCTATATTTGCAGGTATAATAGGTCATTTTTCAACACCTTGCACAATGTTCCACGGTACTTTTGCAACCAATACATGTTGCATCATATAAGCCCACAATGGGTAATTGGTACCGTCCAACTTATCCTCAACAGCCAACATACGGAATACATCACTACTTTTAGCCATGGCCACTGACTAAAATACCCTGATGTAGAAAAATAATTGTATCTGAAAAAGTTGAACAAAACTAGCCTCATGAGTTTTGCTAGACCTGTAGCAAACTTTGAGATGCTTATACTAGCGAACTGAAACCTGTATATATCTTTGGCACAAAAAGATGAAATAACCTACACAAGCACTATGATAGTGCATTCGGAGACTGAAATGAGCTTAGATCACGATTTCAAAACCACAAAACAAAGCTCTTTTGATCTCCTAATCACCTTGAGTATGCTCACCAAATTTCTTGTGATTCTGAGACTATGACCAGAGGGGTGTCAATGATGCCCTGGATGAAGCGACGACCTGCTCTGATACCAATTGTTGGAGAGCACAAGGAAGAAGAAGAAGCTTGGAGCACAATACCAATGCTTAATGTATTACCACTAGAATGTACAAAGATAAGTAACTCATTAGGGATATAGGCGTATATACAAGTCAGGGGAAAAAACCTCCTAAAGAGGGAAAAAAATGCCCCAGCGGTCCTAGTGTGTTCACACACATCACTACCTAAATATATCAACATTTGTTGCAATGGGAATATAAATATTTGATGCTATTATTGTTCCAAATTCCCCATTCCTTAAACTCTAGTCTGTTTTGATGAATATAATTACAACCAACATTTGCCAACCATCATAGGATGGGGTGTTGATATCTAAGCTAGAATGTAGAAGGATTTTTTCATGGTAATCTAGGAAATGGAGGGATACCATGTCAACTCATTCTAGTCCTTGGTTTTCAAGATTTAATGAGGAGCAAGAGAAGTTCATTGCAATAGGTTCATTTACTTCAAAAACTACCAAAAATTTTGGCAGTAGGATTCTAGGTAGTGTATTCATCTCGGAGCAGTTACTCTCGTTAGTCAAGAAAAGAGTGAATTTTTATCCATTAGGCTTCAAGCTTGGGACAATCTATTGCTTTGGAAGCATCATATTTTTTTCAATTGGTAGTGTGTTGAGTATTGCAATATCTTACACATGAATGTATGTAGCACACGAGTTGTTTTTGAAATGAAGACCTCATGGTGATATTCTCATATCCTAGTTGTGAACATCTCCTTGAATGTGTGTTTATATCAAGGAGGTAAATACTTAATGTGGCAATTCTATGCATAACAAACCTTGAAAGATGGGGACAAATTTAGTTTTAAACTAAATCAAGGTTGTCATTCTTGAACCCAGAGGTTGAGAAATGTGGTGCGTTCACTTTCTTGAATACCTTGAAGGTGGTTTGCATCATATCAAATATCTTCATTAGCATTTGTGCTACAACATGAAGCATTTTATGTAACCTAGGCAACCATTGTAATATTGTTGCCATCATGTACACATTGGTGAAGGGTCCTTGTGGTGGTGCTAGGTATGGATAGCTCGCCCAATCTTGGCACTTCTTCTCATTCCTTACTTTGGTTGCAAAAGTTGGCCAAGTGCATCTACATGGGACTAGACCATAACACGGATTATATAAGATATGCAGTGGTGCCTCGGTCCAAGTCTACATCATTTTGGAATGTTCCTCTAATGATTGCACTCCTAGTTTGGTAGGAAGATCATGCTACAATTTGCTTCTCTAGAGATGTCTTCAATCTCAAATTATGGTGCAAATGTTGGTAGCTTCCTATGATGTGCTTTATTTTTGCATTGTACTATGTCAGGATGAAAAAATATGGTATGTATTGCGATTCATTGGTTGCAATGTAGTGCCTTGGTGCAAGTTCCTAAAAATAGGAAGACTTCAATGTGGACTCTTCTATGAGTGCCATGGTTTGTAAATGCACCTCAACTTGCACAAAATGTGTCTTGCCAAGATCTTCAACCTGTTTTATCCAAGCTGGCCTCTATAGCTCAAATGTGTCTCTTCCCTCCTCTGTAATGCTTCTATCAATGGCAAGTTGGGGTTGTACTCCTCTTGAAAGCATTTTTCAACTTGTATCTGCATTGTTTCTTCTAGTTCTAGGACTTTTAGTGATTATGTGGACCAATCTGGAGACAATCTTAATGTTAGTTCATATTCTTGAATTCTTGCATTAATTTATGTGATCTACCTCTTGAGATTCTCCAATTCCTCATATACTTTTCTAGTATGGTGGAAGTGGGAGGTATGGTGATAGTTGGTGCCAATGATGTGCTTGCTCAAGTGGTTTGCACAACATTTAAACTCCTTTTTAAGTTTTCCATGGGCATCCAAATGATTAGTATAATCTTCTAAGATGATTTTGATATTTTTTGGTGCCACTGCCTGGAACCTTGAAGGGACCGTAGGGGCACTTGGCATATCCAAAGATGCTTTGAAATTTTTTTTATGTTGAGTTTTTAGTTTTTGGTTTTCCTCTTTCAGAACCACCAAATTTCTTTGTAGTAACCCCATGTTGTGGGCTAGTTTGGCATTGCATTCCATCTTCACTTGTAGTTTCTCTTCCATTTCTTCTAACACTTGTTTGTTTTGAGCCTCAAGTCATAGTTATAATCATTGGATGTTCCAATATCAAATCTTCTTGCATCTTGTGAATGGGATTCCATTTTAGGGGTGGGAAATCTCTAAATGTGTATTCTTTCAAGTTGATTTTAGTGCTTACTCCTAAGAACTTCAAGTACAAAAAAGTAACATATATCAAAGGTATGCTCAAAATCTACACCACAAATAGTGATAGTGATTCCTTCTAGCAATCTGAATGGTCATTCAATATGGCCATCAAACATTTGAAGTTTCATCCTAGGACACAAGGCTGACTTTCCCCATTGCACCCATGGGGATGAGGTAGCAATAAGGACTTGCACTTGAATATAAGACTGCTTTGGCAGTGTGAGTCTGACAGGTAATGGGAAGATAGGTATTACCTTCTTTGCCTTCACTCATGTCTTCAATATTCTCTTAAGGTATCTTTAGCACTTTTCTCTTAGATCTTACCTTTGAATATGTGGAATGGAGTTATGGAACTTGATTAGCCACATGCATTCACAATTTTGGTTTAACCTTTGGAAGTTCCTCTATAGTGAGATGGCAGTGCACTATAGTGTCCTTGATTGCTTCAGTGTTTTTGGGGATAATTGAATCTCATTTCTTACTATCACCGTGGGAGCTCTAAACTAAAGAGATTCAGATTCCCATGGACATGTGAAGTGTGGTAACTCTTGGAGAGAATTAGATTCAAAATCTAATCTTTCCTCTACTTGGGATTCTACCATATCTCCGTAAAGAGAGGGTATGTCTTGGGGAAATTGGTCTTGAAGGTAATCTTTCTCTTGGATAATAGGAGGATTCTCTTGCTCTTTGGTCCACTTCTCCTCTTGTATTTCTTGCCAAAACTCTTGAGAGTACTTGGAAATGGAGGGAGGTATTCCAAACTCTATTGAGTTAGGAGTGTAAACTTCTCTAGGGTCAAAATTTCCTCTCTCACTATAACAGAATGAGCCTTGTGGTGCTAAAACCTCTAGCTTAGTCACCAATTGGTCTGATTATTCTAATAGTCCTTCAAAATTCAACTCTAGCTTTACTAAGTTTGTCCAATTGAAGAGTTGAATAGCCTCAAACATAGCTTGCACTAGTTCAACCATTTTCATGCATAGTTTAGATCGTCTCAATATCTAAATTTTCTCTTCTATAACTCTTACCTAGTTTGGTTATGTTTGGTGCTTCCCGAAGTCGAGTTTTCTAGGTCTTGAACATCATGTTCAAGCCTTCTAGGGTAGGATTTGCTAATATTAATCCTACTCGAGATTTAAAGGAAATGGATGGTGGAGTGTGGAAGGATGGGTATGTTTATGTGTGAGGGGTTCTAAGATGAAAGTTCTACAATTTGTGCTTTGGTTTCCTTCAAGCATCTTCTAGGTCTTTGAACTTCCTTGCCCATTGCCTCTTCATTTTATATTGATCGTTCCATGTTCTGGTCTTCTTCTTACTCAGGGTATGTGACTCACTAGCCTCATGTTCTTTTTCTTTTTGTGCAAACTTAGTTTGTTGTAAGATGTGTTCTTGGCAGTCGCCAAGGTGGTCCAAGAGCCTTGTCAAGAAAAAGAAGCATGAGGCAGACAATTCGAAGAGAATCCAAACAGAGATAAGGGCAAGTAGGATGAAGTCAACAAGGAAGTCAACGAAGATCCAATGAATAGATTAAGATTTTTTTTTTTCAAATTAGCAACTATCAATAGTGATTTTTATCACTCCACCTCATTGTAAAATCCCATTTTTTATAATGCCAACTCCATTTTGTCCAAGTTGAGGATTCCTCAAGCTTGGGGAGTGCTAAATCTATGTAGTTACCAATTTTCACAATTTTTAGAGCTCATTTGGACCTCCAAAACAGCTTAGGGGCCTAATTTTTAACTAGGTCAGACACCAGGTCTAAACAAGCCCAAAGCTAGTAAAAAACTATAAAAGGAGCTAGAGAGATCATTTTTGAGGTTGGATTATTGGGGATTGAAGCAAATAGAGCACATTATAAACTTTTTTTTGACTAATCAAAGATTCCATTGTTCCATCTCTTAATATTATCATGTGTGTGTGTGTGCACGTTGGTGTGTTTTTCACTCACACACTTGTACTCTCACTTGCTCATGGTTGTCATACCATGCTCATGTCTCCTTGGATTGACAATTATGAAGTGTATCTCCTCATGTTGATACTCATCATTATGCTAGAGTGACACCAAATTAGGTGTCGTTGCCAAGGATTGAGCTTTGAGGATGAGCGTGTGATGGTAAAATGTAGAGATTCGACGTTGGAATGGCAAGTAATCAGCTAATTTCTTTACTTTTCTTAGTTTCTGCCTCATCATCACCCTCCTTACCATCTCCGACCTCCATCCCCTTCTTCCCTGAATTTTTACTTTTTGACCATATTTCATCCTCTATCTCATTTCCCCTCATTGGGTTTGTAAGAGCGAAAGATAAAGCAATTTTGTGTACTATATTTTCATGCACTTTGTGAGCTTTATGGCAAGCATCAGCATCCACAATAGCGATAACAAGTCCAGCAAGTATGGAATCTATGTGCATGCACCCCAAGACGAAGGTCTCTATCAATCATGATAAAGAGGTCCTGCCACATCACTGAACCAATGAGAGTTTTTGCTTACTGGTGATGTGTGCCCCTAGGGAGGATTTTGAACACGTATGGCATGTAATGCTCTCAATGCCAGTGGTCTTTCCTTCAACTCCTCCTCAATGGGGAGACTTTCAATGTCCACAATCTGAGGGCTGGTGCCTGCCTGGGAGCTAGTTCTTGCAGCCTCGGCCATATTGAAGAAACTGGTCACCGGTTCTGTGAGAATATACAAATGAATGTTAACATTGCAAATCATCAACATTTCTTAGGTTCTTCGGGGCTCTTGGTCTCTCGATTTCTTCTCTATCCGTCTTTGTTCTCATCCTTTCTCTTCCCAATGGGTTGGCAAGACTTACCTAAGGTCTTTCTCTATTCCTGTCTCTTTGAGCTCCATGAGCTTGGGATGTTCCAGCTCCTGGGTGGCCAAAAGAGACATTAGATCTTGGCTGCAGAAAGATAAATTCACCCTTCCAAGTGTAGGCATGCCTACCATGCTCTGTGACCACAAAGATCCTCTCTGAAGTATTGTCTAGGTAGGTCACTTTGCTTGGGCTATCAAGATCTTTGAACTCATAGATTGTGATCATTCCTACCTCATTCGGTTGATTAGGCTTATACCTCCAGAAGGCTTCATCGGTTTCTTGATTTAGAAGCAGATCTATGCTCTTATTGTCCTGGGGAATCCACTCTGGCGTGATAATTCTAGTAAGCATTGATTTGCCTCGGGGGGTTTTAGGTTCTTCACCCATATTCCTATGCTCTAGGTCACCTATGTCCATTTCTCGGATCACATTACCAAATTCATCTGTCTTATCTGGGTGACTGGTGACTATGTATATGGTTCCTTCTTTGTCCAGGTATGCTCCATTTTCAAACTTGACAGCTGGATGTTCAATTCCAATGGGTTGGTCAGGGTTTTTAATTTGGACCACAGATCTTCCTAGGCCATCCTCATAGATGCTAGCACCTAATCGGTTGGTCCTAAGGTATTCCAGCTGCGTCTTGTAGGGGCCTTCTACCCTATGTAAATATGGCACTCCTAAACTTCCTGTAGGTCTCTCCATACCTTGAGACATCTCGGACTCATTGGTTTTAGAGCTAGGGTAGTGCAAATAATGGCTCAACTGCTGGGCCCAAGACCTAGCAGTATGATTGACACTAGCCTATGAAGACCTAAGACTCTGTCTATCTCTCCCTAGGTGTCGTCCTGATCTAAGGTTCATATGCCTAACTGAGCAATCCCAATTTTTACTCAAGGTACAACCTCGTTGCCGATCAATTTGTATCAGTCACTTGGTTCTTTTTAGTTGATTATCGTGTCTATGATCTTGTCTGATATCACGCCGTCACGAATACTTGAGTTAATTTTTGCACTTTAAGTTGATCGTTCCACGTTAAGTTCTTTTCCTTTAAAGTTATCAGTCACACACAGGCTATCTTTTGACTTGAACTTGATTCCTTAGATAGTCTTTGACTTGTCTCGTGCCTATCGTTGCCCTGACTTACTTCTAGCACTATTTACGTGTAGCCTATGCTAGGAATTGACAAGGGAGTTGAGAGTATTCCAACCTCACTTGCTGATCCCTTGCTCTTTAGTGCTCAAGAATCCCGTTCTCAAGCTCGCAGAATGCCCTTGCTTTGGATACTCCCTAGTGCTCTCAATGGACTTGTAAAAGTCCCAAGGTTAGCTCAAAACTTAAATTCAAATGACATAACAAACCACTTTCAAGCATGTAATTCAGATATCAATTTGCACTGTCTTTATGGAAAACAGTTCTAGAGATCCCTTAGTTTTTTCTTCCCCCTGGGTATGGTCACTTCAAAATAGTATATCTAGTAATCCTAATATTAATTTTATCGTAACCAGTGGAAGTTTTGGTTGTAATCCCCACGAGCTTTCCAACAAAACAAAAATCACAACAAACGGATTTCGTATGAGAAAGTTATGACTGTTCTGGGTTCTAGGGTTAAAGCACGGTTCAAACAGGCTGACAGTTCACAGGATTTTTCTCCAAAATACAAGTGTAGGGACCTCACAAATCACTAATGGCTTGATAAGTATGCCCAAAATTACCCCAAAAACTTGGAATAACAAACCCTAGAATTTTGGCCGAAAAAGCCTGTCAATTGCGATCGACAGGTCTGTCAATCGTGATTGACAAAAGTGTCCGTCGGGGTCTGTCAGTCACGATCGACACGTCAATCGCGATTGACAATATCAATCGTGATCGATAGAGTCGATCGTGGGTCCTGTCAATCGTGATCGACGATGTCAATCGCGATCGATACTTTTTTCGAGATTTTCGTCGTGATTTCAGTCAATTGGGGTTCTATCCATCGCGATGGACACGTGGCAACGCGAGTCTTTGAGTCAATTGTGAAATTTCAGTCGGTCGCGATCGACAGTGTCGATCGCGATTGACTGAATCCTACGTGGCAGTCAGTCGGTCGGTCTTGGGGTCTGTCGGTCACGATTGACAGAGGTTGTCGATCGCGATTGACAGAGGCTATCGATCGTGGCTGTCGATCGCGATCAACAGTGTCGGTCATGATTGACAGAGAAACACGGAATGTTTTTACTATGATTAGTGATTTAGAGCGTATTCATCATGTAGATTATGGTGGTGCACTTTGTTTTACCAAAAGGTCAAATTTTCTGTCGATCGCGATCGACAGAGGTCTGCGACACAGAGACAGAGCCGAGCTTTTCCGTACCTGCGGAGACTGCTGGGGATGATGATATAGCTACAACCTGCAAGATCACTCAAAAAACATGCAAAAGCAGTGCACACAAATTGCTCTCTCGCTCTCTCGCTCTCTCTCACAAGTGAAATGAGGGAAATGGAGGGGAGAAGGTGATATGATCAAAAAATTGAAATTTTTTTCGCGATGATGGAGATGGAGGTGGGATATGGTGAGGATGATGATGGTGATGATGATGGTGAAGTAAGAAAGAGAAAAGTAAGAAAAAGTAAGGAATTACCTACAATGCCAACGTCACAACTCTACGTCTTACCATCACACGCTCGTCCTCAAAGCTCGATCCCCGGCAACGGCACCAAAATTTGGTGTAGCTCAGTGATGAGTAGCACCTCCTTTAATGTCAATCCGGGAAGACCTGAGGATGGTATGAAGACCTCGAACAAGGGATGCACAACTAGAAGTGGCCACAGTAGGCTGCTTCTTGCTCAACCAAGATATGCATGAGCTACCAAGCATGAAGCAAAAACCACTAGTGCACACACGAGTGTCATAGCAACCAGCCCAGTTAGAGTCAGAAAAAGCATGCAAATATGGTTATAGTGAACCCCCTTCAGATAAAACAACCCAAGTAATCGCGTACCACTCAAGTAGCAAAAGATGCACTTAACCACCTCCCAATGCTTGACACCTAGGCGATCCATAAACCTGCTCATCTTTAAGATAGCAAATTGAATATCTGGCCGAGTAATGTATAAGTAAATCAAGCATCCAACTGCCTCCTGATAGAGAACAACATCAAATGCATCTCCAGCATCATCAAGACTCAATTGTAAACCTGTCTTCATAGGAGTGTGTTGGCGGTGGTCAGGGCGGTCAAGGACTTACAAGACAAGGGAGCCAACGAGAAGGGCCAAGCAGTCAAAGTAGTCAAAGAAGATCTGGCAAATAGGCCATCATTTTTTCCTGAATTAATATTTTCCAAATAGTGATTTTAGTCACTCCACACCATTGTAAATACCATTCCACCTTTTTGTAACTCCATTTTGTGCAAGCCAAGGAGTCCTTGAGCTTGAGGAGCATTAGAAGTACCTACCTATCAACTTTCATAATTTTCTGAGCTCGTTTGAGCCTCCAAATAGGCCCTAGAACCTAATTTTTAACTATGCCCGACACTAGGTCTGGATAGGGCCAAAAGCTAGTCAAAAACTATAAAAAGAGCTAGAGAGCTCATTTTTTGTTGTAGAGTTGAACTTGTCAAAGCACTTTTGAGTAATCTAAGAACTCCATTGCTTCTCTCTCTTTGTCTTACCTTGTGTGAGTGCGTGTGTGTATGTGTGTGCATGTTAGTGTGCTTCTCACTCACACATTTGTGCCTAGGTAGTGATGTGTGTGAACACACTAGGACTGCCGGGGCACTTTTTTCCCTCTTTAGTAGGTTTTTTTCCCCTGACTTGTATATATGCCTATAGCCCTAACGTGTTACTTATCTTTGTACATTCTAGCAGTAATACATTTAGTATTGGTTATTGTGCTCCAAGCTTATTCTTCTTCTTCTTCTTCCTTGTGCTGTTCGCATGCTTCCATAGACGTCTAACTCCAACAACAAATACTACACTATTTACTATAAAACTTCGCACACAAACATTATGCTTCCTTAACACTTTACAAGATTGAAGATTGATAGAGTGGACTCAAAACAACACAGAGTTGGTATTGAAAAAAACAAAGCTTGTGTTACTAAAATTGGCTTACAAAAATCATCAAATCTTACAACAATTTATTCTACAAAGTTGAGTTCTCTCTACATAGGAAAGAATAACAAAGCTTGTGTTACTGAAATTGGCTTACAAAAATCATCAAATCTTACAACAATTTATATAGGAAAGAAGATAGAACACTTGCTCTTCTTCAAAGTTCCTAATAGTTCATATTCAACTATTTATAATCATAGTAAATAATGACATAAATTTCGAGAATAAAGGTCTGCACGAGTAGCATGCTAATAATCCCCCTTATTATAAACACAATCTAAGTAGCTTGGTAGCACTCAAGTAGCGAAAGATGCGCTTAACCACATACCAATGCTAGACACCTAGGCTATGCATGAATATGCTCGTGTGAGTAACAACACATCTGATATCAGACAGGGTTATGTATAAGTAGATCAAACATCGAACAACTTGCTAATAGAGAAGAACATCAAATGCATCTTCAACATCATGAAGATTCAATTATAAACCTATCTCCATGAGAGTGACAATAAGTTTGTAATCTTCAAGGTGAAAATGCTACAATATTATGCCAGTGCATTTTTGTTTTGATATAATGCTGTTATCCCATCAATGTGGATAAATGGAATGTCCAAATAATGGTGCAAACGCCCAAAATTTGAGATCTCCCTTCAATCCATACAATTCCTTCTCAACATGCATACTTTGTTTTCATGCCCTTTTTGTACAAAACCATGGTGTTGAAAAGCATACACTTGTTCATGTAAACCTTATATTTTTTGCTTCATCAAAAGAAATATATTCATTCTCATAAAAAAGAGTAGAGACTCCATTAAATAAAATTTTGATCCAAAAGAAGCATTAAGAGATCCTAAATGAGTATGATATGAAAAAAGTTCATCTAACTTGCTATCTCTAAAATTCTACACAAGCCATTTAGGCATTTTTGCTTTTTCAATGTCATATCTCTCATCAATAAGTGGATCATGTAAATCTACATAAAAACTAGAATGATCTACATCATCATTTGATCCTTGTAAAGGTTGAGAAATTGCCTCACTACGAGAAACATTTGACTATCGACCTATAAAAAGAGGCAAAAAAGGATCATACACATCCTTTGAGCTACATGCATAGAAAAATAATCAATGAAACTCACAAAGTATAGGTAATTCACATACCAAGGTGTTTGCATTGGATCACAAACATAAATGTGACATGCTCTAATTTATATCAATTCTAATCAAACCATCTTGGGGGAAGGAAGACCCTTGTTCCTTGGTTAAATTTTTGTCTATCATGTTTAATTGATTTTTGCTCTAATATTGGACCATGGTTCAATGTTGTACCGCCATTATTCGTTGATTTTATCCTAATGTTGGATCATAGTCTACCTCTAGCCTAGAGTTTCCCATTCCAAATCCCACTTTTGGTCCAAATCTCACTACCTACTACTAGTTCAATATTATCCCAAAGGGTTGTTTGTGATTATATTCTTATACAGAGAACATTTCTTGCACGTTTTATTATTTGGTCCATTTCTCCCTACATTTATAGCACTAAAAATGAACCATGTCAATGGGTTTCGATATACCACCAATTCTAAATTGGTTTGATCATTCACAGTAACAAATCTATGTTTAAAAGTACTTATAATAATTTCATATTTCTGGTCCATCTAAAAAATCTCTACTTTACAACATTGAGGGTCACTCATCATTAGTGATAACAAGGATTCTTTACATTCTAAAGGCATAGTGAGCATTATACTTGTTTCTTGCTTTTGGAGCTTATCATATTCGTTCCCCATGCAATTAGATTTTGTTTTTTATTTTTTTAAAGGTAGTGGATATCCATAAGACGTTTTTCCCCGATTTTATAAGGGCTTGGGTTATGTAAGTCAAAACTTTCTCAACAACAAGGGAAAAGTACTTTTCTCGGGTAAAACAATTGTTACAAAGCATAGTCTGAAAGCACAATGTTGCACCATCATTTTTACATTTTTTTTTCCATTCCCAACTTACTTGATGTTGATCCATAAATGTGACAATAAACAATGCCTTCTTTGTGATGTTGAGCCCCAATCGATGCATTGTGAAACCTAGCATGAGATTAATTCTTGGACCACCATCTATGATAACTCTTGTAATGGGAACATTCATAAACATGATTAAGTATGATCAATAGGAACATGTGTATATAAAGTCTGCAGGTAGACCTCTCAGAGTCCCACACTTTTCCATGTTAATGTTTTACTTAGATCTCAGTGCTCAATGTAAAGTTTTTGATGAGTGAGCATTAAAAATCTAAGTTAGAAGGTAAGGAAGCTATGGCTAACAGCATTTAGCAACATGGGATCTGTGTTGTGTGAAATCAACCTTAGAAGTTACCTATGTCAAAGTTGTCTGTTCAGGAAGACAGTTTCTGACATACTTTTGATCTTAAGGATCAAATTAAAGGTTTAATGATTCTTTTGAAGGACTAATGGTTGATATAATTGTACAAAGGTAGCATGGAGATATGTACATCATTGGTTTGAAGAAATCTGAAGATATATGCAGGTAATGAAGTCAATCATTGAAGCACTGATCGCCTCTGAGTCCAAGGAAAAAGATGATTGTGGAAGCCTGTATTTTGCTCAAACCCCTCGCAATTGATCCACTTGGATTACTTAGAGCCCGCAATTATCTCACAATGGATTCTTCCTATGTCTATGCACTAGCTCATATGCTTCCCAGCAGACACACCAAAATGATAACTCTCTTGGTCTAAGGGAAAGTGCATATTCTCAATGATATTTTGCCTAATTTTTCTTACACTGTCCCTTTGTTTCACAACTATCCTCAAATCTATCCACCTTGGGATTCCCAAGCAAAAGCACTGAGATGAGCAACCGGCTCCTTTTCCCTCTCAACCTCTTTTTCTCTTCATACACTCACACGCAACCGTCACTACCCTCAGTCACCCTTTCTCACCTACTTTTTCTTTTTCTCTCACTCACACCCTTATGTACGCGTACGCGCTTACCCTCACCTTTCCACTACTCTCATATACGCCCACATACACACATACACACTCTTGCCTCCATATACTCACTCTCTTCCACTCTCTACACTTATACCTACATTCGCACTCTTTCCTTTCCCCCTTGCTCCTTCTACTTCATTCGCTCTCTTATTCTCACTTTCTTTCTTTCTTCCTCACTCAGTTACTCACTTCTGAATGGCACACTGCAAAAAATACAATTGCGAAGTCCTGCCTGATTAACATTTGATGCCCATCAAAGTAAAATATATTTCTCAAAGGGGCATGGTGTAGTGGTAATGCCTTGAACCGCTGGGATGACGGTCCAGAGATCAAGACCTGCCAATCGACTTCACATGAATCTCTGATATGATGGTAAAAAATTTCCCTGGATGTGTGTGTGTGTGTGCGCACACACGTGTGTCTTGTGTTTGATCTTTCATATTTTCCAACCTATATAGAGAGCTCGCTCTAAGATCGAACTCCCTAAAAATATAAAAAGTTATTTCCTAAGGCTCCTGCTCACTAATGAGTTTCATCGTTCTTGTAGATCCCAATTATTAGTTCATCCCTTAATCGCTTAACTCAGATAGAGATGGCCTCCTCAACAAGCTTACAGCTACCTTCGTCATCTTCAATTTGTTTACCCAATCATTACTCAACAGATAGACCGGATTAATGAAGAAGATACTGAGATGGAGCCTATGCCATAGTAATCCTCTATCTTCGACTACTTTGCCCCTTCAACTCACTAGTCAGTCGGTCTCCATATTATTGAGTTGATGGAAATCCACCTCAAATGAGCTCTACCTCCTGTGCATGTAGTGAGGGTACTTCCCCAAAGGCCCAATCCACATTCCCTGCTTATCGACTCTAGTCACACTTTGCCAATATATTTTTTTTTAGGACACGAATTACAACACCCTTTATTTATTATATGCGATTTAGATGGCATCCATGACAATGTTACTATGTCAGAAAGCGAAAAAAAATCCCACATCATGTCATTTCCGCAGCATGAGCTATCCAAACTGACCCAAAATACATTTATACATTCTCTTGTCAAGCGTAGATCTAATACAGATATGTATGAATGTTCAAGTGCTGAGCATAGATAGAAGAAGCTTACCGCTGAATGCGCCTAGGATGATGATCACTTCAGCATATTACGGTAAAACAAATCTTCACGTCAATTCTTTTCATCTGTGAAGCTCAACCATTCACGATCTCGAATCATCACCATCTCTTTAGCAGATAGCAAGACAAGAACTGCTGAAAAAATTCTGTCTCCTCAAAGAGCAGCCCCTTCCTCAGTTCTTCAACTCTGTCTACCCTTATATCTGACGATTGCTTCCCCTCCTTATCTTCCACAGCGGCCACAGACGATTTCTCTATATGCATCAAGATGCAGCTGCACACGAGCAGTGCAGAACAAGCGAAAGAAGTAGCCTTCTGAGGATAGAGAGCTGAACACAGAGTCCGAGACCTTATGTTTTTCTGCAGCTTTAGTACGAGCATTGGTGCATCAGCAGGTAATGGATAGAACGAAGTTTGGTCAAATCATAACGCTGGTCCATGTGTATCAGGTTGCACCGGTGTGACTCATTTTGATCGTTTTAACATATAAACGAGAAAGAGTGCAAAACGCTCTCTCAAACTTAGCGCATCGCTCTCGTCCATCCCGGAAGGCCAGAAAGTAAACAAAAATCACAGTACATATTCATATGCATTGGCACGTGTCCTAAAGACAAGAAGATCCATAGGCACACGGAGATTGAATTTAAGTAAAGCACACCGTGCACAGTTGTTCTATTACATTAGAACAAAGCGATGCATAGCAGAGAACTCCGGAAGATGCCGATCAGAGTGCCGATAGAATCCACTGAACAGCCAAGTATTGCCTTGCGTCCCACAGCCCTTATGGAACTCTCAAGTAGTCGGGTACCTCCCCCCTTCCACCTTTCGTGACAGAAAAAAAATCGCTACCCTGCCAACGAAGAGAGAGAGAGAGAGAAAGAATCCAAAAAAATCCATGCCTGCTTTCTACCCCCTCCTCCACTCTTCCTTGTCAGAGCCATAAAACCCCCATCTCTCTTTTTTCCTGACAAAAAAAACGGAAAGGAGGGGGAGAGTATTCTGACAAAAATAACCTCCCCAAGCTCTGAAAAATTGACGCATGGGTTCCCATTCGATGACATGGCAACTAGAGATGCCTCCTCGTCCTGAACCCCCCTCCAATTGCGCTGCCTAGCACCACACGTTCCTCCCCACCCAGGCAGATAATGAGATAGCGTCCTAATGAATATAATGCAAAAAAACTTCATAGCAGTCTCGTATGATCTCAAATACAAGAGCAGCATGTGAGCTGCATAAAGAACCATAAGATTCAATTGCATATGGTGGGACGATTAAGACTACTCCAATTATCCACTTTTGCTCCTCTAAGCAGATCACAAAATCTTGAATTCTAGCCTCCAATGATTTTTTTCTGATTGCATCGCGCAGAAAATTGCAGTTAGTAAGCCTTGCCAGCATGTAAGAAAGACTATTGACTTAAAACATAGAACTTTGCCAATGGGCGAATCAGCGCAAGTTCTTCCTTTGTGACATTGTAAAACCCCTATTCCACTTGAATTCTCCTTCACCATAAGACCCCAGCATTGCAAAATCAATGCAACCATAGCACCAAGAGTCTTCAATATCATAAATTGAACGATGCCGAATTTGAATGACTGGTAGAAATGCTTCCCCAGATACCATGGCTTTAGAATAAAATTAAGAGGGAAACTATGCTTGACTGCAACTCTGCCTGCAGTCTGAATAAGGAGTGGAGTACGTGGACCTGCAACTGCTTGCCTTTCCATAGACTCATTAGTCTTTTCCTCCCATAGATGTGGCTTTTCAAGGCACCGCCCGCTTGAAAACACCTCTCTCTGAAGTGACTCTCTATCCCCATCCATTGAAAACCATGCATAGCTTCACCCCTACTACTCTTGATCCTTGTGTCCACATTTGAGTAGATCTTATCATCACTGGCCACCTATTCTCATTGCAAAACACTTATGTCCAAACAAATATCCTCCAAAAATGGAAGCATGTTAGTGCACCAAAACCAACCATTTATTGAGCTAACATACTTCCCTCTTCTTAATTGCGAAGTCGTCCTCGACGAGCCACTCTTGCTGCAATATAATCAAAACAGCCACGAAAATGTCAGTGTATACTAGTTTGCATACCTTTCCATCGAGCCATCATTCCAAGTGGACCTGCACTCATTGAAGTTGTTAGTGCTCAAAAAATCACTCATGAATACATACAAATCAGCCACTTCAATTGATTCAAGAACATGCACATATATGCAATTCCATTTCAGCCATGCATCAATTTGCTCATACATTCCATTATGAAAAATGGTCTCAACCAAAATAACACATGCATACCTTTCCATGTTTTACACATGCAACTACCATTGCGGAAAACAGAAAAGAAAATACCGAAATGAACAACGACAACGGAAATGAATCCAATCGGAGATGCAACATACCCAAAATGCATACCCCATTATTGCACCTACTATTTGCTATGTACAATTATTCCATGACTAGACGTTCCCGAAGAATCCCCATCGTCGTCCTACAAAAGCCGTCGAGATTCGAGTACAAGTCAAAACCGGTATAAAACACCTTGGAGTGTCCGACACTCTTGAAAACCCTCGGATAAAGTACACAAGTTATAAAGCAAGACCGTTGCATTACCTCGCTAAAGCCTCATCCATAAGTACATATAGAATATCTATGCCTTCAAGAATGTTGATTCAAAGTGAGCTGATCTGTCGCAAGCCATCACATACCAATCACACAAGCAAATAACGTTCCCTTCCAGGCGATCATCGCCCTCTCCTCTCTCTCTCTCCCCCTCAGGAGTGGGGAATAACTTCATAGGTAAATTTTATTTTAATCACACGTTGGCCTGTATTGACATTGGATGCGATTCGTGGACCTGACCACCCGATCAGGTTGATTCCACCCATCTACCAATGCAATGCAGCGCACAACACACAAACACACAATGATAACACATAACATATATCAGCTAGCCCATAACGAAGCTGGATACGGCTCGTGTTTGTGACCGCCCGGCCACAATGGCTCCACCTACCTACCAACCCGTTATGGCGCGTAGCTAAGACACAAACATATACCTCCCAAGCCTATGGCGAAACTAGTTGCGGCTCGTGGTCCTAACCACCCGGCGAGGATAAATCCACCCACCTACTAGCCCACCATAGCGCATTGGTACGATCACAGCAACACAATTTTTTTTTCTTTTCTTTTTTTTTTCCCTTTTTTTTTTTTAGTTAATTAATTCACCCAAGTCCTGAGAATTAGGGAGAGGAAGAAAGGGACTTTCCCACTTTTCCCACACATGCATGCAAACATATACACTCTAGCCTTTGACAGATCAACCACCTCTTCACTCCATTCTCTCAATTACAGACACTACATATGTATTCATCGAGTTGACTTTTCACTTGGTAACTACAGCCAGCTATGCCTTAGTCCCTCCTGTACCTATCCGTAGACGATCTAGAATGTGGGTCCCCGGGATGTCTCATATAGCCTCTCATCGTACTCGCATCCCAACAACTTCCCTAGGGTGAGTCAGGCTCAACTTCAGGAGCTCCGTCATCACTTCCTATCGTTAGCACATCTGCCCAAGCCCACGTGATATCATTTTCCTCGTTAGGCATTTCCCTAGAAGGATCGAAATAGTAATATCGATCTCCCGCCCATCCTACATGTCGAGTCAGGTATTCCTCAAAACACTCAATGTAAAATGCAACACCCAAACCGTGGTTTATAAAGCATACCAACCAATGCGCTTCCTCAACATCATATTCCGTCTCCAAATCGTCGACATCTATGTCCATGCGGGCGAATGTTTGGTCCGAGAAATATATCCTTAGCTCGTACAAGTAGAGTTACGTTATTTGATCTGCCATTTTGTTACTTAACTCCTAACAGTCTCTGCATAACACAAAAATATTAGAAGTCCAAAATTCTTGACCTAGCACAGGATCATATTTATGACAATCAACAATCATAACTAACATATGCGCATATATATAAATATATATATAACTATATATGCATGTACAAGGAGTCTACTACGTCCTTCCGTTTGGATCTCGTCTGGCTTCTCCCGTCCTAATGTCACTTGAAATATGGTTTAACTCTAAGCGCGTTAACCTTCACGGGAGCACATTCTTCTCCTAAATCTTGAATTTGCATGGAACCATTGGAATTGAGTTCCACCACCTTAAACGGTCCTGCCCATCTTGTCTGTAACTTCCCCGGGAATTTATAATATTTACTATCATAAACTAGCACCAAATCCCCTTCTTGAATCACATAGGTCTTGAGATTCTTATCATGCTTCTCCTTACGTCTCTTCTGAATAGCTTCCAAACTTTGCTGTGCGATGAGTCTCTTTTCTTCCAGCTTGACCAGTTGTATGTACCTTTCCTTCAATGATTCTTCCTCGCCCAACCTAGCCTTGATGGCCACTCTTAAGGTCGGAACTTCTTTTTCGATGGGGAAGATGGCTTCCTCGCCATATACTAGAGAGAACGGAGTGCTCTTAGTCGTCACTCGGTAGGATGTTCTATACGCCCACAAAGCTTCCAAAAGTCTCTCATCCCAGTCTCTCCTATGCACAGCTACTGTCTTTGTCAGAATCTGTTCAAGAACTTTGTTGGTGACCTCCACTTGTCCATTTCCCTCGGGTAATATGGAGTGCTTTTTCTATGTTTGATATTATATAATTCCATTAATTCTTCGATCAGTTCGTTGACAAAATGTGTTCCTCTATCACTTACTATCTCCAACGGGCATCCGAATCGGGTGATGATTTGTTCGTCCAAAAATTTAGCAACATCAACAGCTCGGTCAGTCTTCAGAGCTTTGGCTTCTACCCACTTGGTAACATAGTCAGTGCAGACCAGAATATACCTATTGGATCTACGTCTTGAGGGAGGATCAATAGGCCCCACAAAATCGATTCCCCATTTTTCAAAAGGCTTGAGAGCAAGCACTGGCGTAAGAGGAGCAGCATGTGCTAATGTGGGTTTGCCCATTCGTTGGCATTTGTCGCATTTCTTACAGTATGTGTGCGAGTCTTTGAACAGCGTTGGCCACCAATACCCAGCCAATAAAATCTTTCTTGCCGTCAATTCACCAGCAAAATGCCCACCGCAAGGTTCGTCATGCAAAGCCCTCAACACTAGGTTTGCTTCTTCTTCCTCGAGACACCTCCGATAAATGCTCTCATGAACAAAATATCGATAGAGTTGCCCACCAATGATGCTATGGTGCTTCGCCAATGCTAACAGTTTTTGCTTCTCTCTCTTGCTTGCTCCTGGCGGATATTTAGTAGTGCACAAGAAATTCACCAAGTCGGCATACCAAGGTACTTTAGCATCAACCTGGAATAGATGCCCATCAGGAGCATCATCGGGCACACCAGAGATTGGCTCCTCATTAACAACTCGAGATAAATGGTCAGCCAATATATGCGCTTTGCCTGGTCTGGTTACTACTGTGAACTGAAATTCTTGAAGAAGTAGCATCCACCTCATCAATCGCCCTGATAGCTCGGGTTTATTAATGATATACTTAAGGGCTTCATGATCCACATAAAACGTGAAATGTTTTCCCATCAAGTAATGCCGATACTTGTTCACCGCAAAGATCATCGAGAGGCATTCCTTCTCTGTAGTCGTGTAGTTCCTCTCAGTGCTATTCAAGTTGCGACTTGCGTAATAAATAGGGTGGTCCAACTTCTTTTCATCGGCTTGGCATAGCACTGCTCCAACCGCAGTATGAGAAGCGTCGGTATGCACATGGAATTCTTTCGTCCAGTCGGGTGCTACCAAAATCGGTGCATTTATCAATCTCTCTTTGATCGAGTCAAATGCAACTTGACACTCTCCAGTCCATTGGTATTGTTGGTCCTTCCTCAAAAGATTCGTCAGTGGTGCCGCTATTGATGCAAAATTTAATATAAAGCGTCGATAATAATTCGCATGGCCCAAGAATCCTCAGAGTTGCCGCAAGTTTTGAGGAGGTGGAAGTTGTCCGATCTTTTCCACTTTATCCTCGTCAACCGCAATCCCTTTTTCGGAAATAACATGTCCCAAAAGCAATCCTCTTCGTACTCCAAATGTACACTTTTCAGGATTTAATGCGATGCCTTTTTCGATGCTTCTTCTTAAAATAGCTTCGATCCTCTCCATCATGTTTCCATCATTGCCTCTTATTGCAAAATCATCGAGGAATATCTCCATCCAATCCTGCAAATAGTCTTGATATGCAGCTATCATTGCCCTCTGGAATGTGGCCGGCGCATTGCATAATCCAAATGGCATCACACGATATGCGTATGTGCCCCATTCCGTGGTGAAAGTAGTTTTTGATTGATCCTCTTCATGGATTTGGATCTGGTTGTACCCACTAAAACCATCCAAAAATGAGTACAATTTATGGCCAGCTACTATGTCCAAGATTTGATCAGTAAAGGGCAAAGGGAAATGATCCTTCTTCGTGCCCTCGTTCAGCTTTTGATAATCTATGCAAATACGGATTTTCTTATTTTTCTTCGGAACAACTACAATTGGTGATACCCACTCGCTGGATACGATGGGATATATGAATCCTGCTTCCAATAATTTAGTCAATTCTAACTTGATCAATTCCGAGTAGACTGGATTTGTCCGCCTAAGTCGTTGACATATTGGTCGTGTGCCTTCTTCCAAGTCTATATAATGTTGGCAGATTCGGGGATCAATTCCTCTCAAATCACTGTATGACCATGCAAAGGCCTTGCCGAAATTTTTGAGTGTCAACTTAATACAATCTCGTACTTCATCTGGTAGCTCTGACCCCACACTCAAGAACTTTTCTGGAAAAACTTCCCATTTTTCCAACTGAGCTTCTCGCGAATATTCCTTATTCCTTGATGACGTTGTGATTGGAAAGTGTTCCCCGATCACGCGTGCATGGTTGGCCAGTAAATCATTGTTTTGTTCTGTTTCGATTGAACCTAATTTCTTTAATTCAGCTTTTGCAATGGCTTCCGACGCTTTAGTCTTACTCTTCGCTTCTTTTTCTGATTCTCGACTTCTCTTTAGAATCTCTGCTTCTAGCATTCTAACTCTTTTCTCTCAACTGTTGCACTTCCATCGTCGGAGCTAACTCCAGCTCCAGCTCTTCTTTTGAAGTTCCCTTCTCCAGGGATTGAGTAGCTTTGTTTTTACTTGCGTCTATACTCAACATGTAGCACTCAAATTCTCTTGTATGTGTCAACCATCTCAACAATTCGTGATCGGAATCATCGTTATAGAGCAATGGATTTTGATATTCTCCCATCTTCGTGTCTTGATTCTTAAAGAGCTGCAAGTTGAACCCGTCTTGAAGCAGATTCTTGAAGGTGTCCGTGTTCAAAGAAAACCTAGCTCGTGCAATCTCGTGCCTTGCTTTCTCCTTCTCTTTCTTTTCCATCTCATCGACTATTATTGTTTTCTTCTTGTTGCTCGAGGGTGGGGATACTTGCAACTGAATCCGATCAGACTTTGGCCCTATTGAAATAAAACCTGTGCGCCAGTCATGCACACATTCGGCTTGCACCAGCCATGGCCGTCCAAGTAGGATCGAGAAGGTAGCCTCTGAGGTCCTTGGTCTTACTATCAGATAATCAACTTTAAACTCTAGACCGCCCACAACTGTGCTTACATTCTTCAAAAGACCCGCAGGCTTCACTTGTGTTTGATCTGCCATTCTCAAGGACATCGGTGTTTCTTCCATGTGGTTGAGGCCTAAAGCTTTCATCATGAACTCAGTCATCAGGTTGACTGCGGCTCCACTATCTAACTGAGCACCAGGGACTGCATATCCTTTAATCTCGACCGTCACAGCTGGAGCATTCGAATCAATTTGCGTCGTAATACTTTGAATGATTCCTTGGACATCCTTATCTTGTCTCTTTTTATCTCGAACTTTCCTCGACTTCTTGATATATTCATTGTAGAATTGTTTCCTATAAATAGGTGAACATTTCAGCAATGTGCCAATGTCCAACGTGACTTCCGTGTCCGCGAGCAATTTTACAATGTCCACTTCCTCCAAACTCTGTTTTTCCTTCCTATACTTCGGAGCTCTTAATCTTTCAGGGAATGGTGCTATGCCTGGCACAAACTCCGTGGTCACTGGTGGAAGAATCTCTATCTCTTCCCCATCCTCAAACTCTTGTTGCTCAGCAAATCCTCCAACTTGGTTTTCTACCTCTTCGTGTTCAGCTATCTTCTCTTGGCTCCCTTCTTCACCTTCGCCTCCTGGATTCTTCTTCGAATACTCTTGAGTCCTTGTGACTACTGCCACAGTTGGATCTTTGTGTGGTTTCTTGGCCTCGTAAGCGTCCACAAAGTGCATTGACGAGCTAGAGCCTTCTTGAGGGTTCGGTGTCTTGAACACTACTCCGATTGTAGGAATGTGCTCTTGAGCTCTCGATGTGGAATGCATCTGAGTATCAACATAGTTCGAGGACCCTATTGGTCCTTTTTCCTTTCCGGCGGCAGCTCTTCGTTTTGGACAATCTTCATCAAAGTGGCCCTCCCCACTACAGTACCTACATAGTGGGGTATAATCAATTGGTTTCTTTTTGTTTGGACATCTGGATTCAGTATGGCCAAAGCCATGGCACCTCCAACACTGGATTGGACCATCTCTTCTTTGATCACGTGCGGCTCCTCTTGGATAGTCTCCTCCTTGACCCTGAGCACCATATCCATAAGTAGGTCTGTTTTCCCAACGAGATGTAGGTGGGACACTTTGAGCGGGCAATCCCGTGTAAGGTCTTTCTCTTGTATCTCCTGATTTCATGGTCCTCTCTTCATAGGCTCTCTTGTTGTAACATCGGTCCTCCGTGTGATTTGTTCTTCCACAAAAAGTACAACGCATCCTAGGTGGTGATCTATCTGTGAATACTCTCGAGACTGTAGGGCATTTTGAAGCCAAATGGCCGTAACCATGGCACTTTCCACACCATGTATTTGATCGAAACACTTGATTCGGGTTTGTTGTGACCTCTGGTTTTACTGTGTATGTCTCCTGAGTCATTGTAGCAGCTTTTATAGCTTGTGTGACCAACTCCAATATTCGTTCTTCAGTTAGCGCAGGCTTTACCTCGCTTGGCGTGCTAGTGGCAGCTACAAAAGCTGGAGTCGTCAATGCGGGACTTCCTTGACCCGGATCTTTCATCGGTATGCTCCCTGGGCCTCCCATTGGCTCGTATAAGAGTTCCATCTTCCTTTGTTGGCATAATTGGACTTCCTCCCAAAGCCTTGCTTGTTCCTTAGCATCCATTAAAGTTGCAGGTCTTGTCAGGCTGATATGCTGCTGTGCCGTAGGATCTCTCAATCCCGAAATGAATCTTCTCTTCAATGTCTCATCGTTCGGGGCATCTGCGCCCATCTTTCTTACCAACGTTTCCATTCTTTGAATGTAGTTATCGATGCTCTCATTGACTCCCTGTCGCAAATAATCCATTTGTTGGGCCAATCTATCTTGGAAGCCTTGTCGTCGAAACTTTGCCAAGAAGGCTTCCTTGAGCATTTGATAAGTTCCACGCTCTTGTGGTGTCAGATTCCCATACCAATTGGCTGCCTCATCACGGAGAATAGCCGGAAAAATCCTCAACCTTTGATCCTGGTCAACTACGTCATTGGCCTCACAAGTAACCTCAAACAACTGGATAAAACTATCCGGATCTTCGTCCCAAGTACCTGAAAACTTGGTGAAGTCCCCCAAGTGAACCGAAATCCGCTGAGCCATTTCGAACAGAGGTGTGATGTCAATATCACTTCGATCCCTGAAATTTAGTGCATGTGGCTTCAGGATCCCTCCTTCAAACTTCCGCACTTGATTCGCGACTCTCCTACGGGAGTACACGTTTTTGGCCGATTTCTTCGAACCAATCGAGGTCCACTCACCTGGCGGTTCCCACCTTCTTCTTTCTCTTTCAAGGGCTCTTCTCTGAGCACGTTCCTCTCTTTGCGTTTGTGTTGCTCCTGACGATGAGCTCCCCTCGCTCATGTACTAGATCTTGGGGTCCGCAAGCTCGGCCAACCTGTGGCGCTAGGCGAACCTATGGCACTCTCTTATAGAGACGTACCAAGCTATTCCCGGCAAACGCACCAAAATGATCGCCTCTGAGTCCAAGGAAAAAGATGATTGTGGAAGCCTGTATTTTTCTCAAACCCCTCGCAATTGATCCACTTGGATTACTTAGAGCCCGCAATTATCTCACAATGGATTTTTCCTATGTCTATGCACTAGCTCGTATGCTTCCCGGCAGACGCACCAAAATGATAACTCTCTTGGTCTAAGGGAAAGTGCCTATTCTCAATGATATTTTGCCTAATTTTTCTTACACTGTCCCTTTGTTTCACAACTATCCTCAAATCTATCCACCTTGGGATTCCCAAGCAAAAGCACTGAGATGAGCAACCGGCTCCTTTTCCCTCTCAACCTCTTTTTCTCTTCATACACTCACACGCAACCGTCACTACCCTCAGTCACCCTTTCTCACCTACTTTTTCTTTTTCTCTCACTCACACCCTTATGTACGCGTACGCGCTTACCCTCACCTTTCCACTACTCTCATATATGCCCACATACACACACACACACTCTTGCCTCCATATACTCACTCTCTTCCACTCTCTACACTTATACCTACATTCGCACTCTTTCCTTTCCCCCTTGCTCCTTCTACTTCATCCGCTCTCTTATTCTCACTTTCTTTCTTTCTTCCTCACTTAGTTACTCACTTCTGAATGGCACACTGCAAAAAATACAATTGCGAAGTCCTGCCTGATTAACATTTGATGCCCATCGAAGTAAAATATATTTCTCAAAGGGGCATGGTGTAGTGGTAATGCCTTGAACCGCTGGGATGACGGTCCAGAGATCAAGACCTGCCAATCGACTTCACATGAATCTCTGATATGATGGTAAAAAATTTCCCTGGATGTGTGTGTGTGTGTGCGTGCACACGTGTGTCTTGTGTTTGATCTTTCATATTTTCCAACCTATATAGAGAGCTTGCTCTAAGATCGAACTCCCTAAAAATATAAAAAGTTATTTCCTAAGGCTCCTGCTCACTAATGAGTTTCATCGTTCTTGTAGATCCCAATTATTAGTTCATCCCTTAATCGCTTAACTCAGATAGAGATGGCCTCCTCAACAAGCTTACAGCTACCTTCGTCATCTTCAATTTGTTTACCCAATCATTACTCAACAGATAGACCGGATTAATGAAGAAGATACTAAGATGGAGCCTATGCCATAGTAATCCTCTATCTTCGACTACTTTGCCCCTTCAACTCACTAGTCAGTCGGTCTCCATATTATTGAGTTGATGGAAATCCACCTCAAATGAGCTCTACCTCCTGTGCATGTAGTGAGGGTACTTCCCCAAAGGCCCAATCCACATTCCCTGCTTATCGACTCTAGTCACACTTTGCCAATATATTTTTTTTTAGGACACGAATTACAACACCCTTTATTTATTATATGCGATTTAGATGGCATCCATGACAATGTTACTATGTCAGAAAGCGAAAAAAAATCCCACATCATGTCATTCCGCAGCATGAGCTATCCAAACTGACCCAAAATACATTTATACATTCTCTTGTCAAGCGTAGATCTAATACAGATATGTATGAATGTTCAAGTGCTGAGCATAGATAGAAGAAGCTTACCGCTGAATGCGCCTAGGATGATGATCACTTCAGCATATTACGGTAAAACAAATCTTCACGTCAATTCTTTTCATCCGTGAAGCTCAACCATTCACGATCTCGAATCATCACCATCTCTTTAGCAGATAGCAAGACAAGAACTGCTGAAAAAATTCTGTCTCCTCAAAGAGCAGCCCCTTCCTCAGTTCTTCAACTCTGTCTGCCCTTATATCTGACGATTGCTTCCCCTCCTTATCTTCCACAGCGGCCACAGACGATTTCTCTATATGCATCAGGACGCAGCTGCACACGAGCAGTGCAGAACAAGCGAAAGAAGTAGCCTTCTGAGGATAGAGAGCTGAACACAGAGTCCGAGACCTTATGTTTTTCTGCAGCTTTAGTACGAGCATTGGTGCATCAGCAGGTAATGGATAGAACGAAGTTTGGTCAAATCATAACGCTGGTCCATGTGTATCAGGTTGCACCGGTGTGACTCATTTTGATCGTTTTAACATATAAACGAGAAAGAGTGAAAAACGCTCTCTCAAACTTAGCGCATCGCTCTCGTCCATCCCGGAAGGCCAGAAAGTAAACAGAAATCACAGTACATATTCATATGCATTGGCACGTGTCCTAAAGACAAGAAGATCCATAGGCACACGGAGATTGAATTTAAGTAAAGCACACCGTGCACAGTTGTTCTATTACATTAGAACGAAGCGATGCATAGCAGAGAACTCCGGAAGATGGCGATCAGAGTGCCGATAGAATCCACTGAACAACCAAGTATTGCCTTGCGTCTCGTAGCCCTTATGGAACTCTCAAGTAGTCGGGTACCTCCCCCCTTCCACCTTTCGTGACAGAAAAAAAATCGCTACCCTGCCAACGAAGAGAGAGAGAGAGAGAGAAAGAATCCAAAAAAATCCACGCCTGCTCTCTGCCCCCTCCTCCACTCTTCCTTGTCAGAGCCATAAAACCCCCATCTCTCTTTTTTCCTGACAAAAAACGGAAAGGAGGGGGAGAGTATTCTGACAGAAATAACCTCCCCAAGCTCTGAAAAAGTGACGCATGGGTTCCCATTCGATGACATGGCAACTAGAGATGCCTCCTCATCCTGAACCCCCCTCCAATTGCGCTGCCCAGCACCACACGTTCCTCCCCACCCAGGCAGATAATGAGATAGCGTCCTAATGAATATAATGCAAAAAAACTTCATAGCAGTCTCGTATGATCTCAAATACAAGAGCAGCATGTGAGAGCATGTGAGCTGCATAAAGAACCGTAAGATTCAACTGCATATGGTGGGACGATTAAGACTACTCCAATTATCCACTTTTGCTCCTCTAAGCAGATCACAAAATCTTGAATTCTAGCCTCCAATGATTTTTTTCTGATTGCATCGCGCAGAAAATTGCAGTTAGTAAGCCTTGCCACCATGTAAGAAAGACTATTGACTTAAAACATAGAACTTTGCCAATGGGCGAATCTGTGCAAGTTCTTCCTTTGTGACATTGTAAAACCCCTATTCCACTTGAATTCTCCTTCACCATAAGACCCCAGCATTGCAAAATCAATGCAACCATAGCACCAAGAGTCTTCAATATCATAAATTGAACGATGCCGAATTTGAATGACTGGTAGAAATGCTTCCCCAGATACCATGGCTTTAGAATAAAATTAAGAGGGAAACTATGCTTGACCGCAACTCTGCCTGCAGTCTGAATAAGGAGTGGAGTACGTGGACCTGCAACTGCTTGCCTTTCTATAGACTCATTAGTCTTTTCCTCCCATAGATGTGGCTTTTCAAGGCACCGCCAGCTTGAAAACACCTCTCTCTAAAGTGACTCTCTATCCCCATCCACTGAAAACCATGCATAGCTTCACCCCTACTACTCTTGATCCTTGTGTCCACATTTGAGTAGATCTTATCATCACCGGCCACCTATTCTCATTGCAAAACACTTATGTCCAAACAAATATCCTCCAAAAATGGAAGCATGTTAGTGCACCAAAACCAACCATTTATTGAGCTAACAAGCACACTATTGAAGAATGAAGATTTTCACTCAGAGAAGTGATAGTTGAAAGTTTTGGTAAATGAAGATAACATTTGTGTAAAGTTTGGTCCATAACTCATATAGAGGTTCTCTTAAATTAGTATGATCAAACCTTTGGATATTTAGAGGTCTCGAATAGTGGTATCAGAGCTGAAGGTGCAATACAAGTGAAGTAAAGGCATTGGAAGTCCGGACTGTTGCAGATATTGAAGTTCCTTCTAATTGAAGGTGGACGAGGTCAAATTCTTGCAGAAAACCTGAAGAAGTGTAAAGTACGAGTTCAAAGGATCAAGAAGGATTAAAGCTTCATATCAAAGGTACACTCTATTATCATAAATCATAGTAATTGCAGACACAGAAGATCAAAGATGGGAGAAAGCTTGTAGATTGATAAGCTAGATAGGGAGAACTATCCAACTTGGTCCATGAGGATGGAGGCACACCTCATGAGCAAAGATTTGATGGCATTCATTACAGGAGAAGAAGAAAAGCCTGAGTTTGAAGATCCTAGTGTTCCAACTAGGGAGGAACTTGCAGGTTTGAAGAATTGGATGAGAAAGGATGCTCAAGCTAGGAGCATTATTTACATGGCTATAAAATTGAAGTTGTAATAATCTATTCTCCTCGCGAGTTACTGCAAGATGCAATCTTAAGAGTGCCATGTTGCACTAGAGTTTAGAGTTACATTCCATCTGTGTTCGTAGATGACCTTCAACTTGTTGCATGGCTTCTATATGCACATTCTGCAACCTTGCTTCCAATGTGATATGGGCCTCTTGTAACATATGAAATTGCATTTATAGACTTTCATTGTCTTCCTCTAGTGTAGCTATTTGTTGTTGTAATGCGTTAGGGTGCCCTTGTAACATCCGGTTATGTGCCTGTAGCTGATGGTACTCTATCCTTAGCCATGACATACAGTGAAGCATAGTGTCAAATGCATTATTTATAGATGAAGATGCAGTTTGTATAGTGGTTGATGCTTGTCACCCTTTCTAATAGATGTTTAGTGATAGGAAGCAGATAACTATCTCTAATAGTGGCTGCGTTAACTTTCTTCAAGGTAATGCAAACTTGTAATTTGCCATTCTTTTTGGGCACCACTACAATGGGGAAAACCCATTCAGTGTGCTCAATTTCATAGATAAATCTAGCTTCTACCAATTGATCTATCTCTTCCTTGATCTTAGTAGCATGATTGTCATTATACATGTATGGCTTCTGCTTAGAGGGTTTGGCTTCTAAGGTCATGGGAATCATATGTGAGCATATGTTAGGGTCTACTTCTTTTAGCTCCTTATAACTCCATGAAAAAACATCTCTGTATTCTCTTAATAAGGTTATCAACTCTTGCTCCTCATCCTCTGACAAATCATGTCCTATGTACATGCATCATTCTTTACCTTCCTCTATGGTCACAATGATTTTCTTAGTTTTTTCTTTGTTATCATAGGCCTCTCCTATGAGTGCTTCATGTTTAGGCATCCTTATCATGACTTTTCTATCCTCTATCTCATACTTCTTAAAATTTTTAGGGACCTCAGACAAAGATTCTTCCTCTTTTGGTGAGGCTTCTCTCTTCTTTCTTTCCTTACCTTCACTCTTGGTGGTTAGCTGTGTAGTTAACCTCACATCATTGGTATGCTCTTCTCATCCTTGAGGGCAAGCTTCTACTTTGTATAGGAATTCCTCTTCTAACACACAAAAAGGATCCATGATAATTGACTCTAAATTTAAGCCACTTGCTTCTTCAAGCACATCAGATTCCTTGATAACCAAATCACACATGATGGGTTCTATAGTGAAAACTGAAATTTCATAGCCATCTTCATCATAATGTGGTGTCCATTGTTTTTCATTGATGGTTACATCCATTGTGGCTAAGATTTCCGCCCAAGCATGAGGTTCAAACTCTTCATCAAAAAATACTATAGGTGCATAGGCTGGGTTTCAAATAGATCTATGAGTTTCCTTTGCACCTACCTCTCTGGCATTTTCTCTTCTCTCTTCCTTTGCTGCCACTTTGCACATCCATAAGTGGGTGTCTTCATGCATCCATGAGGATCTTGATCCTATGGAATGCATTGATTCCGTATCGTCTATGACTCTATGGATGGGATTCCACCATATTTGGGGTACATCTCTATGAGAGTAATCCTTGAGATTGACTTTGGTTGTCACACCTAAGTGTTGCAAATACAATGAATTGGTTCCCCAATCTTGTAGTACCTGCAATTGTCTCGTGAATGGTCTTCCCAAAATCATCTCATAGGCTTGGTTTTTCCTAAAGTCACATATGGAAAAAGTATGCTCAAACTCTACACCACATGTAGTGAGAGTTATCCCTTCTAATAACCCTAAGGGTCTTTCTATGTGACCATCAACCATATGTAATTTCATTCTTATTTATTTGAATGCTGGCTTGCGCCATCACTTCCATAGGGAAGTGGTTGCAATTGCAACTCTTGCTTCTGAATCCAAAATTGCCTTGGTTGTGTAACCTTGATGAGTGATTGGAAGATAGGTGTTTCCTTCTTCTCCTTCACTTCTGTCTCCTATCTTGTCCAAGGGTAATTCAGGAATTGTTTGATGTGATCCTTCTTGGGAATGGGATTTGGCTGCATTGGGTACTTGATTGGCTACATGTTTCCACAATTCTGGCTTAACCTTGAGTAGCTCTTCTAAAGTGAGATTGCACTACACTTTAGTGTTCTTCACTACTTTTGTATTCTTGGGTATGATTGAGTCTTCGTTCCTTATCATGACCATGGGTGCTCTCATGCAGGTAGACTTTGCTTCCCATGGACCTATGAAATGCCACAATTGTAAGGAATTAGACGCAAAGTCTAATCACTTACTAGATTGCATATCCTCTTATTCTCCATCAATTGAAGGAATATCTTGTGGGAATTGATCATGTAGGTCATCCACAAGTTCAAAGGGAGGAGAATTATCACTTTCTTTAGCCCATTTCTCTACTTGTATTTCTCTTAAAATTCATGGGAATACCAATTCATAGAAGAAAAGGTGTTTAGTTCAGTGGAATTAGGCACATAAGCTTCCTTGGGAGGAATGATCATTCTTTCACTTGCCTTGTCCTTACCCTGGGTGGTGGCTTCTTTTCCAAACTTTGCAATTAAACTCTCCAATCTTTCCAATAGTCCATCAAAATGCAATTGAGTCTTAGCTAAACTAGATCAATGGAAGAGGCGACTGGCTTCAAACATGGTTTGAGCCAATTCTACCATATTAACATAAAGCTTGTTCATTCAATCTCCAGATCAACTTTGGGGTAACACTTTTCATGATCTGTTACATTTGGCCCTTCGTGGATTCTGGCGTGATATGCTTTAAGCATCATGTCTAGGTCTTCTAGAGTGGAATCTGCTAGGACTGATCCTACTCTAGGTGATGGTGGTGGGGTTACATGAGGTTGATTGGATGGTGATGGTAGTGATGTGTGAGAGTGCGTTTGAGATGTGATTTCAATTATCTTGGCCTTTTTTTCTCTGAGGCTTTCCTCAAGTTCACTCATCTTCTTTGCCCATTGTCTCTTTATTCTTTCATGGCTTTCCCTCCAAGCTCTTGTCCTCTTCTTGGTTAGGCTCTCGGTTTCACTAACCTGAGAACTCTTTTCCCGGCCTAAGTCATGGTGTTGCTATAATGCCTGAGCTCTTGTGACTACTTGCACTAGGGTAATGGAAGTTACACTTCCAGTAGAATCTACTACGAAACCAATAATCTTTAATAGGAGTGATCTTTGGTACATTGCTGGGGTTCTTAGGACAATCTTGTAATAGGTGCTCCTTCCCACAATCTGGACAAAAACCTTGAATTGTCAATGATTGGGGTTGCATAAGTGTAGGTCTAGGCAATAATGAATGAAGTGATCTCCCTGACATCTGTGGCATGGTCCTCTAGGTTGGGGCCTAGAGTTAGGATTTGCATACATGGCATTAGCATATTCTACCTCCCAACTAGGTTTGCTAGGGTCTACATAATAGTAAGTCTTGTTATGCTCAAGCGATTGCATATAATAAGTGTGTGGACTATCAATATGAATCGAGTCAAAATATTGATCACGTGGGTCACTTTTTGAAATTGATGGTGATACTGGCAATAAGGCTCTATTCATATTTTCTTCCACGACTGCATACTTCACTGGATCACATTGGCTAGAGGTGGAGGTTGTTGAACTAACATAGGTTGGGCCTTTGTTGAGCTTGATAGGGTGGCTGATAGGGTTGCTAGGGCATAACATACTGTTGGAAGTGAGGTAGGCCCTTGGCTCATATCATAAGTCCATGGCTCCATAGTTCCAGTATATACAACATTAATTCCAGCATTCTTCAATATTGACAAAACATGAACATACTGCAACTTAATCATACAGATGATGAGATAAAGATAGAGAAAGAATAGACGACATGTGTAAGGTGTTACATAAGCCATCGCTTACTCATAGTATCATATATACCAATGTTCAATGTACAATGTGGGAGCAAAACTCTCAACCACTCTATGTGATGAGAAATAGATGGAAGAGTGAATGTACAAATGTAACAAACATATTCAGATGTATGGGAAAAAATCTGAATATACATGAGATGTGTGACCTAATAGGTTATAGAAGAGTGAATATGAGTGACCGAAAGAGGAAGGATCAGTGTGAAACTGATAATCAACAAACCCTTATCTAACCTTAGGCTATGGAAGACCCAAAGTCAGATACGTGTGTGAAAAGATCACATACTTAAAAAGTAGCAAAGAATGCTAACAAGTTTGCTGCCGGAAATCCTCAAACTCATGTGAACACACCTTCTCAAACACCTCATCCAAATATGCATAAAGCATATCCGTACTGATTCTCTTGTACCTATGCAGAATAGGACTCCTCCTGATATGGATGCTACTGCCTCCATAAACTCCAAGTAGTACCTGTGTGCATAAAGAGAATATGTACCTGAATACTTAGCATAAGATGTAAATCTTATGTTAACCACCATCCAATGTCTTTGACATAGCCCGAAATCTTCATGTAGAAGACAATCTTCAACTCCAACATGTAGATGGCCGATCCTCACCATCAAGCTGCTAATGACCAAGTCTTCTTGCCATGAACAAGAGATAACCTCCTCTCCATGACTAGAGTGTGAGTGCACCCTTCATCTTCTCCAAGAAGAATCACCAAGAAGAACTCCATAGCTGCTCCTCAACATGCTTCAAGTTAGCACCATGGCTGCCCCATGTGCTAGAAGAAACACCACCTCTATTGAGGTCCAAGCTGTCCAAAGCTTGTGTTGAGCACTAGGTGAAGGATACATACAATGAGCCCAAAGTGCTTCTTACATAGTAGTTCTCCCCATCAATAAAGCTATGCCAAAAGCTTACGATCGTAGCGATCTCAGAATAAAACAAAAAACATCGTCCACTCGCTTTCGCGATTTGTCGTCACTTTTTGCCGTCATAGCTTTAATTAAAAAGCATGATATAAAGTTTTTGCTTTGCTGCCGCTGGTCGTGGGATTTGAACCTAGACGGGTTGTATGAGAGGGTAGCGAACTATCCAGGCCACCCACGCTACTGCGTGTATAGGAAGTAAAATAGAGCCATATAGATCCTCTAAATGCTAGACAATCTTGACCAATTGGCATTGTTTCCAACAATCCCCCCTGCAATGGCATATTGGTACAATCTGGACTGGATCTGCAATCTGTCACAAACTGCAAACTATCACAAGCTTCAAGCTTGTACTCCCGCACTTTAGAACTTGTTCTTCAAAAGTCTTCTTCAAAACTGAATTTGACTTTTCTTAAAAAATCTGAACTTGCTGAATATGAACCATAATACTTGAGAAAATATGCAAACTAGATATCCAATAGTGAACTCATCAAGAAATCACTACTTGACAACAAATGTAGCATGAACTGTCTCCAAACCTGCTATCTCTTGTCTTCAAAAACCTGAAAACACACACTAGGATCCATATATTTGCATTTACCTTACAAAAAAAAAGTTTCTCAACATACTTCTGCTGCATCATGTAAATACACTAAACAAAATCAGGAACTGAATCCTGGAACCTGTGACTTTCAACTCACAACTTAGTGTATTATGAACACTACTAGTTCATCTCTGACTGTACTCAAGTCAAGTCAACTCAACTCAATTGAAATCAACTGAAATCAATTGAAATATGAGTAAAAAAATCTATGATGTCATCATGTCTTCATCCTTTAAATCCTTCATACCTCTTTCCTTCAGAGCCTGGTATAAACATATATGTGCGCACTTCTGAAATATACCTTTCTGAAATATCAAGCTTCTCTTCAATAGGAGTTTGGAACCTTCTCTTGAACAGGAACATCCTAATAGGAACTTTCTCCAAACATTCTTCTTCTTCCTTCTTCTTTTAAAGCTGGAACATAAAGAGAACCTGACAAAGGAAATATAGGAATACCTGAAGGTATGACTCTGCATTCTTTTATATATGGCTGAAAATAAGTCTTCATGTTTCATCACTCCCTTGGATGATTTAACACTAGTATCCAGTATTCTTCAAATTATATCAGACTTTATGAAATCTTGGCCATCCTTCTTCATAAATCTGATCTTCAGTGATCAATACCTGTATCGGAAACAAAATCTCTGAACCCTTTTTATTAGCAGTGTACACATGCCAATAGCTTTCCATGTCATTCCTCAGCTTTCCAAATTGTAGAATAAGGTTAGCTGAACCTTGTTGAGATATCAAGCTCAACATGTGATGATCCAGGATGACAAGTACCAGTTTTTCGTTTCTCTGACATGTATAGTGGTCATGCCGGTATATGTCAGGAATACTTCATTGAGCTTTATTAGATTTATCTACTGAGAGTGATGGCACATTTGTTTCTTGCCAGCTCACTCATTCGCGGACATTAGGTCTTTCCTTATGTACTGGTCTTTATATATTGCACTTGTTGTATTCTTGTTTTTAGGTCATTCTTGTACATTCCTTTTATGTAATAGAAGAAGAAGAAGAAGATCATTCTTCCTTGCCTCAATCTGTGTGTGTGCTTCTCCTTGAGAGTGAGAGTGTGTGTGTGAGCTCTCTTCCTTATCTCCTTCCTCGTGACATGGTATCAGAGCCAGCGTGCCTGTAGAGAGCTCGTGGAGAAGGCGACGGTGAAGACTACATGGCAAGGCGTGGAGAAAACGTGATTTCACAAACGGCCTCCGTTTGCTACGAAAATCACCGTGAAGGTGGGGCCCGCAAGGTGGGGCCCACAGAAAAACCAGGTCAGTTTCAAAAATTGTAACTTGCCTTGTGTTTGGCGACACTCATATATTCCAGATCCAGAATTTCAAGCGATTCCGTGTACTGTTGATACACGAAAACTGTGTTTTTCTGAGATCAAACTGTCACGTCATAGTGCGACAGTGTTCAAGTAGAAGTGCTTCTTGTAGTGTGTTGCGGTGTTGTGAATTGTTGCAGAAATGGCAAACACAGATGGAATGAGTCAGCTTATGAGCGATAAGCTGGACAAGAACAACTTCCATGCTTGGAGATTCAGAATGATGAATTTCCTGATGGGAAAAGGCTACTGGAAGTACATCGAAGGAGAGAATGAAAATGCTCCGCAGTTACCAGAAAGGAATCGGACTGCAGAACAATTAAGAGCATATGAGGAATGGAAGCAAGGAGCACGAAAGGTAATGTATTGGCTATCTGTTAGCATACAGGATAGCATGATTGGACACATGCAGGATGCCAAGACTCCAAAAGAGGCTTGGAACAGTTTGGTCACTTTGTATGAGACCAATACAAAGGCACGGAAATTGCAACTCAAGAACGAGCTGCATACATTGGAGAAAAAGAGCATGTCGGTAAGTGACTACACTCTAAAAATCAAAAGCATATGTGAGTCACTTGCATCTATTGGCATGAATGTAGATGATGATGATAAGGTGGAAGTGTGCCTTCGTGGTTTAGGAGCTGCATATAAGCAGTTCAGAACTTCTATACAGACCAAGGAAAATATTCCGAATTTTGCTAATTTGGTATCTATGCTGATTATTGAAGAAAAGAATCTTGGTGAGGATTCAAACTCCCAAGGAAAGCCCAGTTCTGAGCATGTATTCTACTCTGGCAGAGGAAGAGGCAGAGGAAGAGGCAGAGGTAGAGGTTTTGGAAGTGGAAGAGGAAACAATAACCAAGACCAAGGTCAACAACAGAATCATGCAGGAGGAAGAGGACAGTTTCGAGGCAGGGGGAGCCAAAGAGGTCGCAAAAATTTCCAAAGAAATGATTCAGGTAATGATAGTAAAGGATGCTGGAATTGTGGTAAACCTGGACACTTTGAACGTGATTGCAGGTTGAAGAATCAAAATAACAGAAGGCAGCAAAACAACTATGCATCCACAAGTGCAGATGATTCTGAGAAGCTGTTTATGGTTCAACATCACATGATGAATACGATGTCTGTTGGTGTTTCAAAATCGAATGATAATGTCTGGTATGTTGATTCAGGTGCTTCAAATCACATGAACAGTCATGCAGAATGGTTTAGTAGTTTGCAGAAAATGCCAGTTCCTGGATATGTTGAAACAGGTGATGATACATTGCATCCTATTGAGCATACAGGAAACATAGCACTGTCTATGGAGGACGGAAAGGTAAAACATCTTGCTGATGTGCTGCATGTTCCAAATGTAACAAAGAATCTGGTTTCTGTTGGACAAATGGTTGACCAAGGATTACAAGTCAGGTTCAATGCTGATGGATTATATGTAGAAGAGTACAAGTAGGATGGACGATCGGTTGCCAAGGGAAACAAAGTTTGCAGCCATGTTTGCAAAAGGTGCAGGAGTTATTGCAGATATAGAGATATGGCACAAACGGATTGGACATGCAAACTTGCAAAGGCTGAAACTGATGCAATCAAAGGAGATTGTCCATGGACTACCAAATTTCAAAGTTGCAGAAATGCAAAAGGTATGTGCAGCATGTCAATTTGGTAAACAGTCAAGAGCATCATTTCCACATGACAAGCATGTTAGTGAGAATGCACTAGAAGTAGTACATACAGATGTTTGGGGTCCAGCAAAGACCACATCTATGGGCGGTTGCAAGTTTTATGTTACCTTCATTGATGACCATACACGCAAAGTATGGGTATAATTCATGAAAGAGAAGAGCGAGGTGTTCACTCACTTCCAGAATTTTAAAGCTATGGTGGAAAAGCAAACAGGGAAGTACATTCAAACATTAAGATCTGATGGAGGAGGTGAATACATGTCAAATGAGTTCAGCAATTTTCTAAAAAATCATGGAATTCGGCAGCAGTTTTCATGCAGGTACACACCACAACAGAATGGTGTTGCTGAACGCAAAAATAGACATATTGCAGAAATAGCAAGAGCCTTGATGGCTGAGAAGAATATGCCTCATTGTTATTGGGCAGAAGCTGTGCATACTGCTGTATACATCATGAATAAAACTTCGACTGTTGCTGTACATCAAGTTACACCTGAAGAGAAGTTTACAGGTAAAAAGCCAAACTTATCACATCTGAAAGTTTTTGGCTGTATTGCATATGTACATGTCCCAGATGAGTTGAGGACGAAGCTTGATCCAAAAGCAGAAAAGTGTGTCTTCATTGGATACTCCCTTTAGCAAAAGGGCTATAAATGTTATAACCCACTCACACGACAGGTAAAGGTGAGCAGAGATGTGGTATTTGATGAAATGTCAAGCTTCTATGCAGATGCCAAAGAAGGACTGAGTCTTGAACCAAATGACAAAGAAAATGTTGAAAAATCAAGTGCAAAATCTCAGGTTTTGAGTGGACCGGATGTATCACCAAGCAATAGTTCCAACTCAAATCCATGGAGTGGAAGATTACGTGGGAATTTCAGTCCAGCAAATTCATCAAATATGTCCAAAAAAAAGGTTTTGTTGGTCATAAAACATGTGCAGGTTTTGAAGATGTTGATGGAGATTCAAGCGGTTCAGAAAAGAGTCTTGATGAGGAACTTGGATTGCCCTCTGTGAAGACTCTAGGAGTAAGAAGGGCACATGCAGATGATACAAGGAGAAGTGACCCAGGACCAAGAAGATCTGGGAGGATGCGTAATTCAGTGCAACGATTGACATATGATAGTTACATGGCTCGCCATTGTGCCTACATGACAAAGGTAATACAAGATGCTGAACCTTCTTGTTTTGAAGATGCAATTGGTAATGCAGATTGGGAAAAAGCTATGGATGAGGAGATGGTTGCACTTATGGAAATGATACATGGAAGCTAGTTCCATTGCCGCAAGGAAAGAAACCCATAGGCTGTAAATGGGTTTGCAAGGTAAAGCATAATGATGATGGTAGCATAAGCAGGTATAAAGCACGATTGGTAGCTAAAGGATATGCACAGACATATGGCATTGATTATGAGGAAACATTCAGCCCTGTAGCTAAAATGTCTACTGTTAGGACACTTGTTGCATTAGCTACAGCAAAAGGATGGACTTTGCATCAGATGGATGTGAAGAATGCTTTCCTACATAGTGAGTTACAGGAAGAAGTATATATGGACCAGCCACAAGGATATGAAGATTCAAAGCATCCAAAATATGTTTGTAGGTTGCAAAAGGCTTTGTATGGGCTGAAGCAAGCCCCTCGTGCATGGCATGCAAGGATTGCTGATTACTTAACCAGCATTGGGTTCTCTATGTGTGATGCAGATCACTCACTATATGCAAGGAAGGCTGATGATGGCATCACTATTGTGGCTATTTATGTTGATGACCTGATTGTAGGTGGTGATAATGAAGAAAGCATCAAAGAGGTAAAGAAACTTCTTATGCAGGAATTCGACATGAAAGATCTTGGTGTGCTGTGCTATTTCTTGGGCATTGAGTTTATACATACAAAAACAGGTATATGGATGTCGCAAAGGCAATATGCCTTGAATATGCTGCAAAAGTATGGTATGGCTGATTGTAAGCCAATATCTATGCCTTTAGATCAGAATTTGAAATTGGATACTACATCAGGTGAAGCATTGGAAAATGCTACTATGTACAGGAAAATTGTGGGAAGTCTTATATATCTTACAATTACAAGGCCGGATTTAAGCTACACTGTTGGACTTGAAAGTCAGTTTATGCAGGTTCCCAAGAAGCCACATTTGGATGCTCTGAGGCGCACTCTACGTTATGTGAGTGCTACGTTGGATTATGCATTGTTTTATGAAGCTGGTGTAGATTTGCAGGTTCATCGATACACCGATGCAGATTGGGTTGGTAGTACTCCAGATAGAAGATCTACTAGTGGTTTTCTTTTCTCACTTGGAGGTGCAGCTATTACATGGAGCAGTAAGAAGCAACCCACTGTTGCTTTGTCGAGTACAGAGGCTGAGTATAGAGGTGCTGCAATGGCAGCATGTGAGGCATCATGGCTAGAGATGTTACTTACAGATTTAGGTGTGGAAGTTCAAAAGCCTATCACTATCTATTGTGATAATCTTAGCAGCATACAGTTAGCATGGAACCCTGTTTTCCATGCTAGAACAAAGCATATCGAGGTACATTATCACTTCATCAGAGAGAAGGTATTAGCAGGTGATATTGATCTTGTTTATGTGAGAACAGATGAGCAGGTTGCTAATATTTTCACCAAAGCACTTGGAGCTGAGAAGTTGAAGAAGTTTCGGAAGATGCTTGGATTACAGGATATGGCGTTGAGCTTGAGGGGGAGTGTTGAGATATCAAGCTCAACATGTGATGATCCAGGATGACACGTACCAGTTTTTCGTTTCTCTGACATGTATAGTGGTCATGCCGGTATATGTCAGGAATACTTCATTGAGCTTTATTAGATTTATCTACCGAGAGTGATGGCACATTTGTTTCTTGCCAGCTCACTCATTCGCGGACATTAGGTCTTTCCTTATGTATTGGTCTTTATATATTGCACTTGTTGTATTCTTGTTTTTAGGTCATTCTTGTACATTCCTTTTATGTAATAGAAGAAGAAGAAGATCATTCTTCCTTGCCTCAATCTGTGTGTGTGCTTCTCCTTGAGAGTGAGAGTGTGTGTGTGAGCTCTCTTCCTTATCTCCTTCCTCGTGACAAACCTAACATAACAAAACCTTGCTGAAAGCATTTTAGGATTCATAACCTTCTGTAACATAACAAGTATCTTCTCTTTCTGCAAGACAAATCTCATAGAACTTGAATCTTTGACTTACTTCTTCCAATGTTAAGAATTTTCACAAACAAAGGATAGACAATTGGCTCATAAAAAGATCATACAAGATCTACTCAAGATCAATGATCTCTCTTGTGTAGAATCTGCTCTCATCAAACCTTCATGACTGAATGTTTGATTTATTATTTGAATGTCTCTAAGTGTCCATGCTTCTTACAAAGTTGTAAAACTTTTCTGCAAACAAATCCTTTCCAAGAATCTGTAACTCCTAGTTGAAATATAAGTGGACAAACTTCTCACCTTGAGAACTCCAAAAGTTGCAAGTTGATACTTCATAACTTTCATATTTTACCCGGGTGAATGTGATAGTACCTGCTTGATTTTCTTTTGGCTAAGTCCACTTCTCAATCAAGTGATAGGATATGATGGAACACCTTTTTGAATACAAACATGTATCCAAAAATCTAGACAATCATAGAAAGTAGATTCTCTATTGACTTGTACATCAACAAGACTAAATTTTCTGAAGTTTCTGAAAATACTGAATATGAGGTAACCTTTTCCAAACATAAAACCTCAACCCAAGTCTTCAACATCTGCTACAAAAAACTCTTTTACTCCACGAGTTAGATAAAGAAGAAATATACTTCTCTGCAACTTGTCATATACCAAGTCACTTTGTATTGACACTCCAAGAATTCTTTGAGGGAACATATAAGCTACCTGCTTTAAAAGCTTCAACTAAAACATAACTCATACACATATGAGTAAAAATTTATATCTGTTGCTTTTCTTTCTCTCAATGCAATTCTTTGTCAAATCTACTAAATCATGACCAAGTGTAATGCAAAACAAGAAACTGCTTCTTCTTTAACACAAGATGTTTTCGTAGACTTGTCTTTGGGTGTAGAGGATAAAATAGGAAAAGTATATGAGAAAAGGAAGCCTTACTTTTCTTTTGGAAATGATGGACTTTCTTTTTCTGCATCTTTCTTCCACCTGATGATGTCAACATTGCCAAACTTCTCTTCCATACCTTTTGTTCTCTTCATCTTTAAGTAGCAAACACTCTTGACATCTTCAAATGAACTTTTCTCTTTCTCTAATGCTAAGAGTAAGAGACAAAACAAACATGGTATACAAATGGAAGTGAATATAGAATCATGTTTTATCATCTCCTCATATCTCTGAATCAAAATTCTGCTTCAAATGTCTGAAATGACTAAATTCACCAATCTTTTGTCTCAATGATGAATTACCCTTCTAGAGTTACTGTCTCTAGATTACATTTGTACCTTGATATCCAACCAACTTACAACACAAATTGGCTGAAAAAAAAAACTCATCCCATCTTCACATTTGTCTTCTTAGATAAGCTTTCTTGCCATGAAAGAGATCTCTCAAAACTCTCTAGAAAAACCTCTAGATACCTGTTTTGATGTAGCCTTTAAATTTCAAATGATGAAAGCATATAAAAGCACTCCTTGAAACCTTCAAATCTCTTCATAACTGCCCTTCTAAGATATGACCTACAAATGATAATCTGATAGTAGAAACTGATACCTGTGATTTGATGTTGATCTGATTCCTTCATCTTCTCTAAACCATTGTTCTTCCTTGAATTTGAAGTAGTCTTCTCTTCATCAAGTCTGGGTCTTCAAACAATACTTTTGTAAAGTATTTGCATACTCTTCCAAAAATATTCGGTTGCTAACAGATCATCAACTTCATACTCCACACTGATGAATACACATGTGATTGAATTGTCTAATTCTCAAATCTCTACTCATCTAGATTAAGTGTGTATGTCAAATGTCAAATGTTAGAAGATGCCTTTAAATCATATGTTGTAAACGTGGAATTCTGGAAACCTGGGATTATGAATGAGTCTTAATGCATTGATGCCAAAGATCTAAAGTTTTGAAACCAAAACCTTAGTGCTCTGATACCAAATGTTGGAAGTGAGGTAGGCCCTTGGCTCATATCACATGTCCATGGTTCCATAGTTCCAGTATATACAACATTAATTCCAGCATTCTTCAATATTGACAAAACATGAAGATACCACAACTTAATCATACAGATGATGAGATAAAGATAGAGAAAGAATAGACGACATGTGTAAGGTGTTACGTAAGCCATCGCTTACTCATAGTATCATATATACCAATGTTCAATGTACAATGTGGTAGCAAAACTCTCAACCACTCTATGTGATGAGAAATAGATGGAAGAGTGAATGTACAAATGTAACAAACATATTCAGATGTATGGGCAGAAATCTGAATATACATGAGATGTGTGACCTAATAGGTTATAGAAGAGTGAATATGAGTGACCGAAAGAGGAAGGATCAGTGTGAAACTGATAATCAACAAACCCTCATCTAACCTTAGGCTATGGAAGACCCTAAGTCAGATACGTGTGTGAAAAGATCACATACTTAAAAAGTAGCAAAGAATGCTAACAAGTTTGCTGCCAGAAATCCTCAACTCATGTGAACACACCTTCTCAAACACCTCATCCAAATATGCATAATGCATATCCGTACTGATTCTCTTGTACCTATGCAGAATAGGACTCCTCCTGATATGGATGCTACTGCCTCCATAAACTCCAAGTAGTACCTATGTGCATAAAGAGAATATGCACCTGAATACTTAACATAAGATGTAAATCTTATGTTAACCACCATCCAATGTCTTTGACATAGCCCAAAATCTTCATGTAGAAGACAATCTTCAACTACAACATGTAGATGGCCGATCCTCACCATCAAGCTACTAATGACCAAGTCTTCTTGCCATGAACAAGAGATAACCTCCTCTCCATGAACTAGAGTGTGAGCACACCCTTCATCTTCTCCAAGAAGAATCACCAAGAAGAACTCCATAGCTGCTCCTCAACATGCTTCAAGTTAGCACCATGGCTGCCCCATGTGCTAGAAGAAACACCACCTCTATTGAGGTCCAAGCTCTCCAAAGTTTGTGTTGAACACTAGGTGAAGGATACATACAATGAGCCCAAAGTGCTTCTTATATAGTAGTTCTCCCCATCAATAAAGCTATGCCAAAAGCTTACGATTGTAGTGATCTCGGAATAAAACAAAAAACATCGTCCGCCCGCTTTCGCGATCCGTCGTCACTTTTTGCCGTCATAGCTTTAATTAAAAAGCATGATAAAAAGTTTTTGCTTCGCTGCTGCTGGTCGTGGGATTTGAACCCAGACGGGTTGTATGAGAGGGTAGCAAACTATCCAGGCCACCCACGCTGCTCCGTGTATAGGAAGTAAAACAGAGCCATATAGATCTTGTAAATGCTGGAAAATCTTGACCAATTGGCATTGTTTCCAACACATACTATTGCGGTGGGTACTGGTTCTGGTATCTTCCTTGTTGTGGATATGGTTGTGGGCAATTTTTCCTAACCACTTGCTTATTATATGGGTAGTCTTGCAGTATGGTTGGTATATCTCCTTTCTATGGTGCAGTATTGGTTGTTAGGGTTTACTTTGGTTTGAGCCATGATAGGGTACCCATTATCCATGTGGTCTCCTCCATAGGTATAGCATCGCTTCACTGGGGCAAAGCTAGGTATCTGTTTGCTAGGGACTCCTAATTTCTGAGCTACTTTCTCTACAAGTTCCTCGATAGATATGGATTGTTTGGAGGTGAGGCTGGTGGAGCTATCTGAATCTTTGTAGATTTTTGAAAGCTCTAGTTCCTCCCCTAGATTATCCTCAATGTCTGCACACATTCGTACACACTCGTCGATGCATCTTGGGTTCTTCAAGTACACATACGATCTCAATTTGGTACTTAACAAAGCATCTAAGAATAAAGCCACTTGTTTGGTAGGTGTGGGTGACTCTAGAACGGGGCATCTTCATGCAAGTCTCACTATCTCTTGAGGTGTTTGTGTAAAGCTATGGATCAATGAGGACATGTTGCATCTTATGCCACCCTTAAAAAATTCTATGATGAAGGCTTCTAGTAGTTGGTCTATATTCCTAAATTGTCTCCGGTGTAGTGGTTGAAACCACATAAGGGTAGTGTTCTTGAGAGTTAGATGGAAGGCATTGTATTGCATGAATAGATCCTCGACTTATTCAACTCTCACCACTTCTCTAAATTTTGCTACATGATCATATGTCTCTCATTTTCCATTCTATCCGTCTTTGTTCTCGTTCTTTCTCTTTTGAGTGTGGAAGCTCACCTTGGATCTATGTATACTCCTGTCTCTCTGAGTTCCATGAGCTTGAGATGTTCCAGCTCCTTGGTGACCATAAAAGACATTAGATCTTGGTTGGGGAAAAATAAATTCACCCTTCCAAGTGTAGGCATGCCTACCATGCTATGAGACCACAAAGACCCTCTTTGACATATTGTCTAAGTAGGTCACTTTGCCTGGGGTATCGTGATCTTTGAATTCATATATGGTAAGCATTACCACTTCATTAGGCTGGCCAAGTTTATACCTCCAAAAGGCCTCGTCTTTCTCTCCATTTAGGAGAAAATCTATGCTCTTATTATATTGGGGAACCCACTCTGGAGTGATCACTGTAGTAAGGATAGATTTGCCTCGAGGGTTTCGTGGCTCCATTCCTAAGTTCCATTGCTCTATGTCACCTATTTTGGTCTCTGAGATTATATTGCCAAAAAGATTTAGAAACTTCTTGGTTATGGCTGAAAATATGCCAGGATATAAAATGGGAACCCTCAATTTTGATTGAGGAGTTTAACTTCAAGCCCTGTAGACTCTGAGTTCCGCATAGCTAGCTTCTCCTGAGCTTTCGTGATTGTGGCATCTTGCTTTTTAATTTCGTTGCTTTGTTCATCTACCTTCTTCTTCAATCTTTGAACTTCTTGTTCTTCTTTCTATAGTTTGGCCATAAGCTCCTTATTTGCGTTCTTTAACTTCTGTTGTGATTTTTGGGTTTGACCAATCTCTGCTTGGAAAAGAGCTATGATTTTTGCCTTCTCTTTAGTGACCACCTTTAGCGTATTATTTTTTGCTAAGGCTTCATTCAGCTCCTCCATCATCTCCTCATGTGCTACGCTCACTCTCCCTACACTTTCCGCTCTAACTTGTTCTGCTTCAGCCCTAAGTCGGATTATTTTTGCTGTCATTTCAACTTTCTCTGCATCCCATTTTTCCTTCTGTTGAGATAGTGTAGTATATTGCTTCTACAACTCCTCCATTCTTACTACACTCCACTGAATTCCTCTGGCTAAATCTCCTAGGATTTCCAGTCTTAGTAATTCATTCAGATACATCGAAGGGTAGATATAGTCGCTCCATTTGACGAGAGGTAGCTTTACTCTGCCATCACTCTGTTTCCATCTGTCATTAAGCTTACAAGAACTCAATGTATGAAGTACCCCAAAATTTTTCGAGATGTTTTTGCAGTACGATCCGGTTGCTCCTGTTGTTTTTGGCATCACTCATCTTTCCCTTTTGCTTGTCTCTCCTTTTATTCCTCCTCATGTCGAATTTCTTCTTCTTCTTCTTGTTGTTTCTTCTATTTTTCTTCTTCTAGTCTTTTCTTTGCTACCTCTTCCTCTCTCCTTTTCCTTTCTGCCTCTTCCTCCACAACTTTCCTCTTAGCTTCTTTCCTTTGATTTTCCTAAATCTGCTGCCTACAGAACTGCTTCTCTTCATCCTTATGACCTATTGTTTGATCCTGTGAGGTCCCCTAGGCCGGTTTTCTCTATGTAGCCCTCTTCTTTAAGATATGAAGGAAAACCTCCATTGTAATTACTATGTATTCTCGAGGTAAAAATGTCAGATTTTTTGTAAATAATAAAGTAAATAGGACTCCAATCTTTGAGTCTAGCACTACATTGACTGCTCTCCCTATCCTTTAGAACAATCTTCTCACTTCCTTCTTTAATTTCTTGAATATAATCTCGGCCCAACTAACCTGCATTTTGGCTGATTCCTTCATTGACACATATAGTTGTTGGGATACACCTTAATGCTTTGCTTGCATATTGATAATCATTATCATCAGTAGTAAGCCGAGATTTATCATATTGTCATCGGGAAGCTATATGAATTCGTACTTATTGGAACAGGGTTTCCCCAGTAGCCTATAGATCTGTGTTGCATCGATCTACTCAATGCTTGTTGTGATTCCTATGCTAGCAACATGTAATCATTCCACGGTTACTGCTGGAAATAATTGGAAGGTATCTTTCCCTACCCGCAAGCTTATCTCTTGGGCATTAAAATCATTTCCATCCGTTTGTCTGGCTATTTCCTTGGTTATGTCCTTGGTCAATTATTGGCATGCAAGTCATAAGAAGAGCATACAGGCACAACGGAGTAGTCATGCACAATACGACAACAAGGCCCAATCATTTTTTTCATAAACAATTCCCAACTCAAAGTGATTTTAATCACTACAAAAACATTGTAAATTCCGTTTTTGGTAGAATAGACTCCATTTTGTTCAAGCCGAGGAGTCCTCGAACTTGAGGAGTGTTCGAATTAGCTACATACCAATTTTCATAATTTTTAGATTCTATTTGAGCCTTCAAATAACCTCTAGAACCTAATTTTTAACGAGGCCGGACACTAGGTCTGGACAAGGCCAAAGCTAGTCAAAACACTATAAAAAGAGATAGAGAGCTCATCTTTGGGGTGAGATGGTTAGTGATTTGAGCTTATGTAAGAGACTTTTTGACTAATGCAAAGAACTCCATTGTTCCTCTCCTTGTTCTTGCCTTGTGTGCACGTGTGTGTGTATGTGTGTGCATGTTTGAGTGCTTCTCACTCACGCACTTGTGCCATCACTTGCTCATAGTCTTCATACTAGTCCTCACTTCTCCACGGATTGACATTTATGAGGTGGATCTCCTCACATTGGTACTTGCCATTGTGCTAGAGTGACACCAAATTTGGTGCCGTTGTCGGGGAGAGAGCTTCGAGGACGAGCATGTGATGGTAAGACGTAGAGTTGAGACATTGGAGTCATAGGTAATATCCTTTCTTTTCTTTATTTTTCTTCAATTTTTCTTGTGTTTGCATGACCATCATCACCATCATCATCATCTCCACCATCTCCCACCTTCATCTCCATCTCCACAAAAAATTCAGTTTTTGGTCATATTCCACTCCCCACCTCATTTCCCTCATTTCACTTGTGAGAGAGAGCGAGAGAGAGCTTGCATGCTATCTGTTTTTGTGTGTTTTTTGAGCTTTTGTTGTAGGTTCTAGCTGTACCACCATCTCCAGTAGCTTGCGGAGGTACGACAAAACTCTGCACAGGTCCCAGGATGACGACCTCTATCTATCGCGACAGACAGAAAAACTTAATATTTTTTGAATGCATGCTTGGCACAATAACCTACACCATTAGAGCACTCCAAATCACTAGAAGTTTCTAAAAAATTTGCATTTTTTCAATCTATCATTGTCGTCAAGATTTTCTCTCCTCTCTCACTCATGAAGGCCTACAGGAAACACATTCGGTGAAGGTAGCCAGAATTCGCTGAGAAGTCCAAAATGCATCAAGGATGTCAAAGGGAGCTCACATGCAAACTTTGGAAGAAATCGAGCAAATCTAGGGTAGTGGTCAAAGCTGGTCAAACTTTGGAAATTAGGGCAAAAATTTCAATGTCTCCAAATCACATGAAAATTCATATACTTGTAAAGCCTATCAAAGGCACTCTAGAGCCCAAATTTCACATGAAAATGGATTTTCTAGCACATTGATATGCCATGTGGATTTTGTAAAAAAATGTAATTTTTCCACTTAGACCCTACAAAATTTTGTATAGGAATTTTTGTTAGCCATATGGTTTGGCATGTATAAAGATCATATGTGGCTACATATTTGTACAAAGTTTCAAGGCTATCAAAGCTTCTTAGACACCTTAATGCCACCTTGCAAGCTTCCAAATGTAGTCAAACTTGTACAAGGAAGATTCAGATGGGAGTTTATTTTTGCATATTCCTAAAGGAGGCCTTTCAAAACATAGTCCTACAAACTTTTATCTTCATCAAAGGATATTTGAAGGGTCAAAGAGCGCAAAATCCAGTTTTCAAGGTCACCGCAGTTTTCTAGAATAAGAAAATTGAAGGCTTCAAGGGCTACCACATGGCAAAATATGATTGAACCATGTTGTACGATCAAGATGAGCTCATATTCAAGGGTGGAGATGCACTAAAGCATAAAGGAAGGAGGATCCACGAGTTTTTTCATCAAAGCAGACTTTTTTGACAGTTAAAGATCAATAATGCAAAGTTTCTCCAAAAATAGTGGCTTATCTTATCCGAATTGATGTCAGCACTGTTCCGATGGTCCAGATCATCCCCAGATTCAATGGTGGAGAATGAAGGAGCCTAAGTTTCACTCCTTTACACTAGATTTGATAGAAAGAACAATTACAAGCCATTGATTTGATTTATCAAATGGTTGTAATCGAAAGTAGTGATCCTAGAGTTGAGAGTTGATTTCTGTAGATCCAAGGGCCCAAATTCATTCAAAAAACTATATAAACCCCCCTCCAAATTCCTAGAGGATCATTGTTAGGCATCCATAGGGCTCTTGCTAGCTTACGGTTTCCTTGAGACGATCACCCTCGGTTGAGCGAGTGAGGATCCAAGGTGGGCTAGTATGAGTATAGTACCTAGTTTCAAATTTATGTTAGAACTCCAATCTAGGATAGGCTCTTGAAACCAGCATCTCTATCTTGACTCACCTTCTGTGGAGCGTGTGAGTGAGTTAGAGCTGGTTTTAATGAGTCTTAGAATTCTTTAGTTAGACGTTACGAGCCTAGACATACATAGGGTCAATGAAGTGGAACTCACCTTCTTATGTGTGACATTCGGTTGAATTGTCATGGTTTGAGGGTCGGAACTGCCTTTGATCAGTAGACTGCTTAGCTTGACGTATCACGACGATCTTATACATGTATCTTAATTCAAATCCTTTTAATTCATGTCACTTGTCACTTGTCTCTTGTCTCTTGTCTCTCAAGCTCTTAAATATTTTTACATGTCTTCTATTTTCTTCCATGTGTGAGAAGGCTCCGTAGTATTGCGTTGAACTAGTGAGGATGTTTCATTGAGCTTGTGATTAAACTCTATCATCATAATTCACTTGCATGCATATAATCCATACATACCCATACATATCGACTAGTTTCTGAAAGTGTATAAGAAGCTCCAATATTGGACCATTCTTCCTTTCGAAAATGATTTATGTGTAAGGAGTCCATGTATTCTCGTCATGCATACATATCATCCAAGGATGACTATGCATATGGATTAGAGTTAGGAAGTGTTTAAGAAGCTCCTTCAATGGACCATTCTTCCTTCCAAATTTGATTCGTATGTATGGTTCTCTTTCATTCTTATCATTCATGTTCATCAATCTAACTTGCACTCCTACATTCCCATTCCCATAATCATTTCAACATCTCTCTCTTCTCCATACTCAACATTAATTTCGCTTTCACGTCCTTAAACCTTCCAACATTCATTAGCTTCATACACCCTGTGTGTGCCACGACCGGACCCGATCCACTCGGATTGCGATCACCTCCACATTTGAACCCGACGTGAAACGCTTCGTGGCATTTGCTTCTGATCTTGTTGGGAGGTTGTGATCCATATCCTTTGTTTCATATTTTTCATCCACATCATATCATCATCATCAGTCTTGAGTGTTGCACTGGATTTCTCACAGTATCGTGTACTTCTTCGTCGTGAAGTAAACACATTTGTGAGAGATCTAGAACATCGTGCATCACTTGCTTATTCACATAAGATGGAGGAAGGATTCAAATCCCTTATTGTTGAGAAACAAGGCCAAAGAATAGTCTCTTCTATGTTGAGAGAGAAGGGAAAATTCAATGGCATCAACATCACAAGCTACTTGGATTTGTTTGAAGAGCAAGCTATGATTTTTGGTCTTCCCAAAGATCTTTTGATATCATTCTTTGAACGAATTGTTGATAGCTCTATCATACACCGTGTCACTCAATATGATAGTCTTCCTTGGAGTGATTTTAGAAAGGAGATGCTCAAAGAATTCTATCTTGAAGATTATAGCCAACATAATCGGGATGGATTCTTACGATGGGTCATGACCATTCACCAAAGCCTAGTAGCTCTATTACTCACTTACAAAATGAGAATATTAGACGCTATGAACAACTTCCTGATGAGGATAAGATAACTTTGGAACCTGATCTTGTGATCAATTTTCTTAAGCTTCTTCATCTTGAAACTCGTAGGGAAGTTGAACGGCGATTAGAAGATCCAGATAAGCGCTATGGTCTTACTGACAATCGGCAAAAAGTGCGTAAAGTAGTAGAAGCTGTAGCCCATAGACATCAAAGACAATCCATGCTTTATGAGCAAACTAGTCTTCCTCAAGCTAGCCTTCCACAAACTAAGGAGCAAGTTAGAGAACAATCCCGTGCTATGATTTTTGACTCTACTCCTATTCCTCAAATGATGGAGCCTACTCAAGGTTTTAAAGTAGAGCCAAATAAAAGTGTAGTTGAACAATCTCAAGTGGAAATTCTCACTAAGAAAATGGAAAGTCTTATTGCTACACAATCCAATTTGGCCAAGACTATAGATGCTTTACAATCTAATTACACCAAAACTTTCCAAAATCAAATGAGCCCAATGTCTTTTCAAGAGCCTAATCAACATGTTATAGCTACCAATCAAAATCCACAAGTAGCTCCTACTCAAGCATATCAAGTTCCTCCAATGCATAATCCTTCAATGCAAAATCCTCATCCTCATGTGAAAAATCCTCAAATGTATCAAAACATGTATCCTCAAGCTTCTCAAATAGCTTTTCAAAATCCTCAAAGTCAAAATTTTCAGAATCATCAACCGTATAATATGGAACCTCCCCTTGCACCTCAAGTACCACATGTTGCTCCCCAAGCTCCTCAAATACATCAATTGCCTTTTCAAAATCCTAATTATCCTGTTCACGCAATACCTTATCAACAAAATCCTCAATTTCAAAATTTCCCACCACAAGTTAATCAAAATTCGCAAAATGAAAATGGTTTTGTGCGTGGCCCTCGTAGGTGTCCTTGGTGTGATTCGTTAGAGCATTTTTTGAGAGATTGTGAACTATTGAAGGCTGCTAAGGAGCAATGACTAGTAATAGACATCGACAAGAAAATCTGTGACTATCGATCTAGGCTACCTTTGCAAGGAAATTATGATAAGGGAGGAATGAAAAAACATTATGAAAATATAACCATAACGGACGTAGGAACTAGAGGAGTGAAACTAGAAGCTCTTGATGAACAACAAGTAGAATCAAGTAAACCCACAAAGGAAGGTGACTTTTCCATAGAGGCTTTAGTAAGAGCTCGAGATGAGATTAGGAGAATAGCGGCTTGGGAGTCACCGATAGAAGATCAATCTCTTATTTCTCACATATCCAATGTAGAAGAAAAATGAAAAAGAGATGAAGCTGAGCCTAGTGAAAGAAGAGTAACGCGAAAACAAACCTCAGAGGGAATAGAAACAATCATAGAGCAGGAAGAAACATCACAATCCAAAGATAAAAAACAAGAATCACAACCCAATGAACAAAAACAAGAGGAGAAACAAAAAAGGAAGAAGACAAAGCAAAGAAAAACAGAACCAAAGCCTTTAGATAAACAAGAACAATCAAAACAAACTGAAGACCAAACACGAGAACATGAGCAAAAACAAGACCCTGAGCAAAAACAAAAGAAACCAAAGAGAAAACCTAAAGCCATCTTGATTTCAGAAATTGAGAGAAAAATAGATCCTATGGAGATTTTAGATGACATTTTGCTTAAGAGTCAAGTGACTATGTCTTTAGAACAAGTTTTCTCTATTGCAAAGCCTGTTTTTAAAGATAACTTTATCGGCCTAATTAAAAGGAAGAGTTTTTCGCTTAATCTAGATATTGAGATGCAAGATTCTCTAGATCAAGATCAAGCTATGAATGAAGCCTTAAACTTTGATGAATCTGATGAAGAGGACTTTGATGATGATGAAGTAAATGTTAATAAAAATTTCTTAGGACCTATTCAACCTGACCATGAAAATCATGAAAACAATCCTGAAAGTCACTTTAAAAGAACATTTTGGTCTAGAGGTACATCAGAGATGCATGTTAAAATAGGAAATGATAAGAACACTATCACTGTAAATGCATTAGTAGATTCCGGCTCCGAAATCAATGTGATTTCAAGAGAAGTCTATGATAAGTCTCGATGGCCCATAGATAAAGATTGTGGATGGCGTATGAGAACTGCAGATAATGGTGTAGGTACCCTGTATGGAGCTTGTGCTAGTGTGCCCATATCCATAGGAGGAATCACAGAAGAGTTTCATTTTTTAATTCAAGATAATTGCTCCTATGAAGTTCTCTTAGGTCAACCCTTTATTTGTGAGAGTCGTATGGAAACTAAAGCCATGGATGATGGGTCTACCTATGCTAGATTTAAGTCTAAGGATGGAATGCAATCACTTCAAGTCATGACAGTAGGAGTGAATCATCCTAGGAATCGATTGTCAATTAGAAAGAAACCTATTTTTACTTAGAGTCATGAGCATGCTTGTAGTGATTGTGCACCTCGATTCATGTTTGGAGCTACATATGATCAAAATTTCGGATAGAATCCATTGTTGAGCGGGACAACAGTGGATATTGGTTTGACATCTCGCATCCAACCAACATGTACAATAGTTTGTCACTTTGTTTTCCACATTCTAGATTAGATTTTCTTCATAAGAGTCAATTGTCCAAGTCTTTTATCCAAAAAACCCAAAAAAATTATAAAAACAACAAAATCATGGAACATGATGAGAACGTTGAGCATGTGATTGAAACATCTCATTGTTTCTCTACTCTTGAGGAGTTAGAGTTATGTCTTCAACAAAATTCTAATTCCCATATTATTCTTCTTTCTTCCCTTGATGAGTATGCTCTAATCCAAGAGTATGCTCTCAATATTGACAAGTGCTCAAAATTTAACCAAACACATGATGCCTTAGTTGAAACAAAGTACAAAACTGTAGATAAAAAAATCAAACCCATAGCTCAACCATTACCTCAAGGAAGTAATGAAAACATTATTGCTGTGAAAAATGATCCAATTCTTCGGGATAAGAAAAACATAGGACATACATTCACGGATGAGACAATCAAACAGGTGAAAATCGGTAGAGATGATGACTTTCTTTTGCCAGCAGAGAGAGATAAATTTGAGGGAGTCATACGTAGCCATGGAAAAGCCTTTACTATGTATCCTCATGAGATTGGTTGTGTAGACCCTAAGCTAGTTGCACCCATGATAATCTTTACTATTCCACATATTCCATGGAATCTTTGTCATATACCAGTTCCAAAGGCTCACTTACCTGAGCTAATGAAACTACTTAAGGAGAAGATAAACATGAGAATTTTAGAGCCATCTTTTACATTCGGTTGAACTGTCATGGTTTGAGAGTCGGAACCGCCTTTGATCAATAGACTGCTTAGCTTGACGTATCACGATGATCTTATACATGTATCTTAATTCAAATCCTTTTAATTCATGTCACTTGTCACTTGTCTCTTGTCTCTTGTCTCTCAGGCTCTTAAGTATTTTTACATGTCTTCTATTTTCTTCTATGTGTGAGAAGGCTCCGCAGTATTGCGTTGAACCAGTGAGGATGTTTCATTGAGCTTGTGATTAAACTCTATCACTTGCATGCATATAATCCATACATACCCATACATATTGATTAGTTTCTGAAAGTGTATAAGAAGCTCCAATATTGGACCATTCTTCCTTTCGAAACTGATTTATGTGTAAGGATTCCATCTATTCTTGTAATGCATACATATCATCCAAGGAAGACTATGCATATGGATTAGAATTAGGAAGTGTTTAAGAAGCTCCTTCAATGGACCATTCTTCCTTCCAAATTTGATTCGTATGTATGGTTCTCTTTCATTCTTATCATTCATGTTCATCAATCTAACTTGCACTCCTACATTCCCATTCCCATAATCATTTCAACATCTCTATCTTCTCCATACTCAACATTAATTTCGCTTTCACGTCCTTAAACCTTCCAACATTCATTAGCTTCATACACCCTATGTGTGCCACGACCGGACCCGATCCACCCAGATTGCGATCACCTCCACATCGTGACAGACACTGTCCATCGCGACAAACAACGTCTATCACGACAGACACCATCTATCACGACAGACAGCACCCTACGACACAGGCCGTCTATCGTGACAGACATAGTCTATCGTGACAGACACTGTCTATCGTGACAGACACCGTCTATCGTGACAAACACCATCTATCGCGATAGACAGAGCCCACGACGGATGATAGACCCCGTCTATCATGACAGACACCCGTCTATCGCGACAGACCAAAAGCACGACAGACGACAGACTCTGTCTATCACGGCAGACACTGTCTATCGCGACAGAAAGGACCGTGCCACCATCCCCGTCTATCGCGATAGACACCATCTATCGCAACAGACCAAACCACAATGGACGATAGACCCCATCTATCGTGAGAGACACCGTCTATCGCGACAGACAGGACCCCACAATAGAGACCATCTATCGTTACAAACACTGTCTATCACGAAAAACCAAACCACGACGGACGATAGACCCCGTCTATCGCGACAAACATGCCCACAACAGACAACAGACTTGGTCTATCACGATAGAAACCGTCTATCGTGATAGACAGAGAACCACGATAGAGCCCGTCTATCGCGACAGATAGACCCACGCGACAGCCTGTGTCCATCGCGATAGACAGGCATTTTCGGCCAAAAAATAAAGGGGTAATTTGTTGGGAAATTTAGGCTAAAGTTTGGGCATATTTGCATACTCAATTACTCCTACACTTACAAAGGCCTTAGAAAAATGCACTAAACTCTTGAAAGGTCCTAATTATCTGTTTTAACCCCGTGAACCCTAAACTGTCATAAGTTTTTCATATGAAATTCATTTTTTGAGCTCTAGGGCTTGTCAAAAAGCTCGTGGTGAATAGTTGACCCTCTGAGGGGTAGGTACACCAAGAGGGCTCTAGATAAAATTTTTTAGCAATCCAAAAGGGTCTCTAAAAGTGTCTGTATCAAATTGTCTGTCAATTAAAGGTAAAAACTTGAGCTAAACTTGGAATTTTCACAGGGCCATAGAGAGCCTTTGGAGAAATCAAAGCAAGTGCCAATGTGGGCAAGCTTGGGAACGTGCTTCCTGGGCAGACAAGCATAGCAAGGAGAAGCGACTTGAGGTTGGAACATCTCTCAACCCCCTCAGTCTATTCTTAGCTTAGGCTAAGTGCGAGTAGTTCTCCTGATTGACTAGGGGAATGGTAGGAATACTCAAGTTCTAAGAGCCTTTAAATTCTCAAGTTTAAGAATAGGCTAAATTGCAATCAAGGGACAACTTAAGGGAAAAGAACCTAAACTAAGTGGACGAAGAACATCAAGTACAACACATTCAAGTACTCCTGACGACGCTAAGTTAAAGAGAAGAACACACATACAAAGGAACTCAAATGCGACGAGCAGCAGCATGCATCTATGCTGCAAAGAAAAGAAAAAAGGCATACTTTGATGCACACATCAAGGATAAAGGATTGAAAGAGGGAGACCTAGTGTTGGTTTACACACTAAAGTAGCATGCTCATAAATAGGAAAAAAGAGGATATGGACCCATGATCATTAATAGAATTTGCACTAGTGGTGCGGTTCAATTGGCCATGCTAGAAGGTGACATCTTGCCAAACTATATTAGTGGATGTAGAGTCAAGCTGTATGAAGAACCTCTTACAGAGGATATGCTAATGAGACTCAACACTGCTAAGAAGTGAAAAGCAGAAGAGTCAAGGGTGAGAGAGGAAGCATAGGCATAGGATAGAGAGCACATTAGGATAAATAAGTTAAGGCAACAAGGTCTAGATGTTAATCCCAATTCCCCAAGATATCACATGACAATGTGCCAAACATCGGGTGTAACTACTTCTCGAATAATCGATCGACATCCCTTCGTGACCATAGAGGTAGGACAAGGAAAGCGTGTAAGGACTATGAAAGCCTTGATTGACTCAGGCACAACAACTAGTGCAGTTAGATTCTCATACTGCCAAGATCTACATTTGAACATCAATCCAATGGAAGCCTATCTCATAGGATTGGGAGGTGTAGAAACCCCTTTTTTGGGCAATGTGGAGCTTCCCATCTACCTTCAAGATGTCCCAGTGAAAGTCAAAATGCTAGTGTGTGAAGATGAAGACCTTATGAAACCACTTGTCTTGGGTCAAGATTGGATCTATGATCATGTAGTCAACTTAAACCTAAGAATTCAACTTCTTCAAGTTTGGGCACATGAACAATCCATTATATTAGAATTAGAGAACTACATGCTCACAAATCCAAGTGTCATACATTCTTTTAGTTCTTCTATGACTAATCCTCGAGAAGAAGATGTTGAGTGTGTTGATAGCTTTATGATGCAAAAGGACTCAATCTTAGAAGAACAGGCTCAAAGGCATGTGGATCTATCTCCTTTTTTAAAGAGTAAGGTGGCCATAGTATTTCAACCACAGAAGAAAGTGAAACAATACAAGGCAACTGCTCTATCAAATAGAGACACAACATTCAAGAGGAAAGTAGTTCCAAGCATGAGGCCGATCTGGGTACAAAAGGGAGAGCAGTCAATCACACCATTGCAGTTGAACTTGTTTCCAAAGAAGTAGTAGAGAAAGTCAAGGTAGCAAGTATCAGAACAACAATGATCTCAATCTCAAAGAGTACTTCACATCTGGGAACCAAAGCAGTCGACGAGGGCCACCCATAATAATGTCCAAATTTGGGTGCCTAAGGAGTTAGCTGCCGCTGAACAAGGGCAATTACAGATGTGGGTACCCAAGAAGCTCTTACATACACAAAAACCTATGCTCTCCCTCACAATAAAATTCTCAAAGAATCCAAGGAGAAGCAAGAGTCAAAACCAAGCATAGAGACCATAGCCTCACCTCTTCGGCAATAGTAAGAAGACAATCATCAAGGGTATGGGTCTGGAAGCCAAAATCATTAGTAGCCCCCATAGAACCAAAGAACCAACCATGTGGGTGTTGGAAGTGAGGTAGGCCCTTGGCTCATGTCACAAGTCCATGGTTCCATAGTTCCAGTATACAACATTAATTCCAGCATTCTTCAATATTGACAAAACATGAACATACCACAACTCAATCATACAGATGATGAGATAAAGATAGAGAAAGAATAGAAGACATGTGTAAGGTGCTACGTAAGCCATCGCTTACTCATAGTATTATATATACCAATGTTCAATGTACAATGTGAGAGCAAAACTCTCAACCACTCTATGTGATGAGAAGGGTGTATGACATGAGCACCACCCCCATCATTCGTGTGGCTTATGCTTGGCATGCATGCATCAAATACCTCCCCGCATGCTATAAACAAACATTCGAAGACATGTTCAGATCAAGTTTCTGGGAGTATCACTCGAAGGTCTTCGCACCGAAGCCTACACACCTGCTTCATCTCTTCACATGTGATAGGAGAACACGAGCTAGCCACCAACGTTATCCAATACTACATTGACCACCCTATAGAACAGATGATTACGGATAGGAGAACACGAGCTAGCCACCAACGTTATCCAATACTACATTGACCACCCTATAGAACAGAGGTCTGTCAGGGGTGGCAGACGCTAAGAAGGGGGCAGTGTTGGCATACAAGTCATAAGAAGAGCATACAGGCACAACGGAGCAGTCATGCACAATACAGCAACAAGGCCCAATCATTTTTTTCATAAACAATTCCCAACTCAAAGTGATTTTAATCACTATACAAACATTGTAAATTCCATTTTTGGTAGAATAGACTCCATTTTGTTCAAGCCTAGGAGTCCTTGAGCTTGAGGAGTGTTAGAATTAGCTACATACCAATTTTCATAATTTTTAGATTCCGTTTGAGCCCTCAAATAAGCTCTAGAACTTAATTTTTAACTAGGTCGGACACTAGGTCTAGACAAGGCCAAAGCTACTCAAAAAACTATAAAAAGAGCTAGAGAGCTCATTTTTGGGGGTGGGATGGTTAGTGATTTGAGCTTATGTAAGATACTTTTTGACTAATGTGAAGAACTCCATTGTTCCTCTCCTTGTTCTTGCCTTGTGTGTGCGTGTGTGTGTATGTGTGTGCATGTTTGAGTGCTTCTCACGCACGCACTTGTGCCATCACTTGCTCATAGTCTTCATACTAGTCCTCACGTCTCCACGGATTGACATTTATGAGGTGGATCTCCTCACATTGGTACTTGCCATTGTTCAAGAGTGACATCAGTGGATGCGGAAGAATACTCTGCCAATCCAACAGTGCACATTACAAGATTCCTCTGCATTCCAACCAGTCTTTCTACTCTTGAGAAAGACTATCCAGTATGTTGCATCGGAGAAGGTTACTTCCATGGCTGCTATAGTGTTTTGTCTATTGAATGCTCAGGATCATTGTTGCTCTGATTGCTCTGATCGTGAGTTCACCAAATAAGTTGGATTTGGTATTGTCTTCAGCCTTTTATTGCATGTGTTTCTGAGTTGAGAGCGCTCAGTCTGCATCTGAGAAGCTAACACAGACCTACCAACCAATAGGCCCAACCACATTTTTTTCAAATCAGACCACATCATTAGCACATTCCAAATCATTAAAAATAGTTCAAAAATATGCATATGCATTTTTCCTATCCATCGCAATAGACATAGTCTACTGTGTGATAAACAATAGAGAGGTGTGATGACAGACTCTATCCATTGCAACAGACACTTGCCCATCACAACAGACATGCCCCCATGATAGAGATCCTGTATCATGATAGATGTGTCCATCGCGATAGAAAAAATCCCACAATAGACTCATAGTAGATAGATAGGACCCGCATAAACCCATTTATTGTGACATACATATGTCCATCATGATAGATAGACCATGATGGATGATAGATGATAGACGATTGTTACTATTTGTCATGATGGATCAGTCTATCATGACAGACATGTTTATCATGATAGATTAGTCTATCGTGATAGACATGTCTATTGCGACAGAGTTATCATAACAGACAATCTGTTGCAATACACCATCATCCACAATTGACACTATCTATCATGACAGATAGGCAAAATAAAATTTTTTAGGGTTCATCAATTTTGATAATTTTTGCCTATTTTTTTGGGATTTTTGCAAAGATTTGGAGCTGTTTGGAAAGCTAGAAAAAGTAAAAGTGCTTGCAAGCTTGGGAATTGTTGGGGATTCGGGGACAAGAAGGAGTTTGAGGGTTTGTAGGAGAAAAAGAGATGATGAAAATGGAATAATAGTGAGAACTTCTGCAAAGGAATACTCTTGGAAACCTTGAGGGATTGTTGAGGGGGGGTGCTGTTTAGTAAAGGGGGTGGTGTGGGAGAGGGGGTCGAGCGGGGTTGGGAGGGGGGGGGTTGGGGTGTGCCGAGCGGGGATGTTGAGGGGGGGGGCGCTGTTTAGTAGAGGGGGTGGTGTGGGAGAGGGGGTCGAGCAGGGTTGGGAGGGGGGGGGGGGGTTGGGGTGTGTCGAGCGGGGTTGGGAGGGGGGGGGGGGTTGGGGTGTGTCGAGCGGGGTTGGGAGGGGGGGGGGGGTTGTTGAGTAGAGGGGGTGGTGTGGGAGAGGGGGTCGAGCGGGGTTGGGAGGGGGGGGGGTTGGGGTGTGTCGAGTGGTTGGGAGGGGGGGATGGGGTGTGTCGAGAGGGGTTGTTGAGGGGGGGGGCGCTGTTTAGTAAAGGGGGTGGTGTGGGAGAGGGGGTCGAGCGGGGTTGGGAGGGGGGGTTGGGGTGTGTCGAGCGGGGTTGGGAGGGGGGGGGGCTGTTTAGTAGAGGGGGTGGTGTGGGAGAGGGTGTCGAGCGGGGTTGGGAGGGGGGGGGGGGTTGGGGTGTGTCGAGCGGGGTTGGGAGGGGGGGGGTTGGGGTGTGCCGAGCGGGGATGTTGAGGGGGGGGGCGCTGTTTAGCAAAGGGGTTGGTGTGGGAGAGGGGGTCGAGCGGGGTTGGGAGGGGGGGGGGTTGGGGTGTGTCGAGCGGGGTTGGGAGGGGGGGGTTGGGGTGTGCCGAGCGGGGATGTTGAGGGGGGGGCGCTGTTTAGTAGAGGGGGTGGTGTGGGAGAGGGGGTCGAGCGGGGTTGGGAGGGGGGGGGTTGGGGTGTGTCGAGCGGGGTTGGGAGGGGGGGGGGGGGTTGGGGTGTGTCGAGCGGGGTTGGGAGGGGGGGGGGCTGTTGAGTAGAGGGGGTGGTGTGGGAGAGATGGTCGAGCGGGGTTGGGAGGGGGGGGGTTGGGGTGTGCCGAGCGGGGATGTTGAGGGGGGGTGCTGTTCAGTAAAGGGGGTGGTATGGGAGAGGGGGTCGAGCGGGGTTGGGAGGGGGGGTGTTGGGGTGTGTCGAGCGGGGTTGGGAGGGGGGGGGGTTGGGGTGTGTCGAGCGGGGTTGGGAGGGGGGGGGGTTGGGGTGTGCCGAGCGGGATTGTTGAGGGGGGGCGCTGTTTAGTAAAGGGGGTGGTATGGGAGAGGGGGTCGAGCGGGGTTGGGAGGGGGGGTGTTGGGGTGTGTCGAGCGGGGTTGGGAGGGGGGGGGTTGTTGAGGGGGGGCGCTGTTTAGTAAAGGGGGTGGTGTGGGAGAGGGGGTCGAGCGGGGTTGGGAGGGGGGGGGTTGGGGTGTGTCGAGCGGGGTTGGGAGGGGGGGGGGTTGGGGTGTGCCGAGCGGGGATGTTGAGGGGGGGGGCGCTGTTTAGTAGAGGGGGTGGTGTGGGAGAGGGGGTCGAGCGGGGTTGGGAGGGGGGGGGTTGGGGTGTGTCGAGCGGGGTTGGGAGGGGGGGGGGGTTGGGGTGTGTCGAGCGGGGTTGGGAGGGGGGGGGCCTGTTGAGTAGAGGGGGTGGTGTGGGAGAGGGGGTCGAGCGGGGTTGGGAGGGGGGGGGGTTGGGGTGTGTCGAGTGGTTGGGAGGGGGGGATGGGGTGTGTCGAGCGGGGTTGTTGAGGGGGGGGCGTTGTTTAGTAAAGGGGGTGGTGTGGGAGAGGGGGTCGAGCGGGGTTGGGAGGGGGGGTTGGGGTGTGTCGAGCGGGGTTGGGAGGGGGGGTTGGGGTGTGTCGAGCGGGGTTGGGAGGGGGGGGGGCTGTTTAGTAGAGGGGGTGGTGTGGGAGAGGGTGTCGAGCGGGGTTGGGAGGGGGGGGTTGGGGTGTGTCGAGCGGGGTTGGGAGGGGGGGGGGGTTGGGGTGTGCCGAGCGGGGATGTTGAGGGGGGGGGGCGCTGTTTAGCAAAGGGGTTGGTGTGGGAGAGGGGGTCGAGCGGGGTTGGGAGGGGGGGGGTTGGGGTGTGTCGAGCGGGGTTGGGAGGGGGGGGTTGGGGTGTGCCGAGCGGGGATGTTGAGGGGGGGGCGCTGTTTAGTAGAGGGGGTGGTGTGGGAGAGGGGGTCGAGCGGGGTTGGGAGGGGGGGGTTGGGGTGTGTCGAGCGGGGTTGGGAGGGGGGGGGGTTGGGGTGTGTCGAGCGGGGTTGGGAGGGGGGGGGGCTGTTGAGTAGAGGGGGTGGTGTGGGAGAGGTTGTCGAGTGGGGTTGGGAGGGGGGGGGTTGGGGTGTGCCGAGCGGGGATGTTTAGGGGGGGCGCTGTTCAGTAAAGGGGGTGGTATGGGAGAGGGGGTCGAGCGGGGTTGGGAGGGGGGGTGTTGGGGTGTGTCGAGCGGGGTTGGGAGGGGGGGGGGTTGGGGTGTGTCGAGCGGGGTTGGGAGGGGGGGGGCTGTTGAGTAGAGGGGGTGGTGTGGTAGAGGTGGTCGAGCGGGGTTGGGAGGGGGGGGGTTGGGGTGTGCCGAGCGGGATTGTTGAGGGGGGGCGCTGTTTAGTAAAGGGGGTGGTGTGGGAGAGGGGGTCGAGCGGGGTTGGGAGGGGGGGTGTTGGGGTGTGTCGAGCGGGGTTGGGAGGGGGAGGTTGGGGTGTGCCGAGCGGGGATGTTGAGGGGGGGGGCGCTGTTTAGTAGAGAGGGTGGTGTGGGAGAGGGGGTCGAGCGGGGTTGGGAGGGGGGGGGGGTTGGGGTGTGTCGAGCGGGGTTGGGAGGGGGGGGGCTGTTGAGTAGAGGGGGTGGTGTGGGAGAGGGGGTCGAGCGGGGTTGGGAGGGGGGGGGGTTGGGGTGTGTCGAGTGGTTGGGAGGGGGGGATGGGGTGTGTCGAGCGGGGTTGTTGAGGGGGGGGCGCTGTTTAGGAGAGGGGGTCATTGAGGCCGCCAGGGGGGGTTGATTGTAGAGGTCGGAGAGGGGGGGTCGTTGAGGGCCGCCAGGGGGGGTTTGATTGTAGAGGGTCGGAGAGGGGGGGTCGTTGTGTGCCGCTAGGGGGGGGTTGATTGAAGAGGGTCGGAGAGGGGGGGTCGTTGAGGGGGATTGAGGGTGAGGGGGGTGTTGGCAGTATGGAAAGGGGGAAGGAGAAGGGAGGGTGGTGTAATGGAGGAGTCGACGGGGTGGAGAGGGTTGTGAGATGCTCTTCTTCTTTCCTCCCTAGCACAACTTGGCTTGTGCACTGAAAATAAGAACGGAATTCTGAGGATGTTGAAGCAAGAATGAAAAAGGAGGCCATATTTTATAGCTAGTGTGAATGAGGGAGCACCTCTCAAGAAGGAGCGGTCTAGCATAAAAGGGTGTTCAAAAGAGAGGAAGATGACAATGTTAATCTCATCCATCCGAGAGATAAACAAAGGAAGGGGCAAAACTGAAAGTAACTTAGCAAAACTAAGAGCCATTCAAGTGATGAATCTCTTTTTATGAAGTGATGAATTTCTTGATTTTTATTGATGGAAAAAAAACTTGCGCCCAAAATTTTTTGATTTTCATTGTTAAAGAAAAGAAAAAAAACGTGCGCCCAAATTTTCTGATTTTCATAAAAAAACTGCGCCCAAAATTCATTGAGCTGATTATTACTACTTATTAAAACAATCCAAAACCAATTAGAAAACAAGATAAAGGAAAATGCAATGGTTATGATACTTGATAATAAGCCTTGAGTCTGGAAATGTTTACTAAAGGTAGGGTGTTGCCATCGAGTGTTTCCAATTGCACTGCACCCCACTGCAGCATCGTCGTAATGCGAAATTGGCCTTCCCAGTGAGGGATCCATTTCCCTTTGTTTTGATTAGAAATTTGTGGTCTGTGTAGCAGGGCTAAATCTCCAGGCTTCAAATTGTTTTGCCATAGATTTTTGTCATGAGTCTCCTTCCTGTGTAATTGCAGCTTCTCTAACTGTTTGGAGGCTAAAATTCTCGATTCTTCCAGTTTATGCAAAGCAGTCAGTCTTGCTGAAACTTCCATCCCATTTTTCTCTAATCTTTCCGTTCTTATAGAGCCTCTGATAAATTCAAATGGTTCAATAGGAACCAAGCCATAAACTAATTGAAAGGGAGAATACCCAGTCTCTTTATAGGCCAGTCTGTATGCCCATAATGTACCCAGATAGGCCCGTCCCCAAGAGGTCGGCTGCAACATGCATTCTTTTCGTAACATTGAAATTAATACTTTGTTCGTTGACTCGGCTTGTCCATTAGCTCGTGGGTAGTATGCACAAGAAGTCCTGTGTAAAATGCGATACCTGTTGGAAATTTCCTGCAGTATTTTGTTAATAAAATGAGTACCCTGATCGGTACAGATTTCCAGCGGGCATCCAAATCTGCAAATGATGTTACAATACAAAAAGTCAGCCACTGTTTGTGCAGAGCAATCCGTTGATGCAATAGCTTCAGCCCATTTTGTTGCGTAGTCCGTGGCTATCAGTAAGTACTTTTCCCTTTTTGGAAGTGCCGGAGGGTATATAGGCCCAACAAAGTCTAATCCCCACTTCTCAAAGGGCTGCCAAGAAGTGGAAACTACCAAAGGGTGATGTCTTTGCTTGGTGGGTTTAGGTCCACACCTTTGGCACACATCACATGTTTTTCTCCAATCATCTGCATCCTTAAAGAGTGTAGGCCACCATAGACCAGCATCTAGTATTCTCTGGCTCATGATATGCCCTGGAAGGTGCCCACCACCTGTTCCTTCATGTGCAAATTGCAGTATTTCCCTCACTTCATCTTCCTCTAAGCATTTCCTCATCCTGTCATCCTTGCCCTGTCTGTAGAGTTTACCCTCAATGAAAGTATATGGTCTACTCTTGATAAGCAGCCTCTTTCTTAGTACAGCATTAGCACTTTCTGGATACAATCCAGTATTAATGAACTGCTTGATATCACCATACCAGCCTTTAGGTTGTATAGCAAACAAGTGTGCATCAGGGAAATCATCATTGATACCACTGGTTTGATCCTTCCTATTTATTCTGGACAAGTGATCCGCCATCACATTTTCTCTTCCTGGCTTATGGATTACCGAGAAATCGAACTCTTGGAATAACAGTAACCACCTCCATATTCTACCAGTAGCCTTTGGTTTGTTGAGTAAGTACTTGAGAGGTTGGTGATCTGATATAATAATAAATTTTACCCCCAATAAGTAATGGCGGAATTTTTGAACTGCAAAGACCATTGCTAGTGCTTCCCTTTCGGTAGTACTGTAATTTCTTTCAGCTTTGGTCAAGATTCTACTGGCATATTGAATTGGCCTGTCCATTTTAAATTCTTCACTGGGTTGAGTCAGAACTGCTCCCACTGCATATGCACTGGCATCGACATGTATATGAAAGATTTTTGACCACTCCGGGGTGACCAAGATAGGAGCACACACTAGCCGTGACCTTAATGTCTGATATGCTTTTTCCTCCTCTTCTTCCCATTTGAAAGCTACTTCTTTGCCTGTGAGTCTAGTCAGAGGTCTAGCTATCTCTGCATACATTTTTATAAACCTTCTATGATAGCCGGTATGCCCCAAAAAACTCTGGATCTCTTTAGGAGTTTTGGGTTTAGGTAACTTTAATATAGAGAGAATTTTGTCAGGATCTAAGGCCATACCTTTAGCGGATACCACATGTCCTAAAAGGGTTCCTTCTGTCACAAGGAAATGACATTTATTTGGATTGAGTTTTAACTTAGTTTCTCTGCATCTATGGAAAATATTCTGCAGCTGCCTCAGGTGCTGGTCCAAACAATCTAGATGAGTTTCCTTGTGAGATCCTGAAAATGAAGAGAAATCATCCATGAAGATTCGAAGTGATTCCAGCAATAAGGGGCCAAAAATGAGATTGACCATTCTGTTAAATGTGGCTGGAGCATTTCTGAGCCCAAATGGCATTTTTACATACACATACGTTCCCCACGGTGTGATAAAAGCAGTCTTTTCACGATCCTCTGGGTGTATTGATATTTGATTATAGCCACTGAAGCCATCCATAAAACTATATAGTGCATGCCCCGCCACTTCTTCAATGACCTGTTCTGCAAAAGGCATAGGGAACCCGTCTGGAATGGTCACCTTGTTGAGAGCTCTAAAGTCCACACAAATCCTGATTTTATTAGTATTCTTCTTTGGTACTATAACCATAGGCGAGAGCCACTCTGAGTGTTCCACAGGAATGATGATTCCTGCATCTTCCATCTTTTGGATTTCCACATAGACAGCTTCGGCATACTTTGGATTGAGTCTATAACTCCTTCCTCTGATGGGTCTGGCTCCCTCAACCAGAGGAATTCTGTGCTCTCCATAAGATGCAGGCACTCCTTCTAAGTCTTTATAATGCCAGGCAAAAACATCTGCATACTGGGTTAAGAATGATTTTACCTTTTCCAGAAGCTTTGGGTGGCTCCACAACCAAGTGGCCACTAGAACTGGTTGATTATTGTTTTGGGTGCATAAATGTACTTCTTGAACCGGGTTTCTTGTTACCAGATTATCTTCTTGTGCATCTGCTTCCTTGTCTTCTTCTACTAGCTTTTCGTGCATTGCTTCATAAGCAGGTGTATTTTGAACTTCGATGTTTTCCTCCTTGTCCTGCATCCATCCTGCAGGGATTTCTTGAATTGGGAAAGAACATTCAACCTCAGAATTTTTTACCTTGCTTTTAGCTTGGGAAACTTCGTTATCTGATGTTGACACATCCTCCTCCAATTTGTATTTGAGGGGTATCTTCCTGCCCCTTCTGTGGTCAGTGATGGGCTCTCCCAATCCATCAACCTGGACCTTTCCTTTGTCTTCATCATAGCCTCCAAATGTACCAGGATTATCAAGAAAAATTCCAAAACAAGAAGAAGAGTTGCCGGCATGAAGCCAACTTAAAATATCCTCTTCTTCCTCAAAATCTATTTGGGGTTGATCCTCCGCTTCTGTTTCCATGCAAATGCTCACTGTTTGCATCATACTAGTGTTTCCTTGATTGTTTGGGCCTTCTTCTAAATGAATTTGTGTCAGCTCCTTCCCTTTCTTTTGTACCCACATGGTGTCCTTACCCCAATCATGAATGACACTGGCATGCCTCAGCCAAGGTCTTCCAATTAAGAGGGGAAATCCTCCTTCAACCTGGGGCAATCTTAAAACCACAAAATCCAGGATAAATAGATTACCTTGTACTTCAAGTGGAACTTTTGGGATTACCCCTAAGGGCCTTACTTTGCTCTGATCTGCCAAAGTGACCGTGAAATTTGCAGGTCTTGAAGGGTGGAGTCCAATCCTTTTCATGGTATGTTCAGGCATCAAATTAATGCCAGAACCACCATCTACAATAACACCTTGAAATTCATGGCCCTTGATTGATATTGTAAGCCGAGGGCTTTTATAATCTGTAAGGGGTGCTTCCCCCCTAATTATCCCTTGATGTAAGATAGCAGTCTTAGCCACTAAGCTTGTCGTAGAAGCTTCATCAATTATCTGCAATAATTATGACCTGAATTTCCCATCCATCTTTATTAAATCAAGAATACTAACCTCCTTTTTCATGGGCTTGAGCAGTCTGGAGGCTTCTGATTCCTTAAGAGCTTGGGCTCCATTTGACTTATCCAACTCCTCATGAGCCCTGCTGAATGCCTGTCCAATGGCATCACTGATACCTGTGCAATTTTCCTTTTTCCTTGTGTCTGCACTTGTGGTGGCTAGGTCTTCGGACACACCTTTGTCTCTGTTTAATCCATTAATCAATGATTCTTGACCCATGTCCACTGGAGCCTTCCCCTTGCTTCTTGTCTGCACAGTAAAAGAGTCAATTTCCTCTAACTGCACCACCCTGGTAGATGGTGACGGCACCTTAACTTGATTTGCCATTTCTTCTTCCTGCACAGAAATCATTTGGATATGGGGCCCTGATGAAGAGGCTTGATTCTTAGGACAACAATTTGTATAATGGTCTCTGGCCTCAGGGCAGTTCCTGCAAGGAGGTGCATTCTCTGGTAGGGTGCACCTACTTTGGTAGTGCCCACATTCTCCACACCTGAAGCAAATAATTGGCCTTCTAGGCCCATTTGCAAGGTTAGTTCTTGGTCTAGGATTATAGTTATTACCTTGGTTTGTTGCTGCTGCCATTACATTTGCTGGTGGCAAGAGCCCGCCTTGTGTCCAGTATGTCGTTGTCGGTATTCCCCTTGATTGGCATTCATGGGCCTCATGCCCAATCTTTCTGCATAATTGACAAGTCACATTTAGCAAAGGACATTCACTTACTATATGTCCTTGCTTACTGCACATGGAGCACCATAGTCCGTTCTTAATGCCGCCTCCTTTTAGTTCTTGCAACTCCTGCCTCAGCTGAGCTAGTTCCTCTGCTTGGGCTTCCTCTTCCTTTTGGAGCTTGAGGGCTTCAATCTCTCTTCTCAGCTGAGCTACAGTAGTCTCCTCCTCTGTATAGGGCTTATTCCTCTTCAAGCCTTCCAGTTCCCTTCTTAATTGGCTCACTGGGTCCTCCAGTTCTGTACCATATGATAGTTGGGAAGAAGTTGTACCATACTGGTGCCTTATTTGTTCCAAGCGGGTGGCCGTATTGATGAATTCCTCAACAGAGGCAGTAGGTAGCACTAACTCTTTTATTTTGCATTGGGTGACCACAGGTAAAGGTTTGGCTAACCACTTCTTGACAAAGAAGTCGTGTGGTGGATCCGGTAATTTAGCCATTAATGCTTTTGCCCTGGTCACGAATTCGGGGAACTTCTCTCCTGGACCCAACTTCAAGTTTTCCAATTCTTCTATAATGATCTCAGCCGTGTTGCCATGCTGAAATTGATTCTTAAAGGCCTCTTTCATCAAATCCCAAGAGGTAAAGTGATTTTCGGCAAACTGACTAAACCACTTGTCTGCCAGACCTTCCAATGTGGCGGGGAAGAGTATCAAGAAAGCATCTTCCCTACCCATTAGTCCCCTAGTCTTACATAATGAAAGAAATCGTCGAATGTGCTCATCTGGGTCCTCATGGGCTAAACCTCTGAAGGAGGGGAATTTTATATTTAACCTGGAGAGCAAGATTTCTAGGTCCACCTGTCCTGCCATGCTTCCTACCGATGAAGTCGATGAAAGTGGACTCGATGATCTTCGGTTCGTCTTTCTTCTTGTCTGCTTGCACTTGATTCTCAAGGTTTGTGACCGGGTCGCGGTCATGAGCTATTCATAGTCCACTTAAAATGAGACACTTGATAAAAGTATGTACCTTTTTGGCCTACTGGAGTAATGTCGTCGACACTGGAATGTTGTCCTCCAATGGCAATATATAGTCTCCTATGCTCAAAGCTCCTTGGAAATCCCACCGGGCGTGCCAAATTTGTTGGGGATTCGGGGACAAGAAGGAGTTTGAGGGTTTGTAGGAGAAAAAGAGATGATGAAAATGGAATAATAGTGAGAACTTCTGCAAAGGAATACTCTTGGAAACCTTGAATATTAATTATCCTTCAACAATTACAATGACTGCGCACAGTCTAATCAATGACTAAATACCACTTCAGAGAGTATCAATTACTGAAGACCAATTATCTCGAGTCTTCTAGCGGCGGCCTCTTGTGCACCAATCCTTCACTTGCTTCCCGCTTCCCTTGTGCACACCTTGCACTAAGCTTCCACCAAGCTAAAGAGTTGGTATCACTGCGCACGCACGCAATAGCCCTTGGAACTCTTGGAATTCAGCCCGCCTTCTCTCTTCTCTGCACACTTTCCTCCTGGCACCTCTTGCACTCTTGAATGTCGTCGCACACAGGAGACTCTTCTTGCTTCCTCTCTTGCTCCTCTGAAGCTCTCTCTTGCTCTCAACTCCCAATGTTCAAGAATAGCCTTTGTCCTTCTTTTTTGTTTTAGAGTCCGCCGGTTCGCGCACTCTAACTGCAATACAATCTTGGTGTCCTTTCAATGTCCCAAGATTGTCTTTTTGAACTGGTCCTCAACGATTCGCTACTTTGTCTTGTAGTGACTTTAGACAAGAGTGACTTTTAAAATAAAATTTTGATTGGGCGGCCTATTTCCACCTTTGCGTACACGGCCTTCCACCTTTACCTTTCCTTTTAATTCTTTTACTTTTGCACCTTAAGATTTTAGATTCAACCTTTGAACCTTAAGAGGAAAAATACTTTGTACCTTTAGTTTCAACCGGTTAGGGCTCTACAGGAATGTACATTCTAGACATTCAAATGATAAAAAGGGCATTCGATTGGAGGTTAAAATAACTCTCAACCCCTAGCTTAGGATAAGTGTGACTAGAGACTATGATTAGTTAGGGTGATGATAGACATAAAGAAAGTTCCAGTCACATTAGTTTCTCAAGTTCAAGAGTATATTGAGCACAATTGTGGAAAAACCTAAGAGGAAAGGACTTCATTCGATCGATTAAACATCCAATTATAGAACAACCCAAGTATTCCTAATGGCACATATCTTAAGACAAGAATTTGCATAAAAAAGAACTTAAAACAAACTGATTATTGGTACAAAAGAACCTTCAAACATGGTTGTACTTGGACATTGGGAAAATAATTGAGTCATATGAACCTTAGATCAAGAAGACAACTAGGAAGAGATAGACAAAGCATCAAATCATCTATGGCTAATTTCAACCACACAACTAGGTCATGGGCTCATCAATTAAGTGACTTTCCTTATGCATTAAGCTTAGAGACAAGTGATTCAAATATTTTGTTTAACATGGAGAGACCCATAAGAAGTTCAAGGACATCATATTTACAAACACCTAAAGGTGCCTATAAGACTCAATTAGAATACATCCAAACCAATCGCGTAGGTGCTTGCATCTATGATGATGGTTTGCAATGATCAGTTGTCCAACTCAGAAATCCAGATAAACTCTTTGGAATTGAGCACTCAATAGTCAAATTTAAAGATGGCTTTTACATAGACAAGCAATGAAATGTGTATGTGGTCACAAGCATACCCGATAGGATTGATGAGTTTTGAATGATCATCCCAGAGTAAGAGTTAGAAGACTTGGATCATGAAAACCCTAGAAAAGAACCTAGAGCTCCTCAACAAAAGTCTATTCTATCAAGGATGATTACACCTAAATGGATTCCACAAGCAAATAAAAGCATAGAACTCTTTTTCAATAGAGAGGCCGATGAAGCATTTTGGAAGTTCAAACGTGCCAAACCTAGTGAGGTAGATGGAGTGATCATTTATAAATTCAAGGACTCTGAAGCCCCACGAAAAGTCATCTACTTAGATAACACCTCTTAAAGAATGTTTGTAGTTATGGGACATGGTAGACATGCATACACCTAGAAGAGTGAGCTGATTTTCCCACCACAAAAGACTAATGATCCTCATGGTCAATGTGGAGCTAGATCCTCTCACGTTCTAGTTAGTTGCAAAGAGACAACTAAAGAGTGACCGAAAGTGAGTTTTACACATATAAATGTAAGAAAAAGATTAGACACTAATAGAGTTGAATAGGAAAGACCTATAGGCAATAGATATCAAAGAGTTATGGATGATTTCCCCTTACCTAGGCCTAGAGAATTCCTTAGAGTCTTGAGATCGATCCAATTGGTGAAAGCCATGAAGAACTATTTTGATGGCATAGAAGATCATCATGTCACCAAATTCAAGCAAGTATTGAGAGCAAAATAGGTTGATGACATGTTCACTCAATACCAGGATTTTAGACTTACATTGAAAAACACAGCCCTAACATGGCTTCAACCATTGCATCATGAACAATTCAACAATATCATTCAACTATTGGAAACCTTCAAAACTAAGTTCTCCAAGAGCGGCATCAATCATAACACCTCCTCTTTGATCCATAGCTTTAAGAAGACCCCTCAGGAGACTATAAGATTAGCAGGGCATAGGTTTAGGGAGTACATTGAAAGATGTCCAAGCCCTGAGTTACCTACTCAAGCTAAGCAAGTTTCCTATTCCTAGATGCCTTGTTGAGTGCTAAGCTACGATCATATGTCTATCTAAAGAAACCTCGAACCATAGAGCAATGTGTGCAAATGTGCACTGCCATTGAGCATAACTTAGGTGAAAAGTTAGAAGTATAAAAAATTTACAAAGATTCTGACTCTTCTAGTAGTTTTACCTCCAAACCCTCAACTTCAATAGATGAAGTAGCAAAAAAAAGTGGTTCAAAAGTTAGGAGTTCTAGTAGACAAACTCCTAGAATGGTTTTAGTGAAACAATGCTACACATGTGGAGGAGACCACATGGCCAACATATGCCCCTTAATGACTCAAAATTTAGGAAACCCAAATAGTAAGTATTGCACCATAGAGAGAAAATACACAAATCACATAGTCCAAGATTGTCCCTACAACAAACAAGCGGTTAGGCAAAACTACTAGTAGCCCTATCAATAGCCAGGTAGATACCAAAACCAATACCAACCACAGCCATACTATAGGCCACATTAACCATATCAACATCGCTATCACTATCAGGCTCAACAGAGACCTCAACCTGTGTTAGGTCAACAACCACCATCCCCTACCAATGTGATATCAATCAAATATGCTATGATAGATGATAACTTGAGTAGAGCATAGTGTAAGTATCCCCTATGATCTCATAAAATGACCCTAATGCTCATAATTTTTAATCTGCCCATGTGAATAGCCCATCAACTTACTATAGAGATTCATCAAAGCATAATGAGGTCTATCAGTACAAAGAACCACCAGTGGAAGCTGATTGGGAGCTAGCATATTCCAATGTGATGTATACAAACCCAAATCCTACGCCCCAATTGAGGCAAATGCAATCACAACCCCCTAGAGGACCATGCTATAGATGGTAGGGAGATCACTTCATATGTGATTCCACTTCCTCCACCAAGGAAGCCCCAACCCATAGTGATTCAAGGCTTTAACATCTCTTAAGAGATTGTCCTAAAAATTTGACCAATGCACATAATATTACCCCTATCAATGTTATTGGCTTGGTAGTGGAACCCAATGGAAGTGTGACTAATGTCACCTCTGTAGAGGTAGTCACTAGAGCACAAGACTTACAGAAGTCCCTACATAGAGACCAAGAGAAGAACACAGAGGCTAGTGAGTCATAGAGCACAAGTAAAAAAATAGAGTGTGGAAAGAAAGTCAGAAAGGATGAAGAGAAAAAGGGCTAGAAAGTTGAGCGAGTTAGAAGAAATCTTGAAAGAAACAAAAACAAAATTAGTTGAAATTGCATCTCAAATGCACTCTTAAACACCATCACCCTTCAATCCGTCCCATCAAATCCCACCATCCATCCCACCACCACCCAAAGCAGGATCAAGGTTAGTAGATCCTACTCATGAAAACTTGGACATGATGTTCAAGGCCTATCAATCTCGAATTCAGGAAGGGCTAAACGTGATTGAGTTTGATAAATGTTACCCTTGAGTGGATCTAGAGATTGAGAGCACCAAGCTTTCTGCAAAAATGTTAGAAGTAACTCAAGCCATGGGCAATGCTAGTCGTCTTTTCAATCAGACCAATTCAATGAAGCTACAATTACATTTCAAAGGACTTTTAGAAAGGTTAGAGCAATTGGTAGATAAACCCAAGACTTTAGCCACATTAGAGGCTCGAAATAGTGGAAGTGAAAAGATAATCTTACCCCCACTGGAAGGTTATGTTTAGAGTTCTATGGATGAGGGAATTCCTTCCTCGATAATTCATTACTCCCAAGATTTTCGAAGAGAGTTCTAAGAAGAGAAATGGGTCAAAGAGAGTGGGAAACCTCCTCCTATTCAAGAAGTGGATGATCTACATGGTCAATTCCCTCAAGACATTCCCTTTCTGTATGGGGAACAAAAAGGTGTAAAAATCAAGTGGAAGATTAGACTTTGAATCCAATTCATTGTAGGAATTGTTGAAAATCAAGTCTCAATCATGCAAAAGGGCTCAACCACAAGTTCTGCAAGTGGAACAATAAAAAAGGAGGACCCAAAGTCATGCAATAAAGTTAGAAGCTCCACCAAACTCAATCAAATTCAAATCTCATAAAATCAGCCACCAAAAAGTGCACCTACACTGATTGGTGGGTGGTGTAGCTCAAGCGTGAGTATCACCTCCTTTACTTGTCAACCTGTAGAGACGTGAGGGCTAGAATGAAGACCATGAGCATGTGAAGGCACAAATGTGTGAGTGAGAAGCACATTATCATGCACACACATACACACACACACACACACACACAAGGCAAGATCAAAAAGAGGAACAATGGAAAGCTTTCTATTGCAAAGATGTTAACCTCAAAGATGCTTTCTCACAAACTACCAAGAAGCTAACCTCAAAGGTGCTAACCTAAAAAATGAGCTCTCTAGCTCTTTTTATATTTTTTGGCCTAGTTTTGGCCTTTTCCAAACCTAGTGTCTAGCCTAGTTAAAAATTAGGTTCCAAGGCTTATTTGAGGGCTCAAACGAAGTCTAAAAATTAAGAAAATTTACATGTAGATACTTCAGATGCTCCTCAAGCTCAAGGACTCCTTGGCTTCTACAAAATGAAGATAGAAAAGGGTGAAACAATATTTACAATGATTTTAGTGATCAAAATTACTGTTTTTATAGGGATTTCTTTCAAAATTCGACATACACTTCTTGGAGCTCCCTACTTGCTCCTTTTTCTTGTGTGACCACTTCTTCAACATGTTCTTGTGCCTCATTCCTGGCCTTGAGTGCTAACACTCCCCACCCCTCTTGAGTCTGCCATCCTTGATAGAACCTTGTGGTAATGGTTGTTCCATGTAGTGTTGCGAGAGGTAGTGTCCATCCTATGTGAACAAGAGCCGTCAGTCTTCCAAATGCAGTGGGGTCTATTGTCTCATTTGTCATTTTGTCATTGCTAGCCTTTGCAAGTTGTTAGTCCCTTTGTATGTACTTTTTCATTGGTGTCGAGCATGACCACGTATTTGTGAGCTTCCAAGAATGGATAGTTGTCCAAAATAGGTTGTCCATGTTGATGTTGAGTTGATGTTGGCTATGAACAGCTTCTTATGTACTAATGTTGTAACCTTGATGTCCTCTAGATCTTTCAACTATGGGTTTCATAGTTATAATCCTAAGTACTCATGTCCCATGATGGATGATGGTAAGTGTGTAAGTGCACGGGTTGAAGAAAATATGTGCCTTGTGCATGACCTTGTAATGTGGCCCTATGCATGCTTACTTGGGGAATATAGTGTAAGAATTATGGTGCAAAAATTGGGTCTTGAGCTAAGTGCTCAAGGGTATGCTGACGAAGAGGCTACCTAATCTATCATTGTTATAGTGTTGCCAAACCACGGAATTCTTACCATGGTGAATGGACAGTTGATGTTCATCTCTCCATGTTGTACTCCCATTATGGTGGTTGACCATGGGTTTGTCCTTCGTTGTTGATGGATGTCCCTGTTGATGATTCACTGATGTGATTCTTCGACCTCATAGTCATGTCCGTGCTTTTTTTCTTCTCTTTTTTTTCTCTCTCTCTCTTTTTTTAAAGAGAGGAACAATGTCACAAAACAAGAAGAAAGATGTTAGTATCAATAAAATAATTTACATGTGTCAAATGTGTCTCATGTGCTTGGGATTCTGAATTGTGTCTATGCACAACCGTGTAATGTGGCCCTATATTAATGCATACTTTGGAAATGCATGACCTGAATGGTGCAAAAGATAGGGTTGTGCGAGAAGCACATGGTTTTCGCATGGCGAGGCTTCTGATGTTACTTGAAGATGTTGATGCAAGTTGTACTTAGAGGTATCAATTGGATCTCGAGATGACAACTGATCATTCCTCCTTCTAGGGATCCATTTGAGAACCATGTTCAGCTGCATAGAGATCACCTTTGGCTTCTTCATCTTGGGATGGTTCCTTAAATTCTGTATCCCACTGTTGGAAAACAAATGTCTCAATATCCTATTGGTCAAATGGTTCAGTATGCTCAGAATAGAATAGAATATGTACTCTTTCCTATTAGATTTTCTACAAGCTAAGGTGCTGGGCACGTGGCTAAGTCATATGCCTCCCATCCAGGGGGCACAGGATCGAATCTCGTCGGCAACCAGTAAGTAAATAGATTTTTAAATCATGCTTTTGGATAAAGCACAATTGGACAACGATGAAAGATGTTAGAACAGCGAACGTGAATATTTTTCCATTAACGCAATGGACGGCGGAGTGATTTTCGCGTAGCGATCGCTTTAAGAGTTATGCTTTATTGGATGCTTTTAAAGGCTCAACAAATACTATATAAGAGACTATTTGGGATCACTTGAATCATCCTTCACCTAGTATTCAACATAAGCTTGGAGCTTGGACCTCAGTAGAGGTGGTGTTTCGTCTAGCACATGGGGCGGCCATGGTGCTAGCTTGAAGCATGTTGAGGAGCAGCTATGGAGTTCTTCTTAATGATTCTTCTTGGAGAAGATGAAGGGTGTGCTCACACTCTAGCTCATGGAGAGGAGGTTATCTCGTGTTCATGGCAAGAAGACTTGTTCATTAGCAGCTTGATGGTGAGGATCGGCCATCTACATGTTGTAGTTGAAGATTGTCTTCTACATGAAGATGTCGAGCTACTTCAAAGACATTGGATGGTGGTTAACATAAGATTTACATCTTATGTTAAGTATTTAGGTACATATTCTCTTTATGCACACAGGTACTACTTGGAGTTTATGGAGGCAGTAGCATCCATATCAGGAGGATTCCTATTCAGCATAGGTACAAGAGAAACAGTACGTATATGCTTTATGCATATTTGGATGAGGTGTTTGAGAAGGTGTGTTCACATGAGTTTGAGGATTTCCGGCAGCAAACTTATTAGAATTCTTTGCTACTTTTTAAGTATGTGATCTTTTCACACACGTATCTGACTTAGGGTTTTCCATAGCCTAAGTTCAGATGAGGGTTTGTTGATTATCAGTTTCACACTGATCCTTCCTCTTTCAGTCACTCATATTCACTCTTCTATAACCTATAAGGTCACACATCTCATGTATATTCAGATTTCTGCCCATACATCTGAATATGTTTGTTACATTGTACATTCACTCATTCATCTATTTCTCATCACGTAAAGTGGTTGAGAGTTTTGCTCCCACATTGTACATTGAACATTGGTATATATGATACTATGAGTAAGCGATGGCTTACGTAACACCTTACACATGTCGTCTATTCTTTCTCTATCTTTATCTCATCATCTGTATGATTAAGTTGTGGTATGTTCATGTTTTGTCAATATTGAAGAATGCTGGAATTAATGTTGTATATACTGGAACTATGGAACCATGGACCTGTGACATGAGCCAAGGGCCTACCTCACTTTCAACATTTGGTATCAGAGCACTAAGGTTTTGATTTCAGAACTTTAGATCTTTGGCATCAATGCATTAAGGCTCATTCATAATCCCAGGTTTCCGAAATTCCAAGTTTACAACATATGATTTAAAGGCATCTTCTAACATTTGACATTTGACATACACACTTAATCTAGATGAGTAGAGATTTGAGAATTAGACAATTCAGTTACATGTGTATTCATCAGTGTGGAGTATGAAGTTGATGATCTGTTAGCAGCCGTATATTTTTGGAAGAGTATGCAAATACTTTACAAAAGTATTATTTGAAGACCAAGACTTGATGAAGAGAAAACTACTTCAAATTCAAGGAAGAACAATGGTTTAGAGAAGATGAAGGAATCAGATCAACATCAAATCATAGGTATCAGTTTCTACTATCAGATTATCATTTGCAGATCATGTCTTAGAAGAGCAGTTATGAAGAGATTTGAAGAATTCAAGGAGTGCTTTTACACTTTGATCTTTTGAAAGTTAAAGGCGACATCAAAACATGTATCTAGAGGTTTTTCTAGAGGGTTTTGAGAAATCTCTTTCATGGCAAGAAAGCTTATCTAAGAAGACAAGTGTGAAGATGGGATGCGTTTTTTAGCCAATTTTCTATTGTAAGTTGGTTAGATATCAGGTACAAATGTGATCTAGAGAAGGTAACTCTAGAAGGGTAATTCATCATTCATACATAAGATTGGTGAATTTAGTCATTTCAGACATTTGAATCAGGATTTTGATTTAGAGATATGAGGAGATGATAAAACATGATTCTATATTCACTTCCATTTGTATACCATGTTTGTTTTGTCTCTTACGCTTAGCACTAGAGGAAGAGAACAGTTCATTTGAAGAGGTCAAGAGTACTTGCTACTTCAAGATGAAGATAACAAAAGGTATGGAAGAGAACTTTGAAGATGTTGACATCATCAGGTGGAAGAAAGATGCAGAAGAAGAAAGTCCATCATTTCCAAAAGAAAAGTAAGGCTTCCTTTTCTCTCATATTTTCCATATACTTTTCCTATTTTTCTACACCCAAAGACAAGTCTACGAGAACATCTTGTGTGAAGAAGAAGTAGTTTCTTATTTTGCATGATACTTGGTCATGATTTAGTAGATTTGACAAAGAATTGCATTGAGAGAAAGAAAAAGCAGCACATATATGTTTTGACTCATATATGTGTGAGTTATCTTGAAGCTTTTGAGCAGGTAGCTTATATGTTCCCTCAAAGAATTCTTGGAGTGTCAATACAGAGCTACTTGGTATATGACAAGTTGTAGAGAAGTATATTTCTTCTTTATCTAACTCTGGAGGTAAAAAGAGTTTTTTGTAGCAGATGTTGAAGACTTGGGTTGAGGTTTTATGTTTGGAAAGGTTACCTCATATTCAGTATTTTCAGAAACTTCAGAAAATTTAGTCTTGTTGATGTACAAGTCAATAGAGAATCTACTTTCTATGATTGTCTAGATTTTTGGATACATGTTTGTATTCAAAAAGGTGTTCCATCAGATCTTATCACTTGATTGAGAAGTGGAGTGAGCCAAAAGAAAATCAAGTAGGTACTATCACATTTCACTCGGGTAGAATATGAAAGTTAAATCTATCTATCTCAACCATTCACCCATTCTTTCACCCTTCCTTTCTTCCTTCTACATTCCGCCCTACATACACTGCTGGTTATTCTTCTACTGGTTCTCCTGCTTCTGCTTCAGGGGTCTTGGTAGCTGCTCAAAGGTCTTTTTGAAGATTTTGCAGATTTTCGAGCACATATATCATGGTGTCATCTCTGCTCCAAGTTTTGGCTATAGCTCTCCGAAACGGAGAGCACATTAGGTGGTGGGCAACTATTCAAACAAGTGAAAGTCAACAAAGTCAAGGTCAAAGTCAATAGGTGCAAAGTCAAAGTGCTAAAGTGCAGATGTCAAAGTGCACAAGTAGTGCACAATTAATTGTCCACAAAGGGTAAATTGGAGAAAGTGGGTTGCAGGTTGCAGAGGTATTTCTCTAATTTCCCTAAGGTTTAAAGTGTTTTTAAAGTGTTTTGGAAGGTTCAGGTGAACCCTCTCTTATGTGCAAAAGTGAAGACTTAAAAGGAAAATGTGAAGGTATGTGAAGCGGCAGTGTACGCAGAAGTGAAAGTATGGCTCCCCAATTAAAATTTTTTGTTTTAGCCTAAAGTCACTACATGTCAAAACAGGGATTGGTTGGCTGCCCAATTGTGGAGACAATCTTGGGACATCAAAGTGAGCACCAAGATACTCTTGCAGTTATGAGCATACGTGAATCGACACACTCAAATCAAGGCAAGGACTATTCTTGGACTATTCTAAGACTAAGGGGTGTGAGCATAGTCTAAGAAAGGAAGAGAGACAAGTGCAAGAGACACACAGTGTGCGATGCAGAGAAGTGAAGTGCAAGATCTGCATGAAGAGTGACCAAGGAAGTGTGCAGAGAAGTGCTAAGCTAGTCCCCCAAGGATCCCAAGGTCTTGTTGAAGTGTGCGCGTGCTGACAGAAGGTACCCATCCCTCCCCCTTAGTGGAAGCTTGGTGCAAGGTGTGCACAAGTGCAGGCTTGGAGAAGGTGGAGGTTTGGTGCAGAGGAGGCCGGCAACAACAAGTCCCTTGGGTATTTGGTATTTTTTAATTGAGCACGCTGTGGGATTTTGCACAGAAGCATTGGACTATATTGTGCTTCAACATTGTATTTGTCTTATTATAATCAAGCAAGAGAGGCTTCTAGTGTGTATCTTTCTTCTTATCTTTCCCTTTTCTCCTACAAATACTCAAATCCCTTCTCATCCAAGAATCCCCCAAGACATGTGAAGGCACAAATGTGTGAGTGAGAAGCACACTAGAATGCACACACATGCACACATATGCACACAAGGCAAGATCAAAGAGAGGAACAATGGAAAGCTTTCTATTGCAAAGGAACTCTCTTACAAAAGCTCAAATCTCTCACAAACTACTAAGAAGCCAACCTCAAAAATGAGCTCTATAGCTCTTTTTATAGTTTTTTTACTAGTTTTGGCCCTGTCGAGACCTAGTGTCTGATGTAGTTAAAAATTAGGCTCCATGGCTTATTGGAGGGCTCAAAAAAAGTCTAAAACCTATGAAAAATTATATGTAGATACTTCTAATGCTCCTCAAGCTCGAGGAATCCTCAGCTTGCACAAAATGGAGCTATAAAAAGGTGAAATGATATTTACAATGGTTTTAATGATCAAAATCATTGTTTTTATAGGGATTTCTTTTGAAAATGTGACATACACTTCTTGGAGATCCCTACTTGCTCCTTCTTCTTGTGTTCCCACTTCTTTGACACATTCTTGCGCCTCGTTCTTGACCTTGAGTGCTAACATGTGGTTAGCTAGATTGTAGGAAAAGTAAAACTCTATATAAGCATCATCCCACCTTTGTTTCTTTATTTTTATGCATTCCACAAGTTTCCCACTTGTTTTAGTGAAGTTATAAACTCCAGCAAGCAGCCCTCTTGCTTGCTTACCTCATTTCCTCATGACTTTGCTCCTCTCTATGTAGTTAGGCTTTTCCAAATCTGATTGCACCAGATTGCAGAGCATTGTTTGCTCTCTCAATGTACTCATTTTCATTGATTCAAAGCTTCATTTGGTATCTCATATAGTGCCCTGAGGTTTGCCAAAGTTTCAAGTTATTTGACTAAGTGAGTTGTGAGGAACTGCCAACTTTGTGAAGGTATATCTCTGCACATAGGCATGGAGTGTTGCAAACCAGTAGCATGTCTTGCAGAGGGTGATTCTCCCACTTGGAATATCCATTTTGGATGATTTAAAGCTTGTTGGGTAGCTCTTATAGTCTAATGTAAGTCTAAAAAATCTCATTCTAAGTCTCTATATTGGTGTAGAGAAAAGTTTAGAATATTAAGCATATATCACTACTTTTGAATCTAGTGGAGGGCAACCATCTTCCATTGTTGCATTGGGGTGTTAGAATCATCCCCCATCAGTGGTATCAAAGACATTTTGGAGGCTTGGAGACATCAATGGGCATCATATTTAAGACTTGAAGGGATCAAGACAACTCATGGAAGCACAAGGAGGACTTATCAAAGCAAGAAGACATCGAAAGGGGGCTACGTCGATCGGGATCTCAACTAGTCAAAGGTTAGAAACGGAGAAGCTATCAAAAGGTAATATCCACACCTTCTAAAGCATAAAACACTTTAGGAGAAGCTAGAGGAGCATCTTAGATATCAGTATTGCTGAGTATAATGCACAAATAGAGAAGTTAGAGCAAGGCAATTATCAACCATGTAAATTTAGAGTTAGCAACTACCTTATGGGCAAAGGATTGTGAGGATTAGTGAGCGGCACGGAGCCAATGCCTCATGTACATGATCCACCACTTCAAGGGTAGTTCAAGGCACTTAATGAATGGATAGAAAGGCATAGGAGAGTCACATTCATTCTATCCCAACACATAAGCAATAGCATGATAGGGCATATACAAGTCTTGGACACATCCAAGAAGGTTTGGGAGACCTTGGAGAGATTATACTCTTCATCAACCAAGGCAAGAAGATTCAGCTCAAGAATGAGCTAAATAATCTTAGGAAAGAACCAAGTACTAACATAAATGAGTACATTTTGAAGGTTAAGGATCTTGCAGATGCCCTAGGCTCAATTGGGAGCCCAATCGAAGATGATGATCTTGTTGCACACACTCTCAATGGCTTGAGAGAGGATGAAAGGTGGAAAGCATTCACCACATCAATTTATGTGAGGGATTCTCTAGCATAATTTGATCAATTAGTCACATTGGTGGTAACCGAGGAGATGAACTAAGGAAGTTCACAATCGAAGGGAAGCCAAGCCCAAGTTTTCTATGCAAGTATAGGCAAAGGCAAAAGAGGTGGACAAAACTCCCAAGGCAAAGGGAGAGGAAGGTCAAACTCAAGCTCAAGCAACCAAGAAGGCTCCAACCAAACCTATGGATCAAGAGGAAGAGGAAGGAGTAGAGGAAGAGGAGGAAGATCACATGGAAGAGAAGCATCCAATGGAGAATACTACAATTGTGGAAAATCGGGCCATTATGTAAGAGATTGTTGGTCCAAAGGAGGAGGCTTGTGTAATATATTTTTGCACCATTAAAAGCATGTTGAGCTCAGTGTAGTGCCCAAGTATGCATCTAGGCTGCATGCTAACCCTCACCCTCAATAACTTTTCACAACATTCACTTATTAACTCTAGAGACAAAGGGTTCAAGGGCAACATGTTGGTATTGTAAAGGGAACAAGGTATCATCAAGTTTTTGATGTAATACTAATGTGGTTCTTCTTCTAGTAGACCCATAGAGCACAACTATATTGATAATCTATGGCTAAAGCAAGCACTAGCTTCCAACCAAAGATATTAGCACTTTGCTCGTCTCTAAACTTCCAATGGAAAGGTCAAAAGAACTCATGAAAGTATGTACCATTACCATCCAAGATTCCTATAGAAGAGGCTATGGGGACCATAGTTTTGAGTACTTCTTCTACTCAAGGGGAGTTCTTCCGTAGGGAATTATACCTTATGACATGTCTATGTGTAGGTATCCTATTTGATAGTAAATACATAGAGAGGGAAAAGTTGCAAGTACACAAATAAGAAAAAACATCCCAAATTCTTAAGACTCCAAATGATTACAGTAAGTCTAAAATAATCTAAATGAGCAGTATAATTGGCAAATAGCCACTCTAAAAACTAGAATTTGACTACACAAAATCAGCAACAAGAAGTACTCAAACAATAAATAATCATTGAAAAAGAAAAGGCAAAGACTCCAACTAAGAGATACTAGCCAAGACTATGAAATCACTCTATAATGCTGACTGCCACGCAACAGAGAAGCCAACACCCTCTATAGTCACCACAGAGTGGCCTCAACATATAAGGGGTAAGTTGCAACAGAATGTAGAGAGCAACCAAGAGATATCTCCAACTAACAGAGAATAGCAATCCGATAGAAGATGTTCTTTTGAGATAGGCTAGGGATATATGATATATTGATGATGGCCAAAATGAGTGCCAATCCTTTGTTTATATAGAATTCCAAGACCAAAAGGAGTGGCCTTGCTGAATCCATGCCTTCATTGTCACACGTGCCAAACTGAAAAGATTGGTGGAGATGTGGGCTAATTTTGGCACTGGTAGCCAACCACCTCTAGGTCCACCAATCAAGTCTTTTGACACTGCTAGAGCCTTATGGTGATCTTCCCTGTATTACTTCACACTTTAACACTTTATTGATAAGTTAATAAAATTTTATTCCACTTCTCATCACATGATATTGTTGCCCAAGTAGTTCTTCCAAAGATAGTGGAGCAGATGCCCTATTTTGACAATGTCCAAAAGAGGTAGTGGTGGCACACAATTTTGGGAACATGAAACTTTTGGGCCACTCGAGGCCTATATTCCTTCTTCACTATGCAATGAATGTAACTTCTTTTGAGAGACTTAACTTCCAAATCTTGTTGGTTTCTCAATGACAGAACCTCTAAATATAGTCTTGCCTTTGCATGATGGTGTATGGTCACTTAGTGTAGAGATACATGAAGTGATCTAGCTTGTGAATAGTGGAGTATCCTACACATGAAACCACGAGGAGGATAGGTCACCCACACATGATCTAAGATTGCAAAAGAAGTCACCTTGAGGAATGTAGCCACATTGTATTGAAGTTGCACAGGAGGATTACATAATGAGGTAGCCTATTTAATGATAGTTCCCACATGAAATGGAGTCTCCATATTAGAAGTCACCCTGATTAGGAGTGATCAAGATGTAGAAGATAGGGAATCACCTTGAGAGCATGATCTCGTACAAGCCTTGCCTTGGGAGTGAATCTCGCTAGGCCTCGCCTTCATCAAAATGTGCATGTCACCCATATTGTTGTAAAACTGGGTGGTAGAGTCTCCCTAGTGGTTGGTTGCCTTGTGATGTCCATCAAGTCCTTGGAGTGGGTCACCCATGTATTTTCCATATATAAAATGGGTGTTCACCAAAGATGGATCTTGCTCAAAATGGGTGGCCCAAGATGGATGATGCTCAAAATGGGTGGTCACCCACGATGTATGTTACTCAAAATGGGTGGTCGCCCAAGATGGATGTTGCCCAAAATGAGTGTTCGTCCAAGATGGATGGTGCTCAAAATGGGTGGTCACCAAAGATGGATGGTGCTCCAAATAGGTGGTCACCCAAGATGGATGTTGCTCAAAAGAATGGTCACCCAAGACTGATGGTGCTCAAAATGGGTTGTCGCCCAAGATGGATGTTGCTCAAAACGTGTGGTCACCCAAGGTGGATGGTGCTCAAAATGGGTGGTCACCCAAGATGGATGTTGCTCAAAACGGGTGATCACCCAAGATGGATGGTGCTCAAAATGGGTGCTTGCCCAAGATGGATGATTCTCAAAATGGGTGGTCACCCAAGATGGATGGTGCTAAAAATGGGTGGTCGCCTGAGATGGATCTTTCTCAAAAAGGGTGGTCCCCCAAGATGGGTCTTTCTCAAATGGGTGGTTGCCCAAGAAGGATGGTGCTCAAAATGGGTGGTTTCCCAAGATGGAGAGAGGTGGCACAACATGGGTGGTCGCCCATGATGGAGGGAGGGCGAGGGTAATTTTTCTTCTTGGTAATTGTTGAATCAAAAGTCACCCAAGCAAGTTTCCATGATGGTATGAAGGTGCTTAGAGGTCAAGGGTGAAGCCCATGGTGAATTTGAAGGCCACTCTTTAGAGCTATCCATAGAATAACTTCTTTGTCTCCTTCTTTTGTCCATCCCCCATGTTGAGAGACCCTTGCAAACTTTGGTCCTAATTCCTTTGAGTATTATGTGCATGTCCTTGATATCCTTTGATGTCTAAGCACCTCTCTTGTCTTGAGCATGTGTGAGTATGAAGGGACTCTTTATCCTTAACCCTAGGGTGAGGGTCACCCCAAAGGGTGACCCATGCATCTAAGGCTAGGGTCGCCCCAAATGGTGGCCCAAGCCCTTCAAGGCGATGGTCACCCCAAGGGGTAATCCAAGCCTCCAAAGGCAAGAGTCGCCCAAGGGAGACCATTATCCACCCACATCACCATTCCAATGTGAATGTGAAGCCGAGAGAAGTGCAAGAACCAAGGAGATGAGCTAGCACCAAGGAGATGAGCTAATAAATGTAACCACCACCCTCAAGCATGTTTCTTTTAATCTCACTAATTTATCCATCAAGTTTGAAAGCTTGTGGCATGTCTAGTGATATACTTGGGCAATCAAAGAGTAGAAACCAAAAAATTAACGGGAATAATAGCTTGTTGTCCATAAACTAGATTGAATGGGGTGGCAACCAGAGAAGTCTTGTAGGCCACCTGATATGCCCAAAGGTGTCTTATCCTAGTCCAAACTTCCATTATGTTGCTAAACTACAATGAGTAATCATGAATTCACCCAAAAAACAAGCAATCATTTCATTAATGAAGTATGTTCCTCAATCACCAATGATCTCAATAGAATGCCAAATCACATTTTTTGCAACAAGATATGTGTTGTCGATTGTGCATCAGATCATTGTGTAACTTTAGCTTCCATGCACTTAGTTGATTAGTCAGTGACCACTATGATATATTGAGAATCGAACCATAAGCAAGAGGATTAATGTGTCCAATAAAATTGATTCACCATTTTGCAAATGTTGTACCTCCTATCATGGGTCCCAAGGGCGTTTCATCCCTTGCAAATGGGTTTTTAGTTCATTGAAAAACATCACATCATTTTATAAAATCCACAACATCCATTCTCATGATGGGCTACCATATGCCTACAAACCTGAGCATTTGTAATGTTCTTTCCTAATAGAAGTGTCCTCCTACAGCTCTAGAATGATTGGTTTTGAGTAATGACAAGTATTCTAACTCATCAATGCAAATTCTCATGAAATTATCTTTTTCATGCTTATACAAATGATTATCTATAAAAAGATCTCGAGAGCTCATTTTGACTAATGCAAAGAACTCCATTGTTCCTCTCCTTGTTCTTGTCTTGTGTGCATGTGTGTGTATGTGTGTGCATGTTTGTGTGCTTCTCATTCACGCACTTGTGCCATCACTTCTTCAGAACTGAAACTTGAAGGAAACGAGAAAATTTCTGTAAAGTGATTTTTCGGTGATCACTAAATACAGTTATAAGTTCTCAATTTCAAAAAGTTTGCTAAGCTACTGATGATTATAGAGGTGTTCTAATATCACTCTAGCTTAGTTTTTGTGGTGTAAGCGAATTCTGCAATAAGCGCTACACCAACAGTGGTATCAGAGCAGTCAGAGTGGTAAGATCCACAAGTGGTACCAGAACAGAAAAGGTTCTGAAGAGCGGAAAAAGTTTCTCAGAAGAAGAAACGGAAAGAGAATTTGAAGAATTATCATAAAGAAAGGTGAATGTTGAAGTGATCAACAGCAAACGGTGTCCAGAAGCGTCCCGAAGTCATTCTTGAAGGTAAAGGTTTACAAAAGGTAAAACTTTTTAACGTTACACTCACCGGAAGTAACAGAAACAAGAAGATCATGGCAGATCATATCTCAATTGATAAATTGGACAGAGATAATTATCCCGCATGGGTAATGCGCATGGAAGCCTTATTAATGAGTAAAGACTTAATGAAATATGTGACTGGAGAAGAAAAGAAGCCGACTTTTGAAGACGACAGTCAACCGAAGAAAGAAGAATTAGAAGCCTTGAAGTTGTGGCCACACATCAGAGGTCTAGAGAAAGCAGAAGATATATGGAGAGCGTTGGAAGATCACTTCCAAAATACTACGAAAGCTAGAAAGGCTAGCTTATGGTCGGAGTTCACAACGTTCAAGAAAAAGCAAAGTCAAAGCATTAGTGATTATGTCACTAAGATGAAGGACTTGGCAGACAGTCTTGGATCGATTGGTAAAGATATCGAAGACCACAGGTTAATAGCACAAGTGCTTACAGGTTTGAGAGGAGATGAAAGGTGGAAACCTTTTGTACTCTCAACTGAACTGTCTTTAAATCATTTTGTACCAGATTTAAATCAGTTGCTTGGACTAATGCTAACGTTTGAGCAAGATTTGAAGACAGATGGAGAAAAAGGACATAGTTCAGCTATGTACGCAAAGAACAAGAAGAAAGATGATAAAGGAAAAGAAAAAGATGAAGAAGAAATGACTGCTCAAGCAAATTATGCAAGAGGAAGAGGTAACGTCAGGAAAAGAGGTAAAGGAAGAGGTAATCAGATTAATAACAAGAAAGCTTGCTGGATCTGTGGATTAAGCAATCACTTGGCTCATGATTGCTGGCATAATTCACAAGGATCAAACCAGAACCAGAACAATAATGGCAGAGGCAGAAGCGGAAGATATCAAAAAGGAAGACAAAGTCAAAGAGGCAGATATGGTAGAGGTGGAGCAAGAGGTTGGGGACAGAATCAGTCTCACAACACTACCTACTACAACTATGCGAATGATACGCAGAATGAAGATCATACGACGCTGATGATGAACTCGATAAGTACATCAGAAAATGAAGACCTCAAGGTATTCTATATTGACTCTGGTTGTTCAAATCATTTGTCAGGAAATGTAGGATTATTATCAGAATTAGAAGGAGGCATTTCAAATCATTCAGTACAAACAGGTGATAACACAAAACATAATGTAAGGTCAATTGGAAAGGTAAAGTGTAAGAATGGAGCTGACCTACTAACAAATGTTTTGTATGTTCCAACAATTCCAAAGAATCTGATCAATGTGGGTCAGATAGTAGAAAAAGGTTTTCAAGTCAGGTTTACAAATGAAGGAGTTTTTGTCGAAGATCCAGAGAATGGATACAAACAGATTGTTCATGGTAAAAAGGAAGGTAGACTTTTTACTCTGAAAGTACAAGGGAATGTTGTTCAAGCCTTAATCACACATGGTGATGAGGTATTTATAGAACTAGACCTCTGGCATAAGAGGCTAGGACATTTTTAATGAAAAGGGAATCAAAGCTATGGTAGAGAAACAGCCCGTAAGAGGATTACCAAACATGAAGAGCCAACATATGATTCACAAATGTGAAGCCTGTCAGATGGGAAAAGCCCACAGGTTACCATTTCAGAAAAATGGTTACAAACACGATGGTGTGCTAGAACTCATACATACAGATGTATGGGGACCAACGAAAGAAGGATCTATCAGCGGATCGAGGAATTATGTTCTATTTATTGATGATGCAACAAGATGGATAACTCTTTATGTTTTGAAAGAGAAATCAGAAGTGTTTGGAGCTTTCAGGCATTTTCATGCATATGCTGAAAGACTTACAGGACAGAAACTCAAAAGACTAAGGTCTAATGGAGGAGGAGAATATTTTTCTCGAGAGTTCAATGATTATCTGTGGAATGCAGGAAACAAAAGAGAAATAACTTGCAGGTATACACTGCAACAGGAGTAGCAGAAAGAAGAAACCGAACTCTAGTTGAGTTTGCAAGAGCGATGCTAAAGGAGAAAAACTGTCCAAACTATCTTTGGGCTGAGGCTGTAAATACAGCGACATACTTGGTAAACAGATTACCATGTATAGCTTTAAATGGGATGACCCCTTATGAAGCTTGGTGGGGCAAGAAACCAACACTTGATCATTGCAAAGTGTTTGGATCAGTTGCTTATGCTTATGTACCATCACAGTTGAGAATAAGCTTGAACCAAAAGCTGAAAAATATGTGTTCATTGGATATGATGAAAAGTAGATGGGTTACAGGTTATGGAGTCCTCTAACCAAACAGTTTACTGTTTCCAGAGATGTGACATTTGATGAAGGAAAGATCTAGTATACAGAGAAAGAGCATAGTGTTGAAACGCTTGAAGAAGAGATAAGAAGAAATGAAAAAGGTAAATCACATATGCAGGTGAATGGAGATGAAGATCATATGCAGGCAACTACATCCAGGATCGGATCAGGTATGAGAAATGAAGATGGATTAAGATCTGATGAAGATGTGTATTCAGATACACATGAAGAGTTTGAACCAAGAAGGTCAAACAGAGTAAGAAAACAACCAACAAGGTATTCTTATGAAACTTCTTATTTGACTCAGAAAAACTATGCTTACTTAGTAAAGGAAGATGAAGAACCTCAGAGTTACAGTGAAGCAAAAGGTAAGAAAAAATGGGAAGAAGCGATGAAAGAAGAGTTCAATGCTCTTGAAGAGAACAAGACTTGGGAACTTGTTCCAAAACCAAATGGTAAGAAAGTGATTGGAAACAAATGGGTTTACAAAGTCAAGAAGCTTGCAGATGGAAGGATAGACAGATACAAAGCTAGACTGGTTGTCAAAGGCTATGCTCAGACATATGGCATAGATTATGATGAGACGTTTAGTCCGGTGGCAAAGATGTCAACCATAAGGACATTGATTGCTATAGCAGCATCAAAAGGATGGAAGCTAAGTCAGTTGGATATAAAGAATGCATTTCTGAATGGATATATATCAGATGAGGTTTACATGGAACAACCTGAAGGGTTTGTAAGTTCCAGATACCCAGAATATGTTTGCAGATTAAGAAGAGCTCTCTATGGACTGAAGCAAGCTCCAAGAGCTTGGAATTATAGACTTGTGAAGTATCTCAATGACCTTGGATACCAAAGCTCAAAGATGCAAGTCTACTCATTAAGAGAACAGCTAAAGGTATGATCTACATTTGTATTTATGTAGATGACATAATAATCATAGGAACCTCAGATGAAGGAATCAAAGAGGTAAAGAGACTGCTTGAAAAAGAGTTCAAGATCAGTGACCTAGGAAAGTTGTCATACTTTTTAGGAATGGAAGTTACATATATAGATCATGGTATATATGTTTCGCAAGAAAGGTATCTCCTAAATTTACTGAAGAAGTTTAACATGGAGAATTGCAGAGAAGCTTCAACACCGCTTGAAGTAAATCATAAACTCAGCAAATATGGTGGTGCAGAGTTTAAAGATATGAGGAAGTATCAGTCGTTAGTGGGAAGCTTAATTTATGCTACACTAACAAGACCAGATCTCAGTTATGCAGTGGGAGTTCTCTCAGAGTTCATGCATTGTCTGAAGGATCAACATTGGGTTGCAGGACAAAGAGTTCTTAGATATATAAAAAGAACTATAAAGGAAGGATTATATTATCCTTATATGTCAGATATAAAGCTGAGAGCATACAGTGACTCAGACTGGGCAGGAAGTCAAGATGATAGAAGGTCAACACATGGGTATATGATATACCTAGGAGATAAGCTTGTAAGCTGGTGGTCAAAGAAGCAACACACAGTAGCTTTATTGTCAACAGAAGCAGAATATAAAGGACTTGTGGAAGCAGCTAAAGAAGTGATATGGATGCAGACCTTGTTCAAAAGCATGGGTATTGATCAAGGTATACCTATCATACATGGAGACAATGTGAGCTCGTTATATCTTGCAGCAAATCCAGTATTTCATGCAAGAACAAAACACATAGAGATTCAATATTATTTCCTGAGGGAAAAGGTAATGGAGAAGGAGATTGAATTGGTATTCACTCCTACAAAAGATCAGATTGCAGATATTCTGACAAAGAGCTTAGATGGAGTAAAGACAAGCAGATTCAAAGAAATGGCAGGTATAAAAGAAAAGAAGGATATATGAAGACCGGAAGATGCAAATTAGTGATTGAGGGGGAGCTGTTGGAGATTCACTCACTAATTATGCATAATGACATGAAGACAAAAGAAAGTAGAAACAAAGTGTTTAGAAAATCAAAGCCTTAGTGAAGGGACAAATTCACGACTGTAATATATAGCGTAGAAACTTCTAGAATTAGATTTTGTTGAAACCGGATCAAAATGTATATAAAAGAGAGAGCATAGAATCGAAATATATGTATGAGAGTAGAAGACGCCAGAGATCGCGTATGTAGAGATGAATAATATAACCTGAAATGTCAGGTATTCATCTGAGAGAGATGGTAAGGAATAACTACTCAGAGTAGGAGAGTTTTCCATAGCTATGAGCAAAGTGAGGCCAAGCTATATTTTGTACACATCTTCTCTAATAGAAAACACATGTTCATGTGGAAGTTGAGCGCATTCTTAGTATGTGAAGAAATCTGAGAGATTTCATGTTACTGTGAAAGTTAGTTAACAGTTACAGTTTTCACAGTAAATATTTTTCGGTACTTCTATGAGTTAGATCTCGAAGTACAGTGTAAAGTTTTGTATGAGATATAGCTTATCTTGTAGCTATAAGTCTCTACTATAAGTTGATCAAAGATTTCGGTGAAATGGACATGTACACACAGTACTAAGTCTGACCGGAAAGAGACATCCAAAACTGGTGAAATTTTTCTTTAAACTTCAGATAGAGTTCATTCAGTGAAGGAAGTTCAGGTATCACTTCCTTACTTCATGTATACACATTTGAAGTAACTACAAACAAATTTGCAGTTGATTCCGGTAAGATTTCGGTACAATTACGGTGATATTCCGGTGACAGTCCGATGAAGCTCCGGTGGAATTTTGGTGAGTTCAAAACACAGTTCTGAAAAAGTTAAGTGACGCAAAGATAGTTTAACTGTAAACAAACATAGTAGTGCAAAGTTTGAAGTAAATCAATTTAGAACTGAAACTTGAAGGAAACGAGAAAATTTCTGTAAAGTGATTTTTCGGTGATCACTAAATACAGTTATAAGTTCTCAGTTTCAGAAAGTTTGTTAAGCTACTGATAATTATAGAGGTGTTCTAACATCACTCTAGCTTAGTTTCTGTGGTGTAAGTGAATTCCGCAATAAGTGCTACACCAACAGTGGTATCAGAGTAGGTTAATCAATAGTGATATCAGAGTGGTAAGATCCACAAGTGGTACCAGAACAGAAAAGGTTCTGAAGAGCGGAAAAAGTTTCTCAGAAGAAGAAAGAATTTGAAGAATTCTCATAAAGAAAGGTGAATTCTGAAGTGATCCATAGCAAACGGTATCCAGAAGCATCCTGAAGTCATTCTTGAAGGTAAAGGTTTACAAAAGGTAAAACTTTTTAACGTTACACTCACCGGAAGTAACAGAAACAAGAAGATCATGCCATGGCAGATCATATCTCAATTGATAAATTGGACAGAGATAATTATCCCGCATGGGTAATGCGCATGGAAGCCTTACTAATGAGTAAAGACTTAATGAAATATGTGACCGGAGAAGAAAAGAAGCCGACTTTTGAAGACGACAGTCAACCAAAGAAAGAAGAATTAGAAGCCTTGAAGCTGTGGCAGAAGAAAGATGCAACGGCAAGAGCATATATCTATAAAACTGTTACAGATCATCTATTACCGCACATCAGAGGCCTGGAGAAAGCAGAAGATATATGGAGAGCGTTGGAAGATCACTTCCAAAATACTATGAAAGCTAGAAAGGCTAGCTTATGGTCGGAGTTCACAACGTTCAAGAAAAAGCAAAGTCAAAGCATTAGTGATTACGTCACTAAGATGAAGGACTTGGCAGACAGTCTTGGATCGATTGGTGAAGATATCGAAGACCACAGGTAAATAGCGCAAGTGCTTACAGGTTTGAGAGGAGATGAAAGGTGGAAACCTTTTGTACTCTCAATTGAATTGTCTTTAAATCATTTTGTACCAGATTTAAATCAGTTGCTTGGACTAATGCTAACGTTTGAGCAAGATTTGAAGATAGATGGAGAAAAAGACCATAGTTCAGCTATGTACGCAAAGAACAAGAAGAAAGGTGATAAAGGAAAAGAAAAGGATGAAGAAGAAATGACTGCTCAAGCAAATTATGCAAGAGCAAGAGGTAATGTCAGGAAAAGAGGTAAAGGAAGAGGTAATCAGATTAATAACAAGAAAGCTTGCTGGATCTATGGATTAACCAATCACTTGGCGCATGATTGCTGGCATAATTCACAAGGTAAGATAGGAACACTCAAGTTCTAAGAGACTCTAATTTCTCAAGTCTAAGAATAGGTTAAGTTGCAGTCAAGGGGACAACTTAAGGGGATAGAACTTAAGCTAAGTGGACGAAGAACATCAAGTGCGACACACTTAAGTGCTCTTGACGACGCTTAACTAAGGACAAGAGAACAAGTGCCCAGGAAATTAAAAGGAACAAGTGATTGGTATCAAAGAATCAGCAACGTGGTTGTATAAGGGTCATTGGGTCAATTAGTAGGGCATATGAACCTGAGATCAGGAAGACACCTAGGGAGAGACTATTGAAGTGTTAGATCATAAGAGGCTAGTGTCACCCATACAACTAGGTCTTGGGCCCAACACTTGAGTGATTACCCTTACGCTCTAAACTCAGAATCTAGTGACTCTAAGATGTCTTATAACTTGGAACGACCTGTGGGTAGCTTAGGAATGGCATACCTAGAAAAACCTGAGGGTCCCTACAAGACTCAACTGGAATATATTGTGACCAACTGCTTAGGTGCTCGCATCTATGAGGATGGTCTGAGAAGATCTGTTGTCCAAATTAAAAACTCGGATCAGCCCATTGGACTAGAACACCCTGTAGTCAAGTTTGAAAATGGTAACTACATAGATAAAGAAGGAACAATGTATGTGGTCACCAGCAAACCAAAAAGGACGGATGAATTTGGCAACATAATCTCAGAGACCGAAATAGGTGACATAGAGCAAGGAAACTTAGGAAAAGAGCCAAAAAACCCTCGAGGCAAATCGGTTCTGACTAGAATAATCACTCCATAGTGGGTTTGCTAAGACAATAGGAGCATACATTTGCTCATGAATCGAGAGACGGATGAGGCTTTTTGGAGGTATAAACCGGAGCAGCCTAACAAAGTGGGAATGCTTACCATATATGAATTCAAAGATACAAGTACCCCTGGGAAAGTGACCTATTTAGAAAATATCTCAGAAAAGGTCTTTGTGGTCTCAGAGCATGGTAGGCATGCCTACACTTGGAAGGGTGAATTTGTTTTTCCCCAACCAAGGTCCAATGTCTCTTCTAGTCACCAAGGATCTAGAACATCTCAAGCTCATGGAACCCAGAGAGACAAGAGTAGAGATAGACCTGAGGTGAGCTTTGCTAACCCACTAGGAAGAGAAAGAACGAGAAGAGAGATAGATAAGATGGAAAATGAGAGACATAGGGACATAAGGAATCAAAGAAATGCAGATGAATTCCCTCTGTCAAGGCCTAGAGAACACACTAGGACCTTGAGGCCTACACAATTGGTTAAGTCCATTAAGAATTGCTTAGATGGGACAGAAGACCCGTATGACCATGTAGCCGAGTTTAGGCAAGTTTTGAGGGTTGAACAAGTTGAAGACTTGTTCACTCAATACAATGCTTTTGGCCTAACTCTCAAGAACACCGCATTGACTTGGTTTCAACGGCTTCACCAAGGTCAATACAGAAATATAGATCAACTTCTAGAAGCATTCATCACTGAGTTTTCTAAGAGTGGTAGTAGGCATAACACATCCTCCCTGATATATAACATCAAGCAAACACCTCAAGAGATAGTAAGGATTGCAGGAAGAAGGTTTAGGCAATACCTAGAGAGATGCCATGTTCTAGAGTTACCCACTCCAGCCAAACAAGTGGCCTTATTTTAAGATGGATTGTTAAGTACCAAACTTAGATCATACATGTACTTGAAGGACCCTAGATCCATAGAAGAGTGTGTACGCATGTGCGTAGACATCAAGGATAATCTAGGGGAGGAATTAGAGCTTTCAAAGATCTATAAAGACTCAGATAGTGCTACTAGCCTCGCTTCCAAACAATCCACATCGATTGAGGATCTGGCAGAGAAGGTAGCTAAAAAATTAGGAGTCTCTAGCAAGCAGATTCCTAGATTTGCCCAAGGAAAATGATGCTACACCTGTGGAGGAGACCATATGGCCAATGTGTGCCCTATCATCGCTCAACCCCAAGTGAACCCTAACAGCCAATACTGCATCATAGAAAGGAGATATACCAACCACAGTGCACAAGATTGTCCATATAATAAACAAGTTGTTAGACAAAATTATCCTCATTCGTATCCACAAGGCAAATATCAGAATCAGTACCCACAACAACAGTATGGTAGGCCCCAAAAACCCTATCAACCACCCTATCAAGGGCAGCAAAGACCCAAACGATTTCTAGTGCAACAACCCCCTCCCCCAGCCAATGTGATTCCATTAAAGTATGTAGCTGTAGAAGAAAATCTGAATAGAGCCTTAGTCCGAATAACCCCATTGCTTTCAGAAAGTGACCCAAGTGATCATAGTTTTGACTCCACTCATATTGATAGCCCACAAGCTTACTACATGCAGTCACCTGAGCATAATGAGTCATATTATTATGAAGACCCGAGTGAACCTAGTTGGGAGCTAGAGTATGCAAATGTCATGTATGCGAACCCCAACTCTAGACCTCAACCTAGGCAGATAAGACCCCCATTTCCGAGAGGACCATGTTATTGATGTCAGGGAGATCACCTCATTCGTGATTGCCCTATGCCTACACCTACACAACCCCAATTTGTGACAATTCAAGGCTTTTGTCCATATTGTGGGAGGGAGCACTTGTTTTTTTTTTTTGATAAAAGGAAGTTCGGCAATAGCCTACTCTCCCGGACTTGAATTAAATTAAGAAGCAAAGATACAAATGAAGGGGACTAGTGCCCACGGGACCCCCCAGATCCCACAAAGCAGGGGAAGCTAGAATGAAACCTAGGTCGCGTTACAGAGAAGGTTAATCACCCTCTCATCGCCCTCATGCGGGACCCATTTGGGTTTGAGCTTGTTGTTGACCAAGAGGAGGACTTGATGGTGCCTGAAGGGGGGGGATTTCTTACTGTTAACAATCCTTTTGCCGAGGAGGAATAGTGATTTCTCAATCGACCACTCCCTGGGGGGGTCGCCGAAGTTGAGGGCACACCTCTCCCGCCAAGAGGTCCATATTGTGGGAGGGAGCACTTGTTACAAGAGTGTCCCAAAAACCCCATCAATATGCCAAAAATCATTCCTATCAACCTTATTGAGTTAGCGGTAGACTCCATAGGAAGTGTGACCTCCAGGACCCTAGTGCAAGTCATCACGAGAGCTAAGGCACTTAAGCAAAACCAAGACTTAGGCCAGGAATGGAACTCTGAGGTTAGTGAGACCGAGATTCAAAATAAAAAGAGGACAAGAGCTTGGAGGGATAGTCGAGAGAGAATGAAAATACAAAGGGCAAGGAAGATGAGCAAACTTGAGGAAGGCCTGAGAGAAACAAAAGCCAAGATAATTGAACTCACATCTCAACCGCACTCTCACACAACTCCACCACCACCATTCCCATCACCCTCCAACCCACCACCTTCTAACTCACCTCACGCAATCCCACCCCCACTAGAGTAGGATTAGTCTTAGCACATCCCACTCTCGAGGACATAGACATGATGCTTAAAGCATATCAGGCTAGACTATAAGAAGGGCCAAACATAACAGATCATGAAAAGTGCTACCCTATAGCTGATCTAGAGCTCGAATGAACTAAACTTTGTTCTAAGATGGTAGCATTGGCTCAAAACTATGTTTGAAGCCAGCCATCTCTTTAACTGCTCTAGTTCAGCTAGGACTCAACTGCATTTTGATGGACTATTAGATAAATTGGAGAGGCTAATTGCAAAATCTAAAAAGGACCCCACCCCTCAAGGTAAGGACAAGGCCAGTGGAAGAATGAACATTCCTCCCAAGGAAGCTTATGTGCCCAATTCCACAAAGCGAGACACATCTTTTTCTATGAATCAATATTCCTCAAAATTTCTAAGCGAGATCCAAGAAGAGAAGTGGGCTAAAGAAAGTGAAGCTCCCCCTCCCATTGAACTTGTGGATGATTTGCATGATCAATTCCCACAAGACCTTCCTTCCATTTATGGAGAGCAGGAGGATATCCAATCTCTTGAGAGATTAGACTTCGATTCTAATTCCTTGCAAGAATTACCCCATTTCACAAGCCCTTGGGAAGCAAAGTCCACATGTATGAGGGCATCCACAGTCTTGGTAAGAAAGGATAATTCAGTCATACCTAGGAATACGGAGGTAGTGAAAAACACTAAAGTGTAGTGCAATCTCACTTTAGAGGAGCTACTCAAGGTTAAGCCAGAATTGTGGAAACACATAGCCAACCCAAGTGCTAGAAGTAGCGAAACCTTGTTCCCAGGTAGGATCTCATAGAACCGCACCAGAAATACCTTTGGACAAGATAGGGGACATGATCGAAGGAGAAGAAGGAAACATCTATCTTCCCATTATCCATCAAGGTTACACCACCAAGGCAATTTTGGACTCAGGTGCAGGAGTTGCGATTCTGACCACTTCGCTATGGAAGCGTTGGGGCAAGCCAGTGCTTAGGCCCATGAGAATGAAATTACAAATGGTTGATGGTCACATAGAGAGACCTTTAGGATTGCTAGAAGGTATAACTCTCACTACCTTTGGTGTAGAGTTTGAACACACTTTTGCCATAAATGAGTTCAGCAAAAATCAAGCCTATGAGATGATTTTGGGAAGACCCTTCTTGAGGCAATTGCAAGTAGTACAGGATTGGGGAACCAATTCCTTGTATTTACAACATTTAGGTGTTACAACCAAAGTCAATCTCAAGGATTACTCTCATAGAGATGTACCCTCCATATAGTGGAATCCCATCCATAGAGCCACAGATGATACGGAGTCAGTGCACTCTATAGGGTCAGGATCCTAATGAATGCATGAAGACACCCACTTATGGATGTGAAAAGTGGGAGTAGAAGAAGAGAAGAGAGAAAAAGCCAGAGAGGTAGGTGCAAAGGAAACTCATAGATCAATATGAGACCCAACCTATGCACCTGTAGTATTTCCAGATGAAGAGTTTGAACCTCATGGTTGGGCAGAAATTCTAGCAACAATGGATGTATCCATCAATGAAGAACAATGGACACCCCACTATGATGAGGATGGCTATGATATTTTCGTATTCACAATAGAGCCAATCATGTGTGATTCAGTTATCAAAGAATGTGAACCTAGCACTGGTGCATTCGAGGATGCAAGTGACTCCGATCTAGAGTCAATTATTATGGACCCATCTTTTGCATAAGATGAAGAATATTTCTATGAAGTAGAAGCTCACCCTCAGAGGCACAAAGAAATTACGAATGATGTGAGATTAACCACCTAGATAACCACCAAGAGTGAAGGCAAGAAAAGGAAGAAGAGAGAAGCCACATCAGATGAGAAAAAATCTTTGTTTGAGGTCCCTGAAAACTTTAAGAAGTATGAGATAGAAGATAGGAGAGTCATGATAAGAATGCCTAAACGTGATGCACAAGTAGGAGAGGCCTATGATAACAAAGAAACCACCAAGAAGATTGTTATAACCATAGAAGAGGGAGAAGAAAGATGCACCTACATAGGACATGTCCTGACTGAGGAAGAGGAATAAGAGTTGATTGCACTACTAAGAGAGGATAGAAATGTATTCGCATGGATTTATAAAGACCTGAAAGGTGTAGACCCTGACATATGCTCACATACTATCCCCATGACCTCATATGCCAAACCCTCTAAACAGAAGCCTTACACATACAACGATAACTATGTTGCCAAGAGCAAGGAAGAGATAGATCGCTTGGTTGAAGTTGGATTTATCTATGAAATTGAGCATATTTAATGGGTATCCCCCATTGTAGTGGTGCCCAAGAAGAATGGCAAACTACATGTATGCATTAACTTGAAGAAGGTTAATGCAGCCACTATCAGAGATAGTTATCTGCTTCCTATCACTTAGCATCTTCTAGAAAGAGTAGCAGGCAAGGAAGTATACAACTTCCTTGATGGATTTTCTGGCTACAATCAAGTGGACATAGCCCTGGAAGATCAGCATAAAATATCTTCTGCCACAGAGTGGGGCATATTTGTCTTTTAGGTGATGCCATTTGGGCTTACCAATGCACCAGCTACCTTTCAAAGGCTGATGTACCATGTGTTTAAAGAGTACTTGAGGAAAAAATTGGAAGCCTGTGTTGTTGATCTTTGTGCTCATTCCAACATAAGACAAACACATACCCCTGAGTTGAGAGCTATCTTTGACAAATGTAGAGAATATCAAGTTTGCTTGAACCCAGAAAAGTGTGCCTTCATGACCAAGAAAGGTAAGGTTCTAGGACACATAGTGTCAAAGAATGGCATATCCACGGACGAGGAGAAAGTTAGAGCCATTGCAGAGCTACCTAGCCCAAAGAATGTCAAGGAAGTACAAGCTTTCATGGGGCATTGCGACTATTACCAACACTTTATTTATATGTATGCAATCATTGCAAAGCCTTTGTTAATTCAGTTCGATTAGTAAGATGGTTCCTCTTACAAATGGAATATGAATTTGAAGTTGCGGTTAGGAAAGGTAGAACTCATCTTAGGGCAGATCACCTTTCTAGACTAACTTCAAGAGAGTCACCTCAAGGAGTGTCAGATGACCTTCCTGATGCTTACATGTTCAATCTAGAAGTAGTGTTTGAATGGGCCAAAACGATAGTGCCTATTCTGACCTTTGAACCTAAACATCCTGTTCTCAAAACTAAAGATAAAGAAGTGGTGAGATCTCAAAAATATCACCTACTAGTAGGTAGCATGTACAATCACACCGATCAAGGCATACTAGCTTGTTGTGTAGAAGAAGACGAGCAAGTAAGGTGGTTGCAAATAGCACATGTAGGTGCACTCCAGCAACATTACTCAAAACATAGAACCCTCCAGACCTTACAAAGATTAGGTGTGTATTGGCCAACTATGGAAGCAGATGTCCATAAGTTGTACAAGGAATGCCCAGTCTATTGTATTAGACCACCTGTGGAGCATGCTACACTATACTGAGTGTCACTAATACCAGATTGGAGTGAACCATTGGTGAAATTTTTGAGGATGAAAGCATTCTCTCAAGAAATGACACTGGTTAGACAACAAAGTTTAGAACAGGCACCTCTAGATTATACACTCATAGGTGATAATCTATATAGACAAGGAAAAGACGGATATCTTAGATTATGTGTCCATGAGAGTGAATATCATAAGACTTTGGAGACTACTCACAAGGTGTAGCAGGAGGACACTTTGGACCAGATAGGTTGATCAAGGCAATACTATTTGCAGGTCTTTGGTGGCCAACTCTTCACATGGATGCACATACCTATGTGAAGAGGTGTGATGTTTGTCAGTGAACTCAGTATCCTATACATAAGGATGAGATGCCATTGAAACCTATGATGGGTAGATGTGTATTCTCTAAGTGGGAAATAGACTTTGTTGGGCCTATTAATCCCCCAGCTAAGGGTCCACATGCTGAATACATCACTGTTGCCACAGACTATCTAACCAAATGGGTAGAAGTAAAAGCTACAACAAAGAACGATGCTCAAACGACTGCTAAGTTCTTATTTTAGAACGTGTTCACCAGATATGGGCTACCAATAGAGCTGGTAAGTGATAGAGGCATGCACTTCTTGAACAAAGTCATTGAAAATCTTCTCCAAGAATTCTTGGTGATACATAAGAAGTTAAGAGCTTGAAAGCAAGAGACCTAGACTTAGTCTACACTTTGAAGCATAATGCATGGAAATTAGAGAAGAGAGGCTATCGACCAATGATTATCAATAGGATCTCAACAATTGGAGCAGTTCAACTAGCCGCTCTAGAAGGAAATATCCTATCGAGTTACATTACTGGATGCAGATTCAAGTTATATCAAGAACCCCTCACAAAAGGAATGTTAAACTGACTCAATACTGCAAAGAAATGTAAAGAAGAAGAAAAATGAATTCGAGAAGAAGCACAGGCAGAAGCTTTAGAATGCATCCGACGAATGAAATTGTGAAGACAAGGTAGAGATTAGCCTATGTCTGAAACTCAAGAAGCTCCAAGTTATCACATGGCCATGTGCGAAGCATCAGGTGAACGTTCCCATAGGATAGTTGATCAACGACCATTTGTGACCCTAGAGGTAGGACAAGGAGAGAGTGCAAGGACAATAAGAGCTTTGATTGATTTAGGAGCAACCACTAGTGCAGTTCAACTTTCTTATTGTCAAGCATTGCAATTGAAGGTCAATCGTATACAAGCATATCTCATAGGATTGGGAGGTGTGGAAACCCCTTGCATGGGTGAGGTTAAACTTCTCCTCTACATTCAAGATGTTCTAATGGAAGTCAAAGTGCTAGTGTGTGAAGACGAGGATCTTACCGAACCTCTTGTCTTGGGCCAAGATTGGATCTACAATCATGCAGTAAACCTCAACATAAGAAGTGGACTTCTTCATGCTTGGGTGGGCCAAAACTGCATCACAACTGAGTTAACAAATCAAGCACTCGCACCACTAGAAAAGGCTTCAAATCCTCGTCCCTCTAGGAACCCACATGAAGATAATGATGCTATTCTTGTCCAAAGTTCTATGGTGTAGAAAATTGTCACTCTTGAAGAAGGTGCAGAAGTCAATGAGGAGTTCCCTTCTTTTCCAAAGAGAATCCTAGGAAAGCAAGCAGGACATCACACGAGATAGGAGGCTGATAATCAAGAAGCATGAGAAATGACCAGTGCAATATAAAATACCTCTTGGCATGAAGCAGATCAGGATATGCAAGGGTGAACAACCCTCGGCTTTGGAGATAGGATCCCAAAGATGCACCAAACAAGCTACATAGTCGAGGATTACAATGGAGTATCCTAGGCATCAATCTAAACATACCATTTCTATTTGGGTTCCAAAGCGGTCAATGAAGGCTATTCCAAATGCTAAACAAATTTGGGTGCATAAGACCTACTTACATGCTCAGATAGCTTCACATAAGCTCACAAACTTGAATCGCCACTCACAAGCACCCACATCCCACACCTTGCTACAAGCCTCTGCACTCAACACATCAAGACTTCACAACGCATCTAGGATTCTTTGGAATTGGGTACCCAAAAAGTCCCAAATCCAACACGACCTCCTCCAAAAACCTATACATGTCTTCACAACCAAGCACTATGATCCAATGATAGAAGTTTGGAGAATTAAACCTTGTATCAAACCCCCTAATCCGATTCTAAAAATTATGTCAGTAGGTGCATTCTGAGTACTTTGCATATCCAGAGTATGTATCTAGGGAAATCATTGCCTACTAACCGACGCTCACAGCACAACAAACACCTCACTCACTAACCCACTAACCAATGCAAGTATCATGTTAGTGTTGTAAAGGAGACAAAGTATCATCATGTTTTCATTGCAACACTAATATGCTCTCATTTTTTAGCAAATTCAGAGGAAAACAATACTACTGGCATTGTGGCTGACACAACATGCACTAGTTCATGGGCAAGGACAAGTAAAGCCGGAGCTATCATGGATAATTTGCCCATTGAAGTGCCCCCGACCGAGCTACCTATAGAGTTGTGACACCTCTAGCAAATACCAATTCCAGACCCACCTACAGGACTTACAGATCAGCAGACATTCTCACTGGTTTAATGGGATGCTCGGCGACTAGGAGATGCCGCCTACATTTGGGAGGCCAAGTGCGAATTCGGCAATGTGTGGGGATGCTTTCAGTTCTTTTCCAAGGAATTTGAGACTCTCCAAAACACCCCAGAGCTACAAGTGATTTGGCAACATCTAGGCCTAGCTGAGTATTTTAAGGCACCCTTGCCAAAGCATGATTTCCAACGTTGTTATTATTTGGTGTCTACCCTAAAGGCTAGTGGAGTAAAGGATTGACAAGGAACATTTGCAATCCCTTCTCTGTCACACAACAATGAAATGAAAAAGTTTGAGCTCACAGTAGACCTCGTGAAAGATGCACTCAACATGCATGGCACACATGTGCCCTCAAAAAAGGATTTTTTGATACTGGATAACATGAAGGATAGAAAACTTTTAAAGCTCAAAGACATGGCCGCACTAACACTGAATGTGTCTATTCCGTTATGACTATGCATACAACATTTTGTGTTTCCAGGATAGGATCAATTCACCTAGCCTTTAAAGAGAATCTGGTTCAGTCTCTATCTGGCTGAGATAGGGTCATTTACTATTAAGCTTCCTGTATGGATCATAGAGCAGTTGTACGAAGCTAATAAAAGGTGGTTTTGAAAACCAATCTTGAATGGATGTTGTGCTATCACGTGCATAATATACAAGTTTCTAGCATAAAATGTGCTCATCAAACGTGCACTAACCTGGTCTCAATTACAACTCTTCAAAGGATGCAAAACTTTGACTCACCAATCCAAGAGAATGAGAGGGACCCTTCCATGTGTTCAAACAAGGGAAGTTCTTATGACCCCAAAGGTCTCACCAAGGGGAGAAGGAACCGTGCCTCCTTTCACCATTAGAATTCCACGATCAGAGTCCAAAGGCACATCATAGGCCATCCCATCTACTCCCCCTGTTCCCCAAGAATTTGAATTCAGCACACAGGTAGACATTGAAGGAATGAGTACCTTTGACTTTGAATCTTTTTTGCAAAACACACAACTATCGGACGTAGAATTCTTTTCAGATACAAAAAGACCAGGCATCTCCACACAAAGGAGGGGAACAACAACAGAGGATCTTCATGTCCACTGGTTAGATGATAGGCATCAAACACTATCTCAACAAAATAGAACAGCCAGAGGAAGGAGAAGAAGAAGAAGAAGAAGGAGAAGAAGAAGAAACTATTGTAGCCCCAGCATATACTGCAGAACTTTGTAGACTTTATCAAATTATGGAAAGAGTGAGGGTGCAACAATTACTTTCAGAACAAAGTAGCCAAGTGTTAATGGCCCAGCTCTTGGAAGAGGCTGGCGTTGCCTCATACTACAGTGAAACTCTACTATTGCTAGAGGAAACCTATGGAGTAGTGGAAGCTGTCAGATCCACACTACAGAGACCTTTTGTTCAATATGATCCACGAAGATTCCAAACAAGACCAAGGTTAGGCAAGCACATTCAGATCCCCATCACCACTATGGAAGCAACTACCACTGCAAAAGAACCAATAGCGACCTCCTCCCCAACAACTTGACATCTTGAACAAGAAATGACGATCGGACAAAATGATACAGCTGAGCCACTACCTCCAACACCTCTACCATCATCCCCTCGCACCAAGGTTGTAGATGCCACTCCCACCACTGCTACCATAGAACAATCCTTCGTCTTTCGTAGCCCCACTTCTAGTTCAGCACTATTTTCATCTTTTGAGAATCGCTTGTATCATACAACCACCCTGACCATAGAATCCCTCATCGAACCTACCTTAAGACACGCCACCTCCACAACTTCTATAATAGGCCATCCAGACACTTGATCCACCTTTCTCAGATTCCCTATCACCACGCTTCATTTCATGACCTTCCTGCCTTGACGCTCTCACTTCCCACCCCCCATCCCACTAGTCCTTCAACCTTCCCATGACTTCCTTTCTAGTAGGTTGCAAGCCACTGCCCAACCCTTCTCGTCGATCCCATTCCCAGCATCCACACCACACTTATTTACCAGGATCACACACACACACCAGCTACCATTCTATATACCTAGTAGACACCACACTCACATCCTCTCCTGAGAATATGGAGATTTCTCCACCCATGGTACCTCCCCCTCCCCCCACACTTCCACCATCCCCCATCCCTCCTCCACCACTTTCACCTACACACACATCTCCAGTAGACACAACATTCACACTTCGCATTCCCCAATTCCCTTCCCTTGCATCCTCCATTGTACAAACTACACCTTCATCTATAGGTAATGAATTTGACACCATGTTTGCATGTATGTCACAATTAAGGACAGGATATAATCAGCACTAGGAACATAACCAGCGATTACAAGAGCACTTTGAAGCCCTACAAAATCATCTTGCTACACTAAAAGAGGATAACGCCAATCTTCAAACACAGTTTCAGACCTTACAGGAGGCTCATGGCATGTTGGAAACACAATTACAGAAGGTAGATCAAGAAGCGATCCAAGAGATGGAAAGCCATTTACGAACACAGATGGAATGCAACTCAAAACTCCAACACAATATGGCGCTATTAAAACGAAACCTTGTAGCGGCTCAAGAGGAAAATCGACATCTACAACTCCAAAACCAAGAGAACTTAGAAGTAGCCATCGAGACCACACCCGGGGCACCCATCAGTCCATCAAAATTTCAAGCCGTGACCCCGAAAAACATCAAAGTTATACTTGAAGACTATGCTACTCTACTCAAGGCACATGACCAATTATCACAAGAATAAACTAAAGCAGCAACAACGAAAGGACACAACAACTATCCCCCAAGCCACAGCCTCAACCTCATCGCTTATCACTGACTCAGAAACCCTACAAGATCTCCAAAAACAAGTCACAGAATTGCAAGCAGGACTACTATATTACCAAAGGCCTCCATCCCCACCCGAGGCTCCCACAAATGAAGAAATAGTATCCATTCCTGTGGAACAAACATTTGAAGAAGACTATGAGCGACAACCAATTCCAAGAGGACAACAAACAACCGAAGGCCAAGACACATTTGAAGCACCATGACCCCCGTGGTTAAAATAGGTGGAAGAAATTGGACGTTCTCATGAAGACCGCACTGTGGTGCAAAATCAGGCCATGCGCATCATTGAAGAAACCATATTACAATCCCGTTATTTCACAAACTTGGCACCCAGCCGTCTCATCATATCATCAGAACTCCAATACTGGCCCTATTACATCATTCTTGCATATTACAATTCAGAAGTACAAAGAATCACAGGGAAGATTCCCTCCTTTGCAACCCAATTTCAACCCGAGGACCTCCCCCTCGATGCATAGAAAGGCAAGATCTATCAACCAACATGGCGGCAAAAGCTTTTAGAAACATACCCTAAAATATTGCATACATGGAACCATGCACCTCTACATCTAATTTACAATCCATGCTATGGTCCAATCCCACAACACAGATCATGGAAAGCATTCAATATTAAAGTGCAAAACAACGCACAATGCAAGGAATGGCTCAACTATCCATACATAGCGCCACCATAGGGACCACCATCAATAGCTTACATGATGGCAACAATCCGACACTGGATGCCTCAGCTGAAGCCCATGCCAGATGTTGCAGCACAAATGATGTTGAAAATTCTGGATATGATGCAAGTTGTCCTCAAGACCTTTCGTAATACACAAGCACCCCAAGTGGCTCTACTGGGCTTCACCAATGGAAACTATGACCTAGTCTATGACATGAGCACTACCCCAAGCATTCGAGTTACCTATGCTTGGCACGCACGAATCAAGTACCTCCCCGCATGTTATAAACAAACTTTCAAAGACATGTTCAGAACAGGATTTTGGGAATATCACTCGGAGGTGTTCGCACCTAAGCCCACACACCTGATCCATCTATTTGCATGTGAACAAGCCATGTACTCAGAGTAATACACTACACCGTACCCGGATATCCTAGGTGCCATCAATTGGGATGCATTGCAAGTTGATCTGGCACGAGGGTTACGGTTAGGTGAACACGAGCTGGCCACTAATGTCCTCTAGTACTATATCGACCACCCTACCAAACACAAGTCTGTCAAGGGCGATAGACACTAGAGAGGGGAGTGTTGGCATACAAGCTATAGGAAGATCATACAAGAACAAAGAAGCAATCATGCACAATCTGGCAACAAGGCCTAATCATTTTTTCCATAAACTATTTCGAACTCAAGTGATTTTCATCACTACACAAACATTGTAAATCCCGTTTTTGGTAGAATGGACTCCATTAGCCAAGGAGTGCTCGAGCTTGAGGAGTATTGCTACATGCCAATTTTCATCCATTTTAGATTCCGTTTGAACCCTCAAATAAGCTCTAGAACCTAATTTTTAACTAGGCCGGATACTAGGTCTAGACAAGGCCAAAAGCTAGCAAAAATCTATAAAAAGAGCTAGAGAGCTCATTTTAGAGGTTAGATTGTTTTGAGCTTGTGTAAGAGACTTTTTGACTAATGCAAAGAACTCCATTGTTCCTCTCCTTGTTCTTGCCTTGTGTGCGCGTGTGTGTGTATGTGTGTGCATGTTTGTGTGCTTCTCACTCATGCACTTGTGCCATCACTTGCTCATAATCTTCATACTAGTCCACATGTCTCCATGGATTGATGATTATGAGGTGGATCTCCTCACATGAAAGAACAGGTCACTCATGGAGATGGCAAGGTGTATGGTCAAGAGTCAGGCTTTACCATATAGTTTCTGGCTTGAGGCTGTCATGTGTGTAGCATATGTACTTAACACGTGTCCCACTAAAGCGCTGCAGTCTATCACTCCATATGAGGCTTGGAATGATCACAAGCCATCTGTTGCTCATCTGTGTGTTTTTGGTTGTTTGGCATATGCATTGGTGCCTGAACAACATCGCAGAAAATTGGATGATAAAGTAGTAAAATGTATTTTTGTTGGGTACAGTTCTGAAAGTAAAGGCTATCGTCTGTATCATCCACAAACTAAACGGATTCTGGTTAGCCGTGATGTTGTTTTTGTGGAAGATGTTATTCAACCATTGCTTTCATGTACTAAGGAGGCATATGTTAGCTCCAAAGACATGTATGATACTTTGCTGCCTCTTTTTACAGGTAAACAATCTAGTGATGGACCCAATGAGGCAACTTCTCAGCCTTTGCAGGTTTCATGTGATGATGCAGATCATTCCATTTCTGATGAAGATTTACATGATGCACTTCTTGATGAGAGAGCTGATATTGAGTAGGGAAAAACTATGCCAAAATGGTTGGTGCAGACTTTGCGTGACAGCAAATTAGATGCACCTCTATCATATTGTACTCGTTCAGACTCTCATAATGCCTCTTTTGCATCAGATTGCTATGCTATGGCTGCATCTAGTCTCTGTGATGAGAATGAGCTTGTTTCATTTGACGAAGCACAAAATTCAGAAAATTGGATGGCTGCTATCCAATCTGAATATGATGCTATAATGAAGAATGGTACTTGCTCTTTATGTGACTTGCCTCCCGGCAAGAAAGCCATTGGCACTAAGTGGCTTTACAAGTTGAAGCGTAAGCCTGATGGAACAGTTGACAGGTATAAGGCGAGGCTTGTTGCAAAGGGTTATGCACAGGAAAGAGGCATTGATTTTGATGAGACCTTTGCGCCTACATGTCGTATGACTACTGTTCAGAGCATCTGTGCACTTGCAACCCATCATGGTTGGAATGTACATCAGTTGGACATTAAAACTACATTTCTAAATGGTGACTTGCATGAAGAAGTGTATGTTTTTCAACCTCATGGCTTTATGCAGAAAGGACATGAAAACCAGGTGTGCAGGTTAAATAAGGCATTATATGGTTTAAAGCAAGCACCACGTGCTTGGTATGAGAAGATACATGCCTATCTGATTGCACATGGTTTTGAGAATAGTCCAACTGAAAGCACCTTATATGTTAAGCGTGCTAATAATGTACTTCTGATCATTGTGATTTATGTTGATGACATGCTGGTCACTAGTCCTCATGACACGCGTATTGTTGATTTTAAGGCTGATTTGCATGCCTCATTTGAGATGTCTGATTTGGGGCATTTGCATCACTATTTGGGCATTGAGTTTATGCAAGTTGATGGTGGAATGGCTTTGTGTCAAACGAAATATATTGACACATTATTGCAGTGTTTTGGCCTTGAAGACTATAAGCCTATTGTCAGTCCTATGGAGACAGGTTTACGATTGAGTCTTCATGATGTTGGATATGCATTTGATGATGTTCTCTATCAGCAGGCTGTTGGATGCTTGATTTACTTATGCATTACTCGGCTAGACATTCAGTTTGCAGTCTCACAGATGAGCAGGTTTATGCATTGCCCAGGAGTCAAGCATTGGCAGGCGGTTAAGTGCATCTTTCGCTACTTGAGTGGTACTCGGCTACTTGGGTTGTTTTATCCCAAGGGGGGATCACTACCGCCAGATTTGCATGCTTTTTCTGACTCTAATTGGGATGGTTGCTATGACACTCGTGTGTCCACTAGTGGCTTTTGCTTCATGCTTGGTAGCTCATGTATATCTTGGTTGAGCAAGAAGTAGCCTACTGTGGCCACTTCCAATTGTGCGGCTGAGTATAGGGTAGCTTTCATAGCAACTGTTGAGTGTGTGTGGCTCAGACGCCTTATGGCTGATTTGGGTGTTGGTTAGTCTTCTGCCACCACCATCTTCACTGACAGTCAAAGCGCATTGGCAGTTGCGAGGAACCCTATGTTCCATGCTCGCACTAAGCACATTGAGGTGCATTATCACTATGTCAGGGAGAGGTTCTCTGCTGGGGAGATCAGCTTGGCATATGTGCCCATGCAGGAGAACATTGCAGACCTTTTCACGAAGCTCTGCCTGGGAAAAGTTTGA
>CM035418.1:18193839-18233839 GCA_020310875.1 Ceratopteris richardii | reverse complement strand
AGATCATTGCAATTCTAGACAAAGAGATAGAAGTTAATAATGGGGATTACCTAGCAAGCGTTAAGACCTCTTATCCCCCAATCAGGGAAATCACTTCCTGTTAATCATGAGTGGTATTTTCCATACTCTTTTTTTTCACAACAAAGCTTTGAATTAAACTCGAGAAAAAAAATACAAGAGAGCTAAGGGAGGAATAGTACACAAACAGTTTTATCATCCCTTCATATAGGATCCACTTGCTTTTGAGATTCTTGTTCTCAAGAGCTAATACTCTATGGTGTTTTAAGGAGAGGGTACTATTATAAGTTTTTATCTTTTCTCCTATGAAAACTAAGGATTCATCTATGGTCCATTCCTTGGGAGTCACCCTTGAATTGATATCTATAGCACATCTCTCCTTCCAAATTTTCCAAGGGGTTATACTTCTAATCACATATGGTCTTGCACAAGAAACATTGCTTTTGGTTTGTCATAGGATCTCGTTGCAGGACTCTATTAAGTTGTTTCCACATGATAGCACTATTCGAGAAAAGAGAAGAAGAGGTGGTCAATATCCTCTCTTCCCTTGTAACATCTTTCATGCCATGAGAGAACCTGACAGATTTTCTTGGTCCTTGCATCCCATGGTGAGAATTTCCCATAAGAGGATCGCTTTCTTACTTTCCACCAAAAATGCCACATCTCTTCATTAGGGTAAAAAATGAGCCCCCTTTGGGTCTTGTAAGGATTCCTAATTTTTAGCAATTAAAATGCTTAATCTAGGAGATTAAGCAAACACATGAAACCACTAGTGGTATTATGAAATAGAATAATACTTGTAGATATTTGAGCATCCATGACCCTTGGATTTTCTAATCAATGGCTCACATTCAAATTCGTAAGAGACTAGAGAGAGAACGCCTTAAATGCCATGGGAAGTTGGACAGTCTCTGCAAAAAATTGAGCCATTATATCATATGATCTAATGGAGCACACTCAAAGGCACATTTTTTCCATGGGAAAGACTTACAACCATTGGATCATGCAAAAGATCTTGTGGAGGAGATCAAACGACACTAATCTATTATGGGGAGGGACCTGAGCTGTTGGATTTCATGGGAATCCAATGGAGCATATGAAAAGGCACATTTTTAGATGGAGCCCATCGACCATTCATTTTGAGGTTGATCCGAGGGCTAGGAATGAAGGCACCTCACATCCCATGAGTTTCATTCACCTCCTTTAGATTTTCATTGAATCCAAGGGCCAAGGTTTAAGGATGCCTTGACTTTTGCACTTTAAGCTTAACCATTGGATGTTTCGGGCCATCTAAGGGCTCTCGGTTCTCTCGAATGTAATCTCAAATCACATTTGGAAAAGAAACCACCAAATGAAGGTAGTTTTTGTATCTTTGACCAAGGAAAACCAAGGGAAGCCTATGCCTATCCTAGTTGATTAAGGGACTAGACCATGTCCACTGCCCTCTTCCTATTGGTGGATCACTAATCACTCCTTAAGCCAAAAGTCCCAAGAAGGGTTCATTTTTTCCCCTAATATTAAACTTCAAGTTCCACATGATCCAGGGACAATTAGTGCATCACCTCTTGTTGAGATTATGATGCACCTCTAGAATCTTCTTGAGTCTCAAAATGTTCCATCTTATTATAATTGCTCCACTTCATCCCACTCGGATGAGGAGCCTCCTTACCAATGAGAAGGCACACCTTTGACCTATCCCAAGCATTCACTTTGTGTCTATGCAAATACCAATCATCATAGTCCAACATGAGATTGGGATCAAGGCCCTCAAACCTTATCCACTCTCTCCTCTATTGGTTCCAAATATACTTCCATTGATGAAAATCTTAAGGCCAAACCTTTTGGCTTTCTAGATATCGATATCCTATACCTCCACTATCCCAATGATAGGGAACCATGTAGAATCATACATCCCCATCCCACCCGCCCACTTCCAATCCTTGCTAATAGTGTTGTTAGACTTCAACCTACCCCAAACTTTTCAAAGAGATATAACGAGACCAAATTCTTTGGGGATCACTATGATGGGAGAAAAAACAAGCATGATGTGATCATGACTTTTCTCCCTAGGGATATCTTAAAGAGGAGTTATGGTTGTTCTTCGAGATGAGCTTCGACCAATAAGCATTATTATTCATCCAAGCTTTGATCATCCATTTGATAGCGAGCTTATTAACCATCACCCCAATATCGAGAATGCCTAGTCTACCCACATGCTTGGCTAGCACAAATGTCCCACATGATATTTGAGAGGTCCTCTTGTTAGTTTGGCATTTTTCTTTTTTACTTTTAAGAGGAAGTTCAATCGAAGCCTAATCTCCCTCGCTTAAATTGATTGAAAGAATGACTATACAAGTGAATGGGCATAATACCTATATGACCCCCTATATCCCATAAAGTAGGGGTTAGACTGCCCAAAGATGACACTTGAGAAGAATTGCCCGAAGGCAACTAGTTTAATACATTAGCCTAGGGTGTACATTCACTGGGTGTGGAGACTTTTCTATACTTGGGTGTGGAGACTTTTCTATACTTGGGTGTGGATTCTTCCAAGACTTAAATAATACAAACTAAAAGAAATGTATACCAAAAGATGTATACTGTAAGCTTAGGCTCAGGGTAGTCAGGTCTTGTCCAATAAGATGTGTCAAGTATGATTCATGTACAGTACGGAATTGTACTAAGCTTTCGACGTATGATGTGTACGATATATATATATATATATATATATATATATATATATATATATATATATATATATATATATATATATATATATATATATAGAGAGAGAGAGAGAGAGCAATTACATAATACACACATTATTATAATTTACGTTGCATGACTTCATAAATTTGAGTCTTTACAATTCAAATTTCAGCATTTCAACTTTGGCATTTGCATACATTCAAGAATCAACATTGTATGAAAATTTTAAAAATCACGATTCATAATTCAAAACAAGATTCAAGAAATACATTTCTCATTGACATAAGTGATAAGTCATAACATTATACATAATACATGTATCATGTAAAACAAGTAAATACCAACAAATATAACATGTTCAAAATACATTGTTAATATTGTAAACTCCAAGTTCTAGAATCCAATTACAATACAAAATCCAATCTCATATTTCATGATCATGATTCATAGTGATGATCACTACATGAATCTTCATCATCTCCAATAGAAGAAGCAAAAGATGCATTCTCATAATCACTGTCATTAAGAATGTTGCCATTATCATCATACGATGGCTCTTAAAGATCTATGTCAATGACCACATTCTCCTCTTCTATCGCAGATGGAGTAGATCTACTACACCGATCCATGCCATGAATATGCTATCGTAGAGCTCCTATGCCTCTCAAGAGACTGTGAACCACGAACTATGACCTTTCTTCTTTTTCATTCCTTTCTCTTTGAACACCTTTTTAGTATCTCAAGCGAAAGCTTGAGACTATTTACATTGACATATTCAAAAAACAACAAAAAGTAAACATCTTAGTATGTTACATATAATGTGTTGGAAAAAACATAAAAATTCAATAATCAAGAGTCTAAAGTTTAAATTGAATGCTTAAATTTTCATCTGACATGCCATGAGCATCTCATGCATAGAATGAAGCATTCGTAGATTAGAGCGACAATAAATGAGATTTCCAATTGCTTAGTGCTCAGCATGTTATGTACCTTAGTATGAATGAGAAAATAGGCTAACTAATTTCTCTCACAAGCTCCCAATGAGCAATCCTAAAACAAAAAATAACATAACACCAATAAACATGAAATATGACTCATGAGTCATATATGAAAAAGTTAAAAGCACGATACAAACTAAGACTGCATACATGTGCAAGAACGTGCATAGCACATCTCTGAAGTATTGGCATTTTATAGCCAAAACTCTCCCACTAAAAGAGGAGTTCACCAATGAATCTCTCTTCCAAACTAACGTTGAAGCCAATGCACTACCCCTTTGATCATTATAGTTGATAAAATCTTGTAGAAATGTACCATAATCATGCGATGAGAGAATCTTTGGACGATGTATGTCTCTATCTTCCAAGAGTAAAGAGTCCATGAGTAAGGATGGCTCTTTGAAATCCGGATGTAAGAGAGCAACAAAACCATGAATGAGTCGCTTCTTCCACCTCTTCTCAATCAAGTAGAGAAGATCATCCCTTATAGGTGTGCTCTCCAAAATATCACTATAAAGATAGGTAAAAAAAACATACACATTTATGAGCAATGAGCATCAAATATTATAAATTTCAAAGACATGACTCATGAAGTTTTAAACTTTAAAGTAACGAGGTATAACTTATACTTACCACGATGGATCAACCGACTCATCAAGGATAGTGCACTTTTGTATTTTATTTATTGCCTCCGTCATAAAGTGATGAAGTATACCAATTGTTACTCCCTCTATATCGGTCATGCGTAGAACTTTATATAGTGGTAGTATAGCAATGACAAGACCATGAACACTTCTCCAAAAAGAACCTCTCAGACACAATCTTTACATAGCGTTCGCATCTTGTTGTTGGGCAATGGGCTCTCCATCTAACCATTCCTTGAACTCTTTTGAAACAAATGTCTTTTGAAGTTTATTTTGGGCTTCAAAAAGCAGTCTAAAAGTCTCCATTGCTACAAATCTTGTCTTTGATGGATTTTTCAACTCCAAATCTGAATATGAACGATATGTAGTAAGAATCCTCACCTTCGCGTTCATGAAGTCCATAATGGAGATAGCCTCTAATGTTCACCCACTCTAATTTGCCAATATCTTCCATAAGAAGATCAAGGCAATGAGTAGCACAAGGACTATACACTATAGATAGAAACTCTTGCTCTAGCTTTCTTCCCATAGAAGCACAATTTAATACAATACATGGAAACTCTTGCTCTAGCTTCCTTCCCATAGAAGCACAATTTGATACATTGCTTGTAATGACTTGAATAATATGTTGATGACCAACTTATGATAATTAATATATACATATTATATGGCACACATATTTATGATTTTACATATAATCTAGAATGCAAAATCTAAATTTTCATGAACAAAATTTGAAGAATGAATTGAAAACTTACCCAAGTATATGGCTTGCCGAATATGTGCATAAATAAAGTCTTCAGTGACTTGTTTGCCTCTTACTCCCGATCGTAAGTAGTAGGTACCCAGAGGGCAAGAGACAAGGATATAAATAATCCCTCTCCTTTTACCATCACTTCATCCATTGAAGAGAATGGAGCGTTCATATTTAGCCCAAACTGCTCGCACGAGTTCCAAAGATTTATCAATTCTTGCTTTTTTCTCATCTATTTTCTTTATGCGGATATCATTGTAAGAAACATCATACCATCCCTCACAAGGTCCTACATTAGCTATGACTCTTATCATATACTTCCAACGATCCAAACGAAGCATATTTAAAGAGAAGATTACATTCAATCATGGTTCTTGCAATTTTAATTTCAATCACTCTGTCTTTCTTTAAGAAAAACCGACGTCCCCGATACGTATGCAAGGGTAGGTTGTCGAGAGAAACCACTGCCACTTTCACATACTCCCTCATTTCTCTTTGGAAGACTTGTTCCTTCCTCATATTCATGTGAACTCATTGTGGATGCAATTGAACCAATAAAAATGGATGGTACATTACCTATTCCGATATCGTCATGATCCGGTGAGACTACTTCATGATGAGGAAGAGAGCCTTTTCTCCTCTTCAATGGAAGATATTTCTTGTGACATTATTCATAAGCAATACCATTGCAAAAAGAGCATTCTCCACCTAATTTGTATAGACAAATGAAAAATCAAGTCACACTAGATGTTTGTATCCTTCCATGATATTTACAACGCCACCTACAGGACTTATCTTTCACTCTTTCAAAAGCTATGCAATGCTTGTGAAAGGCTTCATGAAGAAAAACCATCACGAGGGTGATAAAGATGAGAAGAGGGGCTGATGGAAGCTAAGAAAGATTCTAAAGTTGAGAAGAAAGGCTGTTGGAAGCTAAGAAAGATACTAAAGATGAGAAGGGGGGCTGCTCAACAACTCTAATGCTCAACTCTTAAGATTGGAGTGCTCCAAGACTAGGGCCTAGACTCGAAATCGATGCAGCTGAAGCTCATGAATACAACAAGCCATGTGATATGTGCATAATATGACTAGTCGCGATGGGCTTTATCATACGAGTGAACTCCTTCGATGTACGAGTGTAAGCCTGCTTGGGCTTGCAAAAGGGAGTATGAGAAAAGTTCAAGATAGAGATAAAGCAGCTTACCATAATCACACAAGATAGATGAGCTTTGAGGTGAGAAAGCAAGCATAACTACAAGTTCCTAGGAAATGCAAATTCACAAAAGATGAGATCATGTTCAATGTCTAACATCGCTCTTATGTAGAAATTATATTCACCCAATCTTTCATGCAGAAGGTGTAACATTAAGTGGTTCCATTGCTCCCATGATGAGAACCGAGAAACTACCCATGTTCTAACCTTCGACAGCAACGAAAAAAAGAGTCAAACATCCATAAAAATAGAACAAGCTGTCGTGGAAAAAGTAGGTTGGAAAGTGGAAAGATAGTGAAAATAGCGCAAGGGGCAAAAATATGGATCATAAAGAAAACCCCACCTTCAGGATTTGACACTAACACAAAGGACAATCATGCATATACATGGGGTTGATGGAAAACAAGTGCAATTTATAGTAACTCCATATGCCTACAGTGCGTTTCAAGGACAAGAATGTCTGAAGGGGATGAAATGCAATATAGCTAGTCAATGTTAAAGATGCCATGAATCCTAAATCAGGCATAATATAGAAAGGTAGGGAAGTGGAAGATCAGTGATAACATTACCAGGCCTAATGGGAAAAGGTGGAAGTGGAACCATGAATAGAGTCTGTGACAGCATGGAGGCCACAAAAGGGGTATAGCATGACTAGATATGCACACAGTAATGAGCACAAGATTTGTTCCTAGTGCTCTCAGTAAGTTATTTTCAGCAGCTATAAAAACCTTGGCCTATACTACAAAAGGTTGTACTGCAGACACTGCAAACCATACAGTATGATGCAGGCCTCAACGTTCATCCCTGAGATGCAGACCTCAATGTTCAATTGTGAAGGAACAGTGATTAATGAACTCCTTTACCTTTTACTATAAATCGATATCTGTCAACTTCTGTTCCCACTGATTACGTTATTCAGTCATTGTACTAAATTTTGGTCACACTTTCCATGAAATCTTAACTCAATAATTGTGGATCTCTTATGCCGTTTCTAAACTTCAAAATCTTACGCAGCTCATTTTAAAGCAGTTTTCTGAAGTTTCCAAACCACCCTGCATTCAAACTCAAGGGTATCAATGGAAGCCACATCGTTATGTTTTCTGGATTGCCAGTTCAAGTCCCATTGTTGCCCTCTCATCAAGAAGGATATCTGTATTCATTTTGTGACTTGTGTGGTATTTTGCCCCTCGGGCCTCAGCCACTCGACTGACCCTCCTTTGGATAGATCACCCAAGGTAGGAGAATCCACGGACAACCTGCCTGCTACTTCCGCATGCATCCATTACAGTCAGTAGAGGACATACACAGTGGTTTTGTTCAGACTAGCTGTCTAATCTTCATGAATGGGAGATTGACTCTGCCCGCAAAAGTTGATCCCTAAAGTCTCCTACTTTTTTGAAAACGTAATAAATGTAAGTTGACACTTGGGTTTCCTCATCAGCTTAAGGTGCAGGTCACCAACAAGATGCAAGATCCGAACCAGAAGAGATGCCTGGCCATCCTCCCAAGGCACCTTCAGTTAAGAAAAATACATACATACAAAATGTGAGCCGAAGAAATTAAGCCAGAGATGCCCATAGAATCCAGGTTTTGAGAGGCACTAATCAAATCCAGGTCGTGGGACCTTGATGACTTGATCAAAACCCCCAAAACAGAAATAAGTAACCTTGCAAGAAGCACTTCCCAGTACAATTTTTGATAATCTAGCTAGAAGGTATTAGTTTAAATGCATTTCAAAACAGCATTTCCCATAGCACATTAGATGTTGTTGTGAGCTTCACCTACAGCAATGGAAAAAAGCTTCACTTCATTAGCGTGTCTAGCTAGAGATATGGCTTACACTTGAGCGATGCAGGTTCCCACAAAGTTTTCCTGTGAACTGGTTCAATGTTGATAACAAAAGACTGTACACTCGGATGCTGAACTTCATACAGAATATAATTGCACCCTATAGGAGATGTGGAGAGGATTGAATGCCAGGGGGCAAGCATGATGAAGATTCCATGGATTGCAAATGCTGCATAAAGCCAAATAACATCTCCATGTGACAGAATGTGGCTATTAATATGAACTCTACAATGCAGGCTGCAGCATATTAATCAATATCCACATCAATAATCGTAGGATCAGATTGTCCTCTTGAAAAGTCTTGTCTTGGCTGCCACACAACAGCCCTGCAGTAGTTGCATGTGATTATTTGATTTCGATTTCCAATAAAGCGTCGTTTACATGATGGGCAAGATCCCTGATACAAAACAGTTACAAAATAGCAGGCATGACAAGATCGCATTTGAGGGGAGAAAAATATACTAAAATTGCTACCGAAATCACAGTAAGGGGATTACCTCCACAATTAGGTTCCTTGCTGCAGAGCTTATAAGCAGTGGAGCAGCCAAAGGAAGCACCCACATGGAGAAGAGTATGGTTCTAAAGAGCCACCCAGATAGAAGGAACCACATAAAGAAAATTGTCTGCAATCATAATATCCAAGTGACAATTACTTGTGTCAATTTAAGAAAAATAAACACCGAACTAGAGAAAGCTTCAATAATTGAGCTAAATCAGCTTCCAGCTGATTCATGCTAAAACTAATGATATTTTGGACCAAAAAGACAAATCATCTTTCAGACTGCATGCATTGGACTGAGGTGATAGATAAGTTATGCAAATGCTCTTCCAAAGCCAGGAAGTAACTCTCATTTAGGATGTATGAACTGCAATGAGTAATGCCCATCAAGGCCTTTACTGAAGCCAAAGACGAACTGCAATGAGTAATGCCCATCAAGGCCTTCATTTATGATGTACGAACTGCAATGAGTAATGCCCATCAAGGCCTTCACTGAAGCCAAAGACCCTCTAGGGTCTATAATTGTTTCAAATGTCATGTTCAAACAAGAACAATGCACTATTGCGGAAAATGCAAATAAACATATAGCTGTTGTAAAGCTTTGCAGAGGATAAGCCGTATGAACATCTTCGATCAGTATTATGTATATACTAGCTATCGAGCTTACACTCCAAATGTCTCATAAAAAATAAATTGATAACTGTCATCCATCCAACAAGTTAATAGTGCAGCAACAATAGCACAAGAGGAGCATCCTACCATGACCAGTCGACCCATTGGCGTTTGGAAAAATTGATCCAGTTGTTGTCTGTACTGTAGCATGACAGAAAGGGAAGTATTAGACATGTTATGAGCTTCATTTAACAACCCTAAACTTTTAATTTCACTTTCACTTTCCATTCTAAGATAGTTTGCTGAAAAATGAGAAAACAGAAATATGCAATTTAGTACAGTAAGATGCACAAGTAAATCTCTATTAGCTGTCTTTTCACGTGCAAAGAATTCAATCGTGATTAGAGAAGTGAAGCACAAGATCGGAAGTGTCCTTGAAGGAGAAAAGAGATAGAATGACTCTACAAGAACCTTAAACTCTTCATTATGCTCTCTACTTAAAAGGTCAACTTAGTTAATAGGGTGGTTAAGAACATACTGCCATTGACATCCTCTTTTGCATGAATGCCTTGCTAGAGTATATCTAAGACCAAAAAGAGGTTGGGCATAACCATAATGGCCCTAAGAATTCTCCTTTTGTATAGTTTCACCCTTCCAAATGATAGCTCTCTCTGAGAGCTTTCTGTATGTATTATTATTAAATATTTTGACCCCCATATTGGAGAGATATAGGCATTTACCTGATTTTTTATAACTTCCGATCACTTTAGCATGTTCACATTTGACCAAGTGACCAAAGTCCTCTTTTAATTAAAATCAAGGTCCTAACTCACATTTGAGGTAAAGGACTTTCATTGAAGTTGTACATGCAGCATCACATCTCTACTTCCCCTACGACCACCTCAACAAAAGTGGAATGTTTGATTCTGTCCAAAATTAGTCATGCTAATGTTGCTAGGTCTACTACACCTAAGTAGAACATGAAGTTATGGCATGCTAGATTTGGCCACACTAGTTACAAAGCTCTCAAGCACAACAAAGAGCATAATATGGTAAAGAGACTACCCATTTTTGCTTTACCAAATGATACAGAATCATATGAAAGATATCTTGAAGGAAAGCTTCATAAGCTATCATTCAAGAAGCATGGATACATCATAGCTACCAGAAAATTGTAGATCATACGTTCTAATGTTAAAAGACCTATGAGGGCAGATTCCATTCAAGGATTCACATATTTTATCACATCAATAACTTTTCAAGAGATTCTTGGATTTATCCTTTCCTACTTTCAAGAAGTTCTTAGCTATGACTAAAAATGAAAGTCAAACTAAAATTGAGAAGTGATCATAGCAGTCAAGTGCGTTCGGTGCGTTCAATTCGATGCGCGTAAGGTGCGTGAACCGAATGGTACGAGGAGGTAAGGTGCGTTGTACCAAAAAAATTATGTATAAAATATATATATATATATATATATATACTTAATATGTGTTTTTACATAATACATATACATTCATGATTCATCATTTGACATTGATTCATTAAACAATGAACATTTGTAAATTGTGACTTTGAAATTGAAATACTAAACTTTAAACTTCAAGGATCAAGTTCAACATACCATTATTCAAATTTCATATAAAAAGACGAAACAAAATTCAAGAATAACAATTTGAGTCTCGACATAGGCATAATGCACACGACACATCGAATATACTTATATATGACAATGTCATACAAAATGTGGCAAAACAAAATGGACAAAAGCCCTGCCACCTTCCAACAGTCAACCTGAAATGATGGAATCTAGATACAAAAGCCTGAAATGATGTATGCCTATCTACTATCTAGTATCATATGAATCATAATCACTCTTCTTCATCCATGCCGATGGAATGATCAGATGAAGAAGAATCTAGAGAGGAGAGTAGAATGTCTCCTTGTGTAATGACATTCCCATCATCGTCGAACTCTGGTTCCCTAATAGGAACCGTCTCTGTAGCAGAGTCCTCATGATCGCTCGATGGTGCACGAGCACCTCTTCGTCGAGGGCACATTTTGCGCCTCCTATCTCTCAATGGAGCTGCACTAGTAGAAGGACGATCAGTCCACCCCTGCTGTAAAGCACGAGAGCGTGCTCTAGTAACCCTCCGATCGATCACCTCGAGCTCTGTATGGAGCATGTGATAGATCTCCTCCTCCTCGTCTTGTGCAGATCCTCCCACATCCTCCATAGATGCAAAACTCTGCTCAAATGTAATAGGAGAAACCTACAAAATGAAAATAATAATTTTTAGCTTCAACTTTCAAGCTTCAATGTCTACTATCTAGACTCAACGCAATACCTATCTTGGACCCTTGAGATCCCGCAATGATCGCAAAAGCCGAAGATTGGCTTTGCAATATATCACACGCTGAAGTTGTGCAACACTGAGACAATTGAGTAATTTGGTGTGCACCAATGAGAATGCACTCCAATTATGCTCACATGGGCTCGCCGAACAATCCTGAAATTAATATCAAGGCTAAGGGCTTATAATGTAAATCAAATCAATTATCAAAATAATAAAGTTGTAAACACATTGCACAAAAAGCTCAAAACATAGAAAATACCTAAGATAAAACTCGTAATGCATATGGAGCGATCGTGGGGTGTCCATAGCCATAATGATTCCACCACTCAAGCGGCTGAGACGTAACATCAGTCCGCATAGATGTGGGGCGTGCATATGCTATGCCAATGTTTCCCATATAAGCTTAGAATTCTCTATCAAAAGCGATCTGCTCATTCTCAGCCATGACACGCTCCATATACAAATCTTTCATATGTCGCAGTGATCCCTGACTCCATAATGTGGTGCTTTTGAAGTAGGGATGGAGTAATGCTCCAAACCCATGAATAGATCGTGACATGAACTCCCATCGAGACTCCACAAGCTGAAGTATCTCCTCACGTCTACATTATAAATTAAAAAAATAAAAAGATTTAAACATAAACTTCAAATTTGAGAATTGAAATTATATATATAATAATATACTTGGATGGTAACAATGTCGTAGATGCTCGAATCGCCTCTGTCATTCTTGTGTACATGTGGTACACAAGCCCGAGGGTTGAACCCTCCATGTCAACATAGCGTAATACTACATGAATATGTCTCAAGATAGGCAAAATATTACCTATCTCTGCCCAAAAACCCATGTCCAAAATCTTTCTTTGCACATGATGTGCAATCTCCGTGTTTCCTCTTGCCATACTTATCCATCTCCTATCTATTACAGTCATCCTCAAGGAATCAAGGCACATGTGTAAGCGGGAGAAGACATGATATATATATATCCAAATCGTGTTTCTGATGTGCGAAATAACTCCTTGTCACTATAACTACGAAAGATACTCAAAGCTTGGTGATTCTTTCTTATAAAAGAGATAATGCGTTTGGCATCTGAAAGCACGGGAGCCAACCATGAAAGGTTGGCTATGTCCTCAAACAAAAGGTCAATACAATGTGCGCTGCAAGGGGTCTAGACAATGCTTGGGAACTCATTTTCTATCATCTCCCCCATCCTCTTACAATTAGAGGCATTGTCGGTCACTATTTGTACCACATTGGAAACTCCTACTTCTTCTATAGCGGATTTTATATGCTCATAAATGTATTCCCCCTGTGATACGGGTACCCACAGCACTACAATCCACTGCCTTCAGAAAATAAGTGCCTAAGCAAGAGGAAACCATTATATTGATAATGTGGCATCGTCTAAAGTCGCTCCATCCATCAGATAGAATGGAGCAGCCATAGGTCTTCCACCCGCTTTTAATGGGTCCTAATTGTAGGTCAATCCTCTCTTGCTCTTCAATGAGCATGGATGTGCGTAGGCGATTATACGGAATCCCATGCCAATCATCATTGGTAGGTCCCACTTGGGCTATTGCCCTCACTATCCTCTTCCAAGCATCAGTGCGAACAACATTGAAAGGGAGGTTGCATTCAAGTATGCAACGCTCAATTTCAATTTCCGCAACTCTTTGGTGTTGCTTCTGTAAGCCCGCACTTAGATAAGCAGAATGGAGGCCCCCTTGTCTAGGTCTCTGGCTTGACGGCTCAGATGAATCAAGAGGGGTAGAGCTTTCACTCTTTTCTCGTTGGGTAGATGTACGGCTTCTAAATGAGCTAGCAGTGGCACTAGGTCCAGCACTAAGTCCACCTTCCAAGTCTTCTAATATATCAAGAGAAGTTGCAGTAGACTCACGCCTCCGAGAAGCCACCGCCTCTTGGTTGAGATTGTGCTCATGTTGTGCAGCCTCGGCTATGTCATTGGAGACTTTTGCACAAGCTGAAATGCCAGATCCTCCTAGTGTTGACACATGTCGAATGAGACGTGTAGTTGTTGTGCTAAATGTTTTTGCACAATACTTGCACACCCACCTCCGTGTTCCGGAGCCAGCAACATTAGCATTTACCAATTCATGGCTTGAAGTGTGAAGGGCCCAAAGGTGGGAAATAGTACGAGGCATAATGGAGGAAAAAGCAAAGACCACAAGCCTATAGGTGTGTGGAAAGCTGAAGCAAGATGGTGTGTGGAGACTGGACCTCAATGGGGATGTGGACCTCAAGACTATATGTAGTATGGAGCAAGGGAGCACTCAGCAAGGGAGCAACGGAGCATAGGCTGAACAGTGAACACTCGCGTGGAGGAAAGCTGAAAACGCATACGATCGAGCCTCGAGGGTTTTTTAACCTCCATAAAATTTTTCGGCCGAAAAAATGTGACGCACCGCATGAAGCAAAACGCACCGAATGGAACGAATTTAAAAAATGTACCGCTGGAAATAGTACGCGTACCGATGCAGCTATGGAAGTGATAGAGGAGTATTTCTCTAAAGACTTTTAAGTCTTTTTTAGAAGACAAAAAAATTTCTCATCAACACACTATTGCTTACACCTCGGAACACGATGGTGTTGTAGAGAGAAAGAATAGGATACTTGTTGAAATGATGCGTAGTATGACGTCCTCAAAACAACTTTCACCTAAATCTTGGTTCAACGAAATACATAGAGCAAACCACATTCTTAATAGGTCCTCCACAAAGACTTTAAAGATCATCACACCTTATGAAACTTATTATGGTAAGAAGCCCAATGTGAGTTACTTCAAAGTTTGTGGGATCTCCAGCTTATGTTCAATTTGAGAAGAAGGATTATGGTAAGCTAGATGTCAAAGCCATCAGAGCAATGTTCATCGGTTATACAATTTAAAGTAAAGCATACAAATTCTGTGTACCAGAAATAAGTGATATCCTACTCTCCCGCAATGCTTATGTTGGCGAAAGTCAGATTTTTATAAACACGCAAAAATTTTCAAGTCAGATTTAGATGCTTACATTCAATTGTTCAGGGGGGGTGATCGATCTTCTTAAGCCCCAAAGATTTCAATTGATAAAGATAAAGAGAAAATTATTGCTCCTACACCACCGCCATCTTCTTCATCATCTCGAGCTTTTCTTATACCACCTCTTGACATACCAACTTACGAAGTTAGAGAACCCTCAAGAGTTGCAGAAGAAAGAGAAGAAGAAGATGTTGCACCATTATTCAAGAACTTTTCAATACAAATCTATCAAACTGTCAAAGATAGCGGGATAGAAAACTTCAAAATAGGAAGAACTAGAATCCAAAAAAAGAAAGAGAAAGATCATTCAAATCAAGTAAATTATGCAAAACATTTCAGGATTAGTAATACTATTGCACTAACTTCAGTCGCATATGAGCCTACTAGTATCAAAGATGCCTTACAAAATCTTGCTTGGAAGAAAGCAATGCGAAAGGAAATTGATTTTATACACAAGAATCAAACATGGAAGCTTTGTGAGTTACCAAAAGGTAAGAAAGTAATTGATGTCAAGAGGAACTACAAGATCAAAGCATCAGCAGATGGTACCATTGACAAGTATAAAGCTAGACTAGTAGTTAAAGGTTATGCACAAAAGAAAGATATTGACTATGATGAAACATTTGCACATTGCACCTACATCTAGAATGACCATACTCAAAATAGTTCTTTCTCTTGCTACATTTTTTAGTTTGAATATATACATGTTAAATATCAAGACATTTTTTCTTGATGGTGATTTACATGAAGATGCCTACATTCAGAAAGCAGAAGGTTTTGAAGAACCGCGTAATGAACATTTAATATGCAAGCTTATCAAAGCACTTTATGGTTTGACGCAAACCCAAAGAAAACATACATTTTTACATTTTATCTATTGGCTTTGAAAACTTTGAAGCTGTTTCGATCCTCTATGTTAAAGAAGAGACAGATGTCGTGATTATCATCATCATCTATGTTGATGACATGATCATGTCACATCCCAAGGATTTAGATCTTCAGTCCCTTAAGTCACAAATTAGGCATACATTCGACAATAATGACCTTAGGATTTTACATTATCATTTAGGCATTGAATTCAATTCAAGAATGACTGTATCTATATGATGCACAAAAGTACATTGAGAAACTTTTAGAAAGATCTGGAATGACAGATTGTAAACCTATGCAGACACCTATGAATGTTGATGTGTCATTACACGTTGATGTAGATTTAGAACCTTTTGATGCTACATTATATAGTCACGTAGATGGATGCTTGATATATCTATGTAATACACGATTTGACATTCAGTTTGCAATTTCTTAAGTATCAAGGTTCATGCACAGACCACTCAAATTTCATTGGAAGCAGTTAAGAAGATTTTCACATATTCAAAGGGAACTTTGAATTATGTTATGGTATTTCCAAAGTCATCACATTTTCTACCAAAAGTTTTTGCATATTCTCATTGACAAAGGCAGAAGAACAAACATAAGTGTGTTGGAAGTGAGGTGGGCCCTAATAATGATATTCACAAGTTTACAAGATCTTCTAACACATGAACCTTAGCATACACATCTTAAGACTCAAAATTAGATGAATGAAAAATAGAGAGAGAATACACAAATTTTCAAAATGTCAAAGTAAGTTGAATGCCTACCTACACTATCTAATACGAATGTTAAATTACAATGTGTGTAATGATACAAAACTAAAAAGTTGATTAAACAAGGGGAATCTATGAGACTTTGATCATAAAAAAAATAAAAATCTCTTTGAGTGAATAAAAACCTCGATTTTTATTTCGGATCTGAACGATTTAAACAATTTAAACGATTAATTCTTGATTTAAATCGTGCGATTTAAATCTCTTGGTCGCACTATGAATGTATGTATGTATGTATGTATGTATGTATGTATGTGTAAGTATGTGTGTGTGTGTATATATGTATATATATATATATCTATCTATATCTATATATATATATATATATATATATATATATATATATATATATATATATATATATATAGATATAGATATAGATAGATAGTTAGATAGATAGATAGATACATACGTACACACACACATGCACACAAGCATACATAAGACAATAGGACGAGTTGTTGTATAGTTTGACTAGTGGACTCAAATTTCAATAAATCATGAATTTGAGCACATAAAAAGCTAACCATAAAGTTGATGATGAATGAACTGAGATTAAAAAGATGCACACGTGCATGTATGTGTGTGTTTGTGTGTGTGTGAGAGAGAGAGAGATTATATATATGCAGATACATGCATACATATCCAAGGTAAAATTTTGCTTCAATAGACACCTAAAATACACATGATATGCTGAAGTAGATCTTCAAGGACAAATAATGATATGACCTGGATAGTAACCACTTGAAGGAGGAAGTATCTATCAGCCCTTTTTTTTAATGAGAGAGATTGGTGATCATTTGTTGCAGGATTGTTTCTGATTGAATGAGTGAACTTGCTAGGTTTTCAATCCTTATGCCTGCCTTGAAGCATACCATTAATACAATAACCAGACAAGAATAGTAAAATTGACTGGTGAATACATCTAACTACATACAAAGCTGAATACAAAAACTCACTGAGCATGAATATGAGCATACAATACCGAGCATAAAGTCAATAAAGAATGAATCAAAACTATATATATTTTAAGTGTCTTTAAAGTATAATACGCTTATTACTGATTCATTCTTTGAGAGATTCAAGTATAATACTCTGAAGTAGACACTTAAAATACACAATATGTTGATGTGGATTTTAGAAGATAAGTAATGACATGACCTGGACAATAACCACTTGACGGTGAAAGCATCTTTCCTCCCATTTTATATTTCTTATGAATGGGACTGGTCATCATTTGTTGTAAGATTGTTTCTGATCTGAAGGGGGTAACCTTTTGTATCATAAGAAATGGAAACCAGCCCCCTCAGGGATTTGTGGGCCTTTGAACACTCTCATTGAAACCAGTCTCCTCGACTGACTCTAGGGACGTCCCTACCTAGCTCCTATCTTTAGAGGCCCTCGATCTCTATCACTCCTAATAGGTGCTGGGCGTTCAACTCCCCCTGCTTGTGGGGGATTCGGAGGGTCCCATGTGTGCTATGCCCCTCACTGTTGTACTTCCCATTAATACAAGCTATTGGGAAGACTAGGTCTTCAATCTTATGCTTACCATAAGCATAGCATTAATGTGTTCTAAATAGGCCAACACATCCTCCTAACACTGCACTATACCAGTATAATCTCCCAACGCTAACATTTTTCATGCCTCTTTCATTATTTACAGTTTTCCGTACAACGTATCTTTAGCGGGGTCGGTTTATGGGATAGGAAATCGAGTTACATACCCTTGGCAGATTTCTTCGGAATTGAATAGAAAAGTTGCGTAACTTCTGTGCCAATCCAAGCTGCTCGTTCACTTTTTTTACTTGCTGGCTGGCGAAATCGCCCATTTCTTGTGCGCGTTCAGAGACCCTGTAGCGACGATCAAAATCCTCCGCTCCTTTGTAAAGATCATACGTTAACTCCTCGATTTTCCGGTTCGCTGCAGTAAAACCCTGCTGCATCTTCCCTTGTAATTCCTCAGATTCAATATACTTAACGGTTCGAACCCAAGCAGATTCAATCACTTGACCGGTTCTCTGGCTGAAAGAGCGAATTGCATCGACAAGACTGGATGCGAGATCATCAAATCCATTATTTCTGTTATTACTGCTGGAGGTGGAAGACGCCTGAATATGCAGCCCTCTGCAGCGGTGATGGTAGGGACGAGGCAACGCTTCAGGAAGCGGACAAAAGGTCAAGGCACTGCGTTTCTGAGCCAACGAAAGACAGAGCTGAACAGGAGTAGCAGCATGCCGGCGATGCTGCGAAAATACTTTGTCTGATGCGGCGAAGGCGGCGGTCGCCATTGCAAGCTTACACCGATTTCCTCACTCAAGAAATCAGTCTCACAAAATTACGAACATTGCAGTAATTCAGAGAGAGAGAGAGAGAGAGAGAGAGATGTGGCTATGTAAAAGCCGACCATTTTAAAGCTTGTTGTGTGGAGCTTGTAGATACATTCATTCACACGGCGTAATCGAATCGAATGGCCCGTGTAATTCCATCCAATGATAAAACAAAGGAGCAACGTCTTATGCTTCCACACATTCTTTTTTTTTTAATGGAAATTGAGTCGAAGTCTACTCCCCAAACTTTAATTTTGAAAGTGAGACTCTTCAACTGAATGGGTATAGTATTTGCAGAACCTTTCATATTCCACAAGGCAGGAGTAAGACAAAGTTACAACATTACAACTAATTTAACTGGTCAAAGCCATACATGTTTAGCCTCGGACTTGAACCCTGAACCTCCACCTCAAGAGATCAAAGCTCAACCAACTGGCCTATGGGATGTGGACAAAATTCTTGACACGAGGCATAGGATACGACTCAATGGACCTAATAATAAAGGGATTTCTAAAAATTCAAATACATCTTAACTCCTAAATTTTCCTAGTCGAAATAAATTGAGATGTCTCACGAAGATCTTAACTTAACTTTCATAGTCGAAAGAAAATGAGATTTCCATAATCTCACATAGATCTAACTTCTTCAAGTTTCTTAGTCACGAGTTGTTCAAGATGCCCTAGGTTGTAGGATAAGGTAGCTACCCTCAATCTAATGATTAGGGGAATGACACGATCGATGTTACAGTCATTGATAGTGATAACTTTACTAAATTTAGTTGTAAACTTTTTCACAAATATTGTAAATTCAAAGTTTTGTAACTATGTTTGGAGACGTTTTTATGTACATATAAGAAGAGCCTTCCCAAGCAAGACGGCAAGGAGAGCTAGAAGTTGGGTGTAATTTCATAGTTTCTGTTTTGCTCAACTTGATACAAGCATGTACATGAGGGGGGCATGATAAAAAGGCCAAGCCCTTCACTTGTAGACATTTTCTGCTAGTATGTAGACATCTAATGCGATGGTGGATCTACGGTCAATCCAATACCTTTTCAACTAAGTGAGTCGTGTGAGATCATGATATATGCTCCTTGTGAAACCCATAAGTAATGCCAATTACCTCTAATTTGCTTCCATCTAGGCTAAGCAACATTTGAATTGCTAGTCTGATTCTTATTGAAGTTTTTAGAAATTGGAGAGTGGATGTATAAGTAATCCAATTTATAGGTTTTCTATCTAACTAAAATGGAAAAAAAAAAGAACCATGTATTCTATGCATGATTTTCATGCCACAAATGCATGCTCAATCATGCAAAATAATGAAATGTTTAATCATGTAAGTGCTTTATGTATGTTTTCTCTTCATGCAAACACAAAACCATCAAGCACATTCCTTTGTGTCAACTCTTGTTGTGCAAGCATATGATCGACATCGGTAATGTTTGAAATCTCTTTGTAATAGCTTTGCAAAAATAAACAATCGTCAATTTTTCCAACTGGTCATCCAACTTCATCCTCTTCAACTTCATTACCATGGTCATCCAACTTCATTACCATGGTCATCCAACTTCATCCTCTTCAACTTCATTACCATCTTCATCCAACTCTGCCAACGTTGCTTTGTCTTTGTTGATTGATTGTGCTTCATATCTTGATGAATATCTCTCCTTCCATGGTAATTTCATGCTTGACTCATATTCATGGAACTCCTTGGGCTGCTTAGTTCAATGTTGATTTTTCCTTCATCATCTCCATGCCTTTCTTCTTGAGATTCTTGCATACATTCATATTTCTCATATCAATGGAGTAGATTATTAAAGGCTACATCCCTTGATATCCTCAAGTCCTTTGTGTTTGGTTTGAAGCATGTATAACCTTTACTATCATTTGAGTGTTCTAGTAACACACACTTCTGTACCTTTGGTTGTAGTTTGTGCCTTGATTCACTTGGCGCATGTACATAAGAAGTACATCCAAATATTTTCAAGTTGGAAAGATTAGGTTTCTTACCATACTAAGTTTGATATAGTGTCAAGCCATCCCTGAGGTAGATGATCTATTCATAAGGTAAATGATGGTATTTGTTATTGTTAGAGGAAGCTCAACAGCTAGCAAGAAGAGGTATACTAATTTTTCTAATTTCAAATCCCTTCTCATATTAGGTGTTTTCTCATTTTCTACCCAAAATGCATATTCTTGGTACAAATTCCTTTTTGCAGTAGTAATCAGGCCCCACATTGTAAAATTTGAGTAATGCTTGAGCTTCACGGGCATGAGTAGAATATCCATACCAAATTTCATATTTGTTTTACACCATTTGAGCCCAACTGGCTTTTGGACACTGTTTTTACCACTAAGCCAGATATTACATACATACAGAGTCGTACATACATATTTGCAAATGCACAATACATATACAACACACACACACATACACACACGCATGCACACACAACTATATATATATATATATATATATATATATATATATATATATATATATATATATATATATTTATATATATATATATATATATATGTGTGTGTGCGCGCGTGCATATAGCACGTACATACGTACAAACACAAACAAGCACACACATATACACACACAATTTCTATATGTATAGTCACTATAGGAAGTGGCGCCTTATAGTGACACACAAGGGGACAACCGGCCGGTTGAAACAACCGGGCAAGCATAATGCAGTCATCATCACATACACATCATTAAGATCTCTACTTAAATTACATTTATGCATTGTTTAGAAGATGCTTTCAAAACATCGCTTAAGCTACCCAATGGCACCCAATGGATAGAGCAACACAATGCCACTTATGCGATACATGTTGCTTGCCATTTAACAACAAAGAATACTTGATTACATGATGATCATGCTAAACAACAAAAGAAATGTTGCTTTGGTCAATCACTCGATGCATGCCTAATTACGAAGCAATGAAGTGAACAAAACATCACAATATCTCTCTTTGTTTCTCTCTCTCTCTTTCTCTCGCTATGTTTCTCTCACTTTCAATTTTTCTAAAAAGTTATATGGTCAAGGATTATGGATAATTCAGCTTGTAATAACATTATAAATTGTTATATATATATATATATATATATATATATATATATATATATATATATATATATATATATATATATATATATATATATATATATATATATACACACACACACGCACACGTACACATACTCTTAGAATCAAGAAACGATAGGTAGAAGATGGTAAGATGGAGGATTAGGAAGTAATCCTCACTCATGGCTCTTGCGGCAAGTGGTTAGCCCATCATACTCCTAGCTGGTAGGTCATGAGTGCTATTCCCCTTGGATACAACAATTTGGTATGAGATCCTAGGAAGTAGGCTTGGGCAAGGTGGGTATATTCCACAAGCCTCATGGGCACCAAATGGCCTCTAAAAAGGCTCTTGAGAAGTTTGCATCTGAAATGGTTTAAAAAAGTATATGTCGATTTGAGAAGTTATCCCAATAAAGATTAGAGTGTATCTCCCAATCAATAGGTCAGATTTAGATGTCTAAGGTATCATTGGGAAGCTCTCAAAATGAACTTTCAAATGGAGGGACTAGATTGAGGGTCCAAGATACTTAACATAGGTGAGAACATGTGTCAAGATCAAGAAGGTTCAAGAGATAGTTCAAAGGTGAGGACATCAATTCAAGGGGAGATTAGGGGTTGATCATTGAGGACAATCATCTCTAGAAGGGAAAAGAAACTCAAGAAATGATAGGTAAGAGATGGTTGAACCATGCCCTGAGAAAAAGGATTAAGAACTAATCCTCGACCATGGATTTTGGGGCAAATGGTTAGCCCATCATACTCCTAACTTGTAGCTCATGAACTCAATTCCCCTTGGATACAACACATACATACATGCATAAATTTACATACACACATGCATATATACATAATACATGCATTTGGACATACATGTATACACATGTAAACATACATACATGCATAAAAAGGCATACATACATGCATAAAAAGACATACAAACATGCATATATGCATAATACATACATATCTATGGACGTACATGGATACATATACACATACACATACACATACACATAATATGCATATCTATATACATAAACACATACATACACAAACATGCACACATGCATATATATATATATATATATATATATATATATATATATATATATATATATATATATATATATATATATATATATATATATATATATATATATGTATATATGTATATATATATATATATATATATATATATATATATATATATATATATATATATATATATATATATATATATATATATATATATATATATATATATATGTATATGTGTGTGTGTTGTACATACATATGTACATACATATGTACATACATACACGAAAAATGCACACACACATACATATATGAATGATACACTAAACGTAAAAAGTAAATTACAAAAAAATCATTAGTAAATTTCAGCATTATGAACTTCAACAAAATCAGTTGAATCAATACTTAAAAAATAGCAAAATTATAAAATGACACTATAAGTAAAATAAAAAACTATATATATATATATATATATATATATATATATATATATATATATATATATATATATATATATATGTATATATATATATATATACATTGAATTTATAATATAAGTAAGAGGCAATTGCATCATCACTATGATGTGATGTATACTGATTAGAAGATCCATGAGCAAAGGGATCAGTATTCTACAACGATTGATGTCATCCCACCTATGTCTGTCTACCCACCTTTTCTATGTCTTATTCATCATAATACTTTTGTGTTACATAAATAAATAAATGTATATGAAGAAACACCCAATATAAGATAAAAAACTCCTAATGCTCACAAAATCATCGGATAGGACTGCCATGTTTTGACTCAAAACATGATATCTAGAATGAGTTGCACATTCTATTTCATCCTTCAAGGAGGAGGAACAAAAGATGAAAACAATTATTGATTTATATTTTAAATAAAATAGAAAACAAGATTTCAATAATACATACACTTACAAACGTGGGGAAAAAATTGCTATGTTCCATATGACCCAATCGTGAAGTATGGCCCGATTTAATTATTTTTTAATGAATGAAACAAACTTACATAGATTAAATGTAGATATTTAGGATACATATAAGAATTACAATTCACAGTAATATTAATTATTGCACATACATTTTGATGAGGAAAGTTTTGTTCTAGACATAGTTATTTGCAAAAATATTGCCACATCTTGGGTGGTATGCTAGACCTCCTCTTGTTTATTTCCCCCATGCAATAACGCTTGTAATTTAAATTTCAAACCATATAAAGAATTGCATTAATATACAATGAAAGTTTAAAATTATACACATGCATAGATGTAAATGTAAATGTATATTTGTTTATATGTGTACATGTATCTTGTGTATATGTGTGCATATGCATGTGTGCGCCTTTCTTTGCAACTCGCTATCATTCATACATGTATGTGTGTATGTTTGCATGTACTTTTGTGTATGTGTGTATGTTTGTATGCATCTTTTGTATGTGTGTATGTGCATATGTGTCCATGTTTGCATGTGTGTGCATATCCATGTTTGTAATTCTTGTACATCTCTCTCATCCATCCCTCTCTCTCTCCCACTTTCTCTTTGTGTGTCTATTTGATCTTTTTTACCTTGTATAGATGTGATCAACTTCTATAAGATCGGAAGCCTTTTTTTTTACTTCACAATCAAATTTTGATCAATTAGTGGGTACTCCACCACCGTCTCCTACTATGAAAAGACTATTTACAGTAAGAACATTCAACTTTTAATTTTAATATTTTATACATACATGCATGCATGATATACGTGTGTGATTATGTATGTAGATATAAGTGTATGTTTGATGTAGTGTATATATGTGTGCATGCATGTGTGTATGTGTATGCATGTATGTGTGTATATGTATATAATGTGTGTGTGATATGTACGTGTTCATGTGTTGTGTATGTATGTGTGTGTATGTGTGTTGTGTATGTTTATGTGTCTATGTGTGCATGTATGCGCATACATGTGTATGTGTGTGTTTGTGTATGCATTTGTGTGTATACATATATGTTATGTGCATGCATGTGTGTGTGTATGTGTGCATGCATGCGTGTGTATGTGATGTGTGTGTGTGTGTGTATTTATGTATTGTGTGTAAGTATGTGTGCATGTAAACATGTATGTGATGTGTGTGTGTGTTTATGTATTGTGTGTATATATGTGTGCATACATGCATGTGTATGTGTGTTATGTATGTTGTTGTGTATGTGTGTATGCACATGTGTGTACGTGTTGTATGTATATGTGTGTTCATGTATATGTGTGTATGTTTGTGTTGTGTGTGTGTGTATATGTACACACACACACACACACACACACACACACACACACACACACACACATATATATATATATATATATATATATATATATATATATATATATATATATATATATATATATATATATATATATATATATATATACAAACACACACACAACACATAAACATACACACATGTGCATGCACATGTGTATATGTGATGTGAGTGAACTATGTATGTGTATGTATGTAAGTATGTGGTGTATGTACACATGTATGTGTTTGTGCATGCATGCATATGTGTTTGTAGGTATGTGTATAAGTGTGTGCATCTTTGTGTGTGTAGATGTCTACATGTGTATACATTCCTTTGTGTGTGTGTGTGTAAGTGTTCAGGTATCTATCTATGCATGTGTGTGTGTGTGCTTATTTATGTATATATGTGTGTTTGTCTATGTTTGTCCATATATGGGGCATATGTGTGTGCATGAATGTGTATGTGTATGCATGTATGTTTGTGTATATATGATGTGGATGTGCTATGTTCATGTTTGGATGTGTTGTGCATGTGCATGTGTATGTGTGTCATGTATGTTTTTTGTGTGCATGTATACATGTATGTGTATGTGCTTGCATATGCATATGCATATGTGTAAGTGTATGTGTTGCATGTATATGTGTGTGCATGCAATTGTGTACATCTATGTTTGTGAGTATATGAATGTGTATAGTTGTGTGTGTGTGTGTGTCATGTATGTTTTTATGTGTGTATATGTGCATGTATAGGCATATGTGTGCATGTCTGTATGTCTATGCTTGTGTGAATGTGTTTGTATGTATGTGTTTTTGGGTGTGTGCATGTGTCTTTGTATATGTATATATGTGTATGTGTGTATGTGTCCACGTATCTATGTATGTGTGTTTGTGCTTATGTATGTATATATATATGTTTGTATGTGGTGTATACTATGTGTGCATATGTGGAATATATGTGTGTGCATGTATGTGTATGTGTATGCATGTATGTGTGTGTATATGTACATAATGTGTGTGTGCTATGTACATGTGTGCATGTGTTGTGTATGTGTATATGGGTTGCATATGTGTGTTGTATATGTGTGTACATGTTCTATGCATGTATGTGTGTGTATTTGGATATGCATGTCTGCATATGTGTACGTGTTGGGTTGATATGTGTGTGCATGCATGTCTATGTGTTGTGTGTGTATATATATGTGCATGCATCCATGTGTCCATGTGTCCATGTGTCCATGTGTGTGTGTGCGTGTATGTCTATGTATGTGTGTTGTATATGTGTGTACATGTTCTATGCATGTATGTGTGTGTGTTTGGATATGCATGTCTGTGTATGTGTATGTGTTGGGTTGATATGTGTGTGCATGCATGTCTATGTGTTGTGTGTGTATATATATGTGCATGCATCCATGTGTGTGTGTGTGTGTGTGTGTGTGCTTGTATGTCTATGTATGTGTGCATGTGTGTATCTATGTCAGTTTTTTTTATTGCATGTGTATGTGTATGCATGTGTGTGTATGTGGGCATGCATGTGTATATATATGTGTGCATGCATATGCATGTATGTATGTTTGTGTATGTATGGATGTATGTGTGTGTGCGAATGTGTGTGTATCTATGCATGTGTATGTGTATCTATGTGTGTATGCATGTGTGTGTATATATGCATGTCTCTTATCTCTCTCTCTCTCTCTCTCTCTCTCTCTCTCTCTATATATATATATATATATATATATATATATATATATATATATATATATATATATATATATATATATATATATATATATATATATATATATATATATATATATATATATATATCACCCAGTTATCCCTCTCTCTCACATTGTTCTCTCTCTCTCCCCCCCCCCTCATGGGGATGCTCTTATTTGTTATATCTCCTCATGATGGATGCTTCTATTCTTCTCTTGGCTATGTACTAATGGAGGAAATTGTATTTTTTTTCTTCCATAGAGCATGCCTTAAACGACACTCCAATGTCGTAGGTAGTCTTCTCGTGGTGCTAAGAGAACCATTGGATAGCAAGGCTTAGAGCAACATCATTTAATAAAAAAGTGAGTCATTTCTTATGCAACAATTTTCATTTAAGCCTTCATCTACTGAATGATGTTTTTGATTGTCGATATGCCCTCCCATTTCTTGTAGTGAATATATATATATAATGTGTGTATACATACACACACACATACATACATACATACACACACACACACACACACACACACACACACACATATATATATATATATATATATATATATATATATATATATATATATATATATATATATATATATATATATATATATATATATATATATATATATATATATATATATATATATATGTGTGTGTGTGTGTTTGTGTGTGTGTGTGTACATATATATACATGTGTGTGTATTACATTATCTCATATATACATACATATATATTGTAGATACATACATTATATGTATCATTTTTTACAAATATTTGTATTTATATAAATATTGCATGTGTCTTATGTATTGTTGGAGAAACAATCACTAATTGGACATATATTTGAAGGTCAAAGCTTTAGAAGAAAACCACATGCCTATGTGAAGGGACAAATTCACAAGCGTATTATATTTGTAAAGTTAGTTCACTTTAGTTCTAGAAGTTTTTTAAAAATAACGAGAATAAGAAAATCTATATAAGTTAGTTTGTATCAACTGACGCGAAGAGGAAGCCAATGAGAAAGTGAGTTAGTACTCATTTTGTATGACTGAGAATTGTCGGGCTTCTCTGCGTGAGAAAGCACCTGTGCATTTGTGAGGTTTCATAGTTATGGAAAGAGTTTATTAAAGTTCTGTGTATAAGTCTTCTTCTTCCATCTCCAGTGTTTGTCTTCTGTGTAATGATTTGAAAGGTTGAAGTTTTCCAAGTAAGTCGATGCCTGGAATCGAATGTACGTTGAAAGGTTGAGTTTTATGCAGGAAGTCGATGCCTGGCATCGAATCCTAGCTGATAAGTCCTTATCTTCATATCTGACTTTTATCTACTGATGAATCTTCTTGAAAAGATGAAGTTTGTGGAGCAACTCGATGCCTGGCATCGAGTTTCAGCATAAAGTCGATGCCTGGCATCGACTTCTAGCATATAAGTGCTTTGTTCATGTCTTGTGTTCAAGCAGCCATTTCAGGTGTTGAAAAAGAGTCTAAAAAAGCACCAAGTCGATGCTTGGCATCAACTTTTGGTTGCAAGTCGATGCTAGGCATCGAATTTTCATTTTTAGACACTCAGAATTACTAAAGGAGGCAAAATTTCTAGTTTTGGAAAGTCATAGAGGGTGATCTTGTGAAGGCCATAACTTGAGTTTTAGAGATTTGTTTCTTGCAAATAATAGCTTGTTGGAAATCTCTACTCTTCTAGTTTAATTCACCAAAAGATCTTGGAGAAATAATATTTGAGCACAGAGAAATTAGCGAAATACTGAAGGTATGTCATTTCAGTGACTAGGAAATTTTGAAGAAGTAAAGTTCTTGGTTTTGGCTATCATTTCTCAAAGCTTGAAGTGGCAATGAGTTAATGGTGACCATAGAGGTGTTCTAGTGTCACATTAAGTCATTTCTTGTGGTGTTTTACACATCAACAAGTGGTATCAGAGCAGAAAGGTTCTAAAGAGCAGAAGGCGGCAAAGGTATGAGAAGTTTTTTGAAAAGTTTTCATTAAAGTTTGAAAGCTGAAGCATTGGAAGACTCAAAGCATTGGAAGGTTACTTAAAAAGTATCTTCATACACAAAGAACTTCAAAAGGTATTATCCTTTATCCTTTAAGCTCACAGGTTGCAACAGAAGGAAAGGAGTATTGCAGATCATATCTCCATTGACAAACTGGACAAAGATAATTACCCCGCATGGGTAATGAGAATGGAAGCCTTACTTATGAGTAAGGATCTCATGGTATATGTAACAGGTGAAGAAGAGAAGCCAATATTTGAAGATGAAAGCCGACCAAAGAAAGAGGAACTTGATGCTTTAAAGCATTGGCAGAAGAAGGATGCAAGTGCAAAGGCATACACTTACAACACAATCTCAGATCATTTTCTACCACACATCAGAGGATTGGAATCATCTGAAGATATATGGAATGCATTGGAATATCATTTCCAAAGTACTACCAAAGCAAGGAAAGCAAGTCTATGGTCAGAGTTTACAACATTCAAGAAGAAGCCAAGTCAAAGTATTAGTGATTATGTCACTAAGATGAAGGATCTTGTAGATAGTCTTGGATCCATATATGAAGATATTGAGGATCATAGGTTGATTGCTCAATTACTTACAGGTTTGAGAGGAGATGAAAGGTGGAAACCTTTTGTCTTATCAACAGAACTTTCATTAAATCATTATGTTCCAGATTTGAACCAGTTGCTTGGTTTGATGCTCACATTTGAGCAAGACTTGAAGGGAGATGGAGATAAAGGACAAAGTTCTGCAATGTACATGAAGAACAAGAAGAAGGGAGATAAAAGTAAAGCAAAGGATGAAGAAGAGTCAAGTTCTCAAGTTTATTATGCAAGAGGTAAAGGCACAGGCAGAGGAAGAGCAAGAGGTTTTGGAAGAGGAAGAGGTAATCAAAATAACAACAAGAAGGCTTGGTGGATCTGTGGATTGAGTAATCACTTGGCTCATGACTATTGGCATAATCAACAAGGATCAAACCAGAATCAAAACAACAATAGCAGAGGCCGAGGTGGAAGATATCAAAGTAGTTTCCAAAGAGGTAGACAAAGTCAAAGAGGAGGCTATGGTAGAGGTGGAGGAAGAAGTTGGGGACATAATCAATCCTACAACACCACCTACTACAATTATGCAAATGGCACACAGAATGAAAGTCATACATCATTGATGATGAATTCAATCAGCACATCAGATAAAGAAGATCTAAAGGTAATTTACATTGACTCTGGATGTTCTAATCATTTGTCAGGAAACATAGAATTGATGTTAGAATTGGAAAAAGGCATTTCTAGTCATAGTGTTCAAACAGGTGATAATACAAGACATAGTGTACATTCAATTGGAAAAGTGAAATGCAAGAGTGGAGCAGATTTGCTAACCAATGTTTTGTATGTTCCTACAATACCTAAAAACTTGATTAGTGTGGGATAGATAGTTGAAAAAGGTTTTCAAGTTAGGTTTACAAATGAAGGAGTATTTGTTAAAGATCCAGAGAATGGATATAATCAGATTGTTTGTGGTAAGAAAGAAGGTAGACTCTTTACTTTAAGAGTTCAAGGAAACATTGGTCAAGCTTTGCTCACACATGGTGAAGGAGTGATTACAAAACTTGATCTCTGGCATAAGAGATTAGGTCATTTCAATGAAAGAGGAATTAAAGCTATGGTTGCAAATCAATATGTACTAGGACTACCAAATGTGCATAGTCAACATATGGTTTATAAATGTGAAGCATGTCAAATGGGTAAAGCACACAGGTTACCATTTCAGAAGAAAGGTTTTAAACATGATGGATTACTAGAGCTCATTCATACAGATGTATGGGGACCAACAAAAAAAGGATCTATCAGTGGCTCAAGGTATCATGTTCTTTTCATTGATGATGCTACAAGATGGATAACATTATATGTTTTGAAGGAAAGATCAGAAGTGTTTGGAGCCTTCAAGCATTTTCATGCATATGGAGAGAGAGTCACAGGTCAAAAGCTTAAAAGACTAAGGTCTGATGGAGGGGGAGAATACTTCTCCCAAGAGTTCAATGATTATCTTTGGAATGCAGGTATTAAGAGAGAAATAACCTGCAGCTATACACCACAACAAAATGGTGTAGCATAAAGAAGAAACAGGACTTTGGTTGAGTTTGTTCGAGCTATGCTAAAGGAGAAGAATTGTCCAAATTATCTTTGGGTTGAGGCTGTAAATACAGCTATATATCTTGTGAATAGATTACCATGTGCAGATCTCAATGGAATGACTCCATATGAAGCTTGGTGGGGTAAGAAACCAACACTAGATCGTTGTAAAGTGTTTGGATCAATTGCATATGCTTATGTGCCACACAACTTAGGCATAAACTTGAACCAAAGGCAGAAAAATATGTGTTCATTGGTTATGATGAAAAGCGGATGGGTTATAGGTTGTGGAATCCTCTAACCAAACAATTTCTTGTTTCTAGAGATGTTACATTTGATGAACAGAAAAGTTGGTATGCAGATCAAAGTCATACAACTGAAGAATTTGAAGAAGAGGTAAGAAGATGTGAGAAAGGAAAATCAATTGTGCAGGTGAATAGAGATGAAGATTATATGCAAGCAAGTACATCCAGAAGTGGATTAACAAGAAGAAATGAAGAAGCTCCTATATTTGATGAAGAGGTGTATACAGACACTTATGAAGAATGTGAACCAAGAAGGTCAAGCAGGACTAGAAGACAACCAGAAAGGTATTCTTATGATACTTCTTACATAACTCAGAAGAACTATGCATATATGGTCAAAGATGATGAAGAACCTCATAACTATGATGAAGCTAAAGGTAAGAAGCAATGGGAAGAAGCAATGAAGGAAGAGTTCAATGCACTAGAGGAGAACAAGACATGGGAACTTGTTCCTAAACCAAATGGTAAGAAAGTAATTGGAAATAAATGGGTTTATAAAGCGAAGAAGCTTGCAGATGGAAGTATAGCCAGATACAAAGCTAGTCTGGTGGTGAAAGGCTATGCCCAAACCTATGGCATAGATTATGATGAGACATTCAGTCCTGTAGCTAAGATGTCAACTATAAGGACAATCATTGCTATTGCAGCTTCAAAAGGATGGACCCTAAGTCAATTGGATATAAAGAATGCATTCTTGAATGGATACATATCAGATGAGGTATACATGGAACAACCTCAAGGGTTTATAGATTCCCGGTATCCAAATTTTGTTTGCAGGTTGAGAAGAGCATTGTATGGATTGAAGCAAGCTCCAAGAGCATGGAACTATAGACTGGTGAAGTATCTGAATGAACTTGGATATCAAAGTTCAAAAGCAGATCCAAGTGTACTCATCAATAGAGCAGAGGAAGGTACAATCTACATTTCTATTTATGTAGATGACATTATAATCACAGGTACTTCAGATGAAGGAATCAAGGAGGTAAAGAGATTACTTGAAAAAGAATTCAAGATCGGTGATCTAGGAAAGTTATCATACTTTCTTGGAATGGAAGTCACTTATACAGATCATGGCATATATGTATCACAAGAAAGGTATCTTCTGAATCTATTGAAGAAGTTTGATATGAAATTGCAAAGAAGCTTCAACTCCACTTGAAGCTAACCACAAGCTCAATAAATATGATGGTGCAGAATACAAAGATATGAGGAAGTATCAATCTCTTGTGGGTAGTTTGATTTATGCTACATTAACAAGACCTGATCTTAGTTATGCAGTGGGAGTGTTATCACAATTCATGCATTGTCCAAAGGACCCACATTGGACTGCACGTCAAAGAGTTCTCTATATCAAAGGAACTATAAAGGAAGGATTATATTATCCTTTTACATCAGATTTGAAGTTGAGAGCCTATAGTGACTCAGACTGGGTAGGTAACCAAGATGACAGAAGATCCACTCATGGCTACATGATATACATTGGTGATAAGCTTGTAAGTTGGTGTTCAAAGAAACAACATACAGTAGCATTATCATCAACTGAAGCTGAGTACAAAGGACTTGTGGAAGTAGCTAAGGAGGTCATATGGATGCAGACATTATTCAAAAGCTTGGGCATTGATCAAGGTATACCTACAATACATGGAGATAATATGAGTTCACTTTATCTTGCAGCAAATCTAGTATTTCATGCAAGAACAAAACATATAGAAATACATTATCATTTCCTGAGAGAAAAGGTAATGGAGAAAGAAATAAAAGTGGAGTACATTTCTACAAAAGATCAGATAGCAGACATAATGACAGAGCTTGGATGGTGTGAAGACCAGCAGATTCAAAAGCATGGCAGGAGTAAAAGAAAAGAAGATGATATGAGGAAACAGAGAATGTCAAATAGTGATTGAGGGGGAGCTGTTGGAGAAACAATCACTAATTGGACATATATTTGAAGGTCAAAGCTTTAGAAGAAAACCACATGCCTATGTGAAGGGACAAATTCACAAGTGTATTATATTTGTAAAGTTAGTTCACTTTAGTTCTAGAAGTTTTTTAAAAATCACGAGAATAAGAAAATCTATATAAGTTAGTTTGTATCAACTGATGCGAAGAGGAAGACAATGAGAAAGTGAGTTAGTACTCATTTTTTATGACTGAGAATAGTTGGGCTTCTCTGGGTGAGAAAGCACCTGTGCATTTGTGAGGTTTCATAGTTATGGAAAGATTTTATTAAAGTTCTGTGTATAAGTCTTCTTCTTCCATCTCCAGTGTTTGTCTTCTGTGTAACGATTTGAAAGGTTGAAGTTTTCCAAGTAAGTCGTGTTGGAGTTAGACGTCTGCGGAAGCACGCGAACAGCACAAGGAAGAGGGAGAAGCTTGGAGCACAACACACAAGACTGAATGTATTACTAGAGAATGTACAAAGATAAGTAACCCATTAGGGCAATAGGCGTATATACAAGCGGGGGGAAAAAAACCTCCTAAAGAGGGAAAAAAGTGCCCCGGCGGTCCTAGAGTGTTCACACACATCACTACCTAAATATATCAACAAATCCCCCCTGGGAGTGATGCGGTGAACAAGGAGCTGGCACTCATGTATAAGGAAGTGCCGAGCTATGTGGAAATCACTCCACAAAAGGAAGTAAGCCCAAAGCTTTGCGAAAAGCTTCAAACTTCTCCCTAGGCAGAGCCTTCGTGAAAAGGTCTGCAATGTTCTCCTGCGTGGGCACATATGCCAAGCTGATCTCCCCAGCAGAGAACCTCTCCGTGACATAGTGATAATGCACCTCAATGTGCTTAGTGCGAGCATGGAACACAGGGTTCCTCGCAACTGCCAATGCGCTCTGACTGTCAGTGAAGATGGTGGTGGCAGAAGACTGGCCAACACCCAAATCAGCCATAAGGCGTCTGAGCCACACACACTCAACAGTCGCTGTGAAAGCTGCCCTATACTCAACCTCACAACTGGAAGTGGCCACAGTAGGCTGCTTCTTGCTCAACCAAGATATACATGAGCTACCAAGCATGAAGCAAAAACCACTGGTGGACACACGAGTGTTATAGCAACCAGCCCAATCTGAGTCAGAAAAAGCATGCAAATCTGGCGGTAGTGATCCCCCCTTGGGATAAAACAACCCAAGTAGCCGAGTACCACTCAAGTAGCGAAAGATGCGCTTAACCGCTTTCCAATGCGTGACTCCTGGGCAATGCATAAACCTGCTCATCTGTGAGACAGCAAACTGAATATCTGGCCGAGTAATGCATAAGTAAATCAAGCATCCAACAGCCTGCTGATAGAGAACAGCATCAAATGCATCTCCAGCATCATGAAGACTCAATCGTAAACCTGTCTCCATAGGAGTGGCAATAGGCTTACAGTCTTCAAGGCCAAAACGCTGCAATAATGTGTCAATATATTTCGTTTGACACAAAGCCATTCCACCATCAACTTGCATAAACTGAATGCCCAAATAGTGATGCAAATGCCCCAAATCAGACATCTCAAATGAGGCATGCAAATCAGCCTTGAAATCAACAATATGCTTCTCAAGAGGACCAGTGAGCAGCATGTCGTCTACATAGACAACAATGATCAAAAGCACATCATTAGCACGCTTAACATATAAGGTGCTTTCAGTTGGACTGTTCTCAAAACCATGTGCAATCAGATAGGCATGTATTTTCTCATACCAAGCACGTGGTGCTTGCTTTAAACCATATAACGCCTTCTTTAACCTGCACACCTGGTTTTCATGCCCTTTTTGCACAAAGCCACGGGGCTGAAAAACATACACTTCTTCATGCAAGTCACCATTCAGAAATGCTGTTTTAATGTCCAACTGATGTACATTCCAACCATGATGGGCTGCAAGTGCACAAATGCTCCGAACAGTAGTCATACGGCATGTAGGTGCAAAGGTCTCATCAAAATCAATGCCTCTTTCCTGCGCATAACCCTTTGCAACAAGCCTAGCCTTATACCTGTCAACTGTACCATCAGGTTTACGCTTCAGCTTGTATACCCACTTAGTGCCAATGGCCTTCTTGCCAGGAGGCAAGTCACATAAAGACCATGTACCATTCTTCATTATAGCATCATATTCAGATTGCATAGCAGCCATCCAATTTTTTGAATTTTGTGCTTCATCGAAAGAAACAGGCTCATTCTCATCACAGAGACTAGATGCAGCCATAGCATAGCAATCTGATGCAAAGGAGGTACTATGAGAGCCTGAACGAGTACGATATGACAAAGGTGCATCTAATTTGCTGTCACGCAAAGTCTGCACCAGCCATTTTGGCATAGTTTTTGCCTGTTCAATATCAGCTCTCTCATCAACAAGTGCATCATGTAAATCTGCATCAGAAATGGCATGATCTGCATCATCATATGAAACCTGCAAAGGCTGAGAAGTTGCCTCATTAGGACCAGCGCTAGCCTGTCCACCTGTAAAAAGAGGCATCAAAGTATCATACATGTCTTTGGAGCTAACAGATGTCTCCTTAGTACATGAAAGCAATGGCTGAATAGCATCTTCCACAAAGACAACATCACGGCTAACCAGAATGCGTTTAGTCTGTGGATGATACAGACGATAGCCTTTACTTTCAGAACTGTACCCAACAAAAATACATTTTACTGCCTTATCATCCAATTTTCTGCGATGTTGTTCAGGCACTAATGCATATGCCAAACAACCAAAAACACGCAGATGAGCAACAGATGGCTTGCGGTCATGCCAAGCCTCATATGGAGTGATAGACTGCAATGCTTTTGTGGGACACCTGTTCAGTACATATGCTGCACACATGACAGCCTCAAGCCAGAAACTATGTGGTAAAGCCTGACTTTTGACCATGCACCTCGCCATCTCCATGAGTGACCTGTTCTTTCGTTCAGCAACTCCATTCTGTTGAGGTGTATACGGCACTGTACACTGGTGTTTTATCCCACGTTCAGCCAGAAATGCATTAAAATCTGAAGACATATATTCCCCCCCTCGATCAGAACGGAGGGTGCCCATTTTACATGCTGGCAGATTTTCAGCCAAAACCAAAAACTGTTTGAAGCACATGAACACTTCGGACTTTGCTTTGAGTGGATATACCCATGCATGCCTGGAAAAATCATCAATGAAAGTCACGAAGTAAAGGTAATTTCCAAAAGAGGGTGTCTGCATAGGACCACAGACATCACTATGTACAAGCTGCAATTTCTGCATAGCCCGAACTGAACCATCTTTTGGAAAGGAAGAACGCTGCATTTTGCCCAAAATACAGCCTTCACAAACATGTTTTCCAGGTGCCTCAAGTTTGGGCAAAGAGGACACCATTTCAGATTTCTGCAGGCGTAACAAACTAGCAAAATTCAGATGACCAAAGCGTGCATGCCAAAGCTTTGCATCTGACATAGCCTGAGAATCATGAACTGCATATGCCGAATCATTCACAGATTTTTCATAGTCTATGAGTTATACAGCCCACGACATAAAATGCCAGAAGCAATAATCGCATCGCCATTTGAGAGATCATGGACTGTACACCTGTCATCAACGAATTTCACAACCAAGCCAATCTTGGCTAATGCAGAAACTGATAACAGGTTCTTTTTGATCCCTGGCACAAATAAAGCATCTGACAAAGTGAAAGAACTACCATCAGCAGTAGTCAGAATGATCTTACCAACTCCCATAACAGGATAAGAGGAGTTATTGGCGCATGTGACAGTATTCCCTGTAGGGGCAGGCTCGAGTGAAGAGAAGAAACTGCGCTGCGAGGTAATATGTTTGGTTGCCCCACTGTCAAAGTACCAAACATCTGAGTCTACTGCAGACATGCACTGATCATGAGAAGATGGGTCAAAACTGCAAACAGTAGTAAACGCCCATTCTTCTTCCTGCACAAGATTTGCAGACTCTGTTTTTGGTGTAGAGGCCTCTGCAACAACCATTCCAACCTCTTTCTTCTTTGCCTCTTTAGCAGCCAATTTTGGATAGTTCTTTATAATATGATCATTTCCTTTACAGTACTTGCAGAACAATTTCTGCTTTTCTGATTTCTTCTCATCTTTATCCTGGTTCTTCGATTGTGCAGCATTTGCAGATTTCTGCTTACTAGTAGAAGAGCTCCATTTTCCTTTGCCCTTCTGACTAGCCAGGAAAGCTTGATCTGCAACACGCATAATGGACCTGTTCTGCCTGGACTGATCTTCCTGCAACAGAACAGAGACTAATTCCTCAAATGACAAGGCATTCGAATTGCCTTTCATCATCAATCGAAGAGTAGAGGCAAAACTCTCATATGAATCAGGAAGGCCATTCAGAACGGTCTGCACAAGTGAGCTATCTGGTATAACCTCATCAGCAGAAATCAATTGTTCCTTCAGGTCTTTGATCTTTGTAAGAAAACTGTCCATCGAATCACCTTCATTCATGTGCTCACTCTCCAACTGTTTTCGGAGGTAAGCAACATGAGCCTCATTCCTAGCCTGGTACAAAGTGGTAAGTGTATCCCAAGCATCCTTTGCTGTTCTGCAAGAGCGAATGTGAGGAATAATGGCACGTTTGACAGACAAAGCTATCAATGCATGTGCCTGGGCATCTCTGCCATCCCAACGAATCTGCTCTGCAGTAGGTGCAACAGAAATAGCAGCACGAACAGGAATCTGCGGAATATCATCTTCGACACCATCTTCATCAGCTCCAACACCTGTATTTACAGTACCTGTCGTTACAGGTGTAACAGGACGTCTTTCAACACCCTGCACAATGTTCCACAATCCTTTTGCAACCAGTACATGTCGCATCATATAAGCCCATAATGGGTAGTTGGTACCATCCAACTTATCCTCAACAGCCAACATACGGAATACATCACTGCTTTCAGCCATGGCCGGTGACTAAAATACCTTGTTGCAGAAAATTGACTGTATCTCAAAAAGTTGAACAGAACTGCCCAGACGAGTTCTGCTAGACCTGTAGAAGACTTCGAGACGCTTAAACTGGCGAACAGAAACTGGTATATACCTTTGGCACAAAAGGACGAAATAGCCTGCACAAGCACTGCGATAGTGCGTTCGGAGGCCGAAACAAGCTCAGATCGCGATTTCGGCACCACAGATCGAAGCTGTTTTGATCTCGAAAATACCCTGAGTATGCTCACCAAATTTTGTGCGAATCTGAGACTGCAAACGGAGGAGTGTCGACGGCGCCCTAGAAGAATCAACGACCTGCTCTGATACCAATTGTTGGAGTTAGACGTCTGCGGAAGCACGCGAACAGCACAAGGAAGAGGGAGAAGCTTGGAGCACAACACACAAGACTGAATGTATTACTAGAGAATGTACAAAGATAAGTAACCCATTAGGGCAATAGGCGTATATACAAGCCGGGGGAAAAAAACCTCCTAAAGAGGAAAAAAAGTGCCCCGGCGGTCCTAGAGTGTTCACACACATCACTACCTAAATATATCAACAAGTCGATGCCTGGCATCGAATGTATGTTGAAAGGTTGAGTTTTATGCGGGAAGTTGATGCCTGGCATGTGGAGCAACTCGGTGCCTGGCATCGAGTTTCAGCATAAAGTCGATGCCTGGCATCGACTTCTAGCATATAAGTGCTTTGTTCATGTCTTGTGTTCAAGCGGCCATTTCAGGTGTTGAAAAAGAGGCTAAAAAAGCACCAAGTCGATGCTTGGCATCGACTTTTGGTTGCAAGTCGATGCTAGGCATCGACTTTTCATTTTTAGACACTTAGAATTACTAAAGGAGGCAAAATTTCTAGTTTTGGCAAGTCATAGAGGGTGATCTTGTGAAGGCCATAACTTGAGTTTTGAGATTCGTTTCTTGCAAATAATAGCTTGTTGGAAAGCTCTACTCTTCTAGTTTCATTCACCAAAAGATCTTGGAGAAATATTATTTGAGCAAAGAGAAATTATCAAAATACTGAAGCTATGTCATTTCAGTGACTAGGAAATTCTGAAGAAGTAAAGTTCTTGGTTTTGGCTATCATTTCTCAAAGTTTGAAGTGGCAATGAGTTAATGGTGACCATAGAGGTGTTCTAGTCTCACATTAATTCATTTCTTGTGGTGTTTTACACATCAACATGTATATGTATGTATGTATGTATATATATATATATATATATATATATATATTATGTGTGTGTGCTTGTCTTATTGATTGCTCTCTCTTTCTCTCTCTTTGAGCCTCTCCTCATGCAAATCCACTATATGCTTGAATGTCAGGAAGTGGATTGTCATTATTTTTCTTTAAATGCCATGCTTGAATGTCAGGAGGCAGATTATCATTTTCTTTATCAATGCCATGATATCGCTTGTGTGACATTAGAGCATTGCTTATGTGACTACGTATCATATATCTTTTTTCAATGTCATTTTGGTAGTGCTTTTATCGACAAATTGTCACTTTTTGTGAACCAGAGAATCGCTTTGCCCCTCTCTTGTTGGCTTGTAATGATCATTTGCAAAATGGTCAGTAGAAAAACTCATCTAATGGCTTCATAGGTCCATGCATCAAATGGAAGTCAAAGTCATGGCATCATCATTGTAGTATATGGCACCTATGATGATTGTGTCTTGAGAAAACAATAAGCCAATGAAGCACCTATGATACATGTGAACAAACTTAGTAATTTCCCATAGTAAGGATTGAAAATTTGAGGATACTATCGCCTTGGATAAGGTGAAATAATTTTAAGTCACAATGCAAAGAGAT
>CM035418.1:18163839-18168839 GCA_020310875.1 Ceratopteris richardii | reverse complement strand
TTTAAGTTTACCTCCATTGGAGTGCTTGCTACTTTGGCATCCTGCAAGTGAAACTTCTTCAACATATCTTGTATGTATTTTTTCTGAGTAATGTATATTCTTGAGTTAGTATAAACTAACTCAAGCCTAAGAAAATACTTCAATAGACTAAGATCATTGATCTTGAACTCCTTCATCATCTGGCTCTTGATTTGTCTGATTCCATTGACATCATTACCTGTAATTATGATTTCATCAACATAAACAGAATCTTTGGCAAGATAAATAGAATGTTTAGTAACAAGAGATGTATCATACCCATATTTGATAGGTTTTTTGCTTTCTCTTTGTGATCTCCTGATTGATTGAGTTGAAGATTCAGGTATGTCTTCAAGCTTCTTCATCTTCATTTTGCCCTTGGACTTCCATGCCTTGAACTCTTCAAGGTTGATAGTATCTTCATCATCTGAACTTGAGTCTTCAATCTGATTAGGTTCCTCCTTTGCAAGACTTGGAAACTCTTCTTCCAAATCATAGGGTAGTTTAACCTTCCTGCATTCATTCTCATACCAAGAATCATTTTCATCAAAGACAACATCTCTACTCACCATGAATCCCTTATTGGAAGGGTTATAAAACCTGTATCCTTTTTTATTTAGATCATATCCAATAAAGATGCACTTTTCAGCCTTTGGGTCTAGCTTTCCTCTTATCTGAGAAGGAATGTGTACATATGCTACACATCCAAATATCCTGCAACAGTCTAGTGAGGGTCTTTTACCATGCCATGCTTCATAGGGTGTCATCCCATCAAGGAATTTAGATGGTAACCTGTTTATGAGGTAAGTGGCAGTAGAAACACTCTCTGCCCATAGATAGTTAGGTAACTTTTTTTCATTCAACATAGACCTAGCTGTCTCAACAATCAACCTATTTCTTCTCTCAGCTACCCCATTCTGTTCAGGAGAATACCTTGTGGTGATTTCTCTTTTGATGCCTCTGTCCTGCAAGAAGTTTTCAAACTCATTGGAGAAGTATTCCCCTCCTCCATCTAACCTTAGCCCCTTCAAATTTTTCCCTATCTGATTTTCAACAAGTGCAAGATATTTTTTAAAGCAATTAAACACCTCATCTTTGTGCTTCATGAAGTACAATATAGTCCATCTACTATAATCATCAATAAAAGATACATAGTACCTTGAACCTGAGACTGAGGGGTCTTTGCTTGGTCCCCATACATCTGTATGGACAAGCTCTAGGTAGTCTTCATGTATGTAACATTTCCTTGAGTAGGGTAACTTGTGAGACTTCCCAAATTGACAAGCACCACTTATAAATCATATGTTGCTTGGATACATTTGGTATTCCAAGCACACATTGGTCCCTGCATATTTGCTTCAAAGTTCTTTCTCCTATATGCCCCTAATCTTTTGTGCCAAATCTCAAGCTCTGAAAGTGTTTGATCCTTGTAACTGTATAGTGCAATATTCTTTGTGTCTTCTAACTCAAAAGTGAAAAGTCTACCTGATTTTTCTCCTTTAGCAATCCTCTTGAACCCATGCCTTGGATCCTCCACAAATGCTCCATATTGGTTGAATCTAACCTGCAAACCTTTCTCCACAATATGTCCAACACTCATCAGATTTGTGGTAATGGTTGGTACATAGAGTACCCTGCTCAACAAATTCTGATTTCCATCACAAGTCTTAACATTTCCAACTTTAACTACTGAGTGCTTGGTGTCATCACCTGTTTGGACTTGATGCTTACCTTTTGGTTCCTCAAGATCAGAGAGTAGTGCTACATTTCCAGCCACATGATTTGAGCATCCTGAGTCAATGTAGAATAGGTGGTCATCATTTGTACCTGATTCTGAAGTCATATTCATGAACAGAAGAGAGTCATCCTGCTCCTCTGTGTAGTTGTTGTAGTCCTTTCTGGATTTGAATCCTCCTTGGTAGTTGCCATTGTAATTATTGTTGTAATTGTTGTTGTAGTTGTTGTTGTAGCCTTGGTGATGGTTGAATCTACCTCTTGACTGTGAGTATCCACCTCTTTGGTATCCTCTTCCTCTCTGATTCTTGTAATTCCTGAAACACTCATCTGTAGTATGATTTGATAAACCACAAATGTTGCATGGTGAGGAGTTATAGGATCTCCCCCTACCTTGCTTACCTCCTCTGCCCCTTCCTCTTGATGATCTACCTCTCCCTGTTAACTGCACAATTGATTTTCACCTGTACAATTGATTTTCCTTTCTCTTTTCTTCTTACTTCTTCTTCGAGTTCTCCCGGTGTATGATTCTGATCTGTATAACAGCTTTTCTGTTCATCAAATGTAACATCTCTGGAAACAGTAAACTATTTTGTTAGAGGACTCCATAACCTGTAGCCCATCTGCTTTTCATCATAGCTGACGAACACATATTTCTCTGCTTTTGGTTCGAGCTTATGTCTGAGTTGTGATGGTACATAAGCATAAGCTATTGATCCAAACACTTTGCAATGATCAAGTGTTGGTTTCTTTCCCCACCAAGCTTCATACGGGGTCATTCCATCTAATGTCGTACATGGTAATCTGTTTACCAAGTATGTAGCTGTATTTACGGCTTCAGCCCAAAGATAGTTTGGACAATCCTTTTCCTTTAGCATAGCTCGTGCAAACTCGACTAGAGTTCGGTTCCTTCTTTCTACTACATCATTTTTTTGTGGTGTATACCTGTAGGTTATTTCTCTCTTAATACCTGCATTCCAAAGATAATCATTGAACTCTCGGGAGAAGTATTCTCCCCCTCCATCAGACCTCAGTCTCTTCAGCTTTTGACCTGTGAGTCTTTCCGCATATGCAATGAAAATGCTTGAAAGCTCCAAACACTTCTGATTTCTCTTTCAAAACATAAAAAGTTATCCATCTTGTAGCATCATCAATGAATAAAACATAATACCTCGATCTGCTGATTGATCCTTCTTTTGTTGGACCCCATACATCTATATGAATGAGTTCGAGTACTCCATCATATTTAAATCCTTTCTTCTGGAAAGGTAACCTGTGGGCTTTTCCCATCTGACATGCTTCGCACTTGTGAATCATATGTTGATTCTGTACATTCGGTAATCCCAGTACTGACTGATTTGCTATCATAGCTTTTATTCCTTTTTCATTGAAATGACCTAATCTCTTATGCCAGAGATCAAGTTCTGTAATCACCTTTTCACCATGTGTGAGCAACGCTTGGCCGATGTTCCCTTGTACTCTTAAGGTAAAGAGTCTGCCTTCTTTCTTACCAGAGACGATCTGATTACATCCGTTCTCGGGATCTTCTACAAATACTCCTTCGTTTGTAAATCTGACCTGAAAACCTTTCTCAACTATCTGTCCTATGCTAATCAAATTTTTTGGTATTGTTGGAACATACAAAACATTGGTTAGCAAATCTGCTCCACTCTTACATTTCACTTTTCCAATTGAATGTACACTATGCCTCGTATTGTCACCTGTTTGAACAATGTGACTGGAACTACCTTTTTCCAATTCTGACATTAGTTCTATATTTCCTGACAAGTGATTAGAACATCCAGAATCAATGTAAAATACCTTCAAGTCTTCGTTATGTGATGTGCTGATTGAGTTCATCATCAATGATGTATGACTTTCATTCTGAGTGTCATTTATGTAGTTGTTGTAGGTGGTGTTGTAGGATTGATTCTGTCCCCAACTTCTTGCTCCACCTCTACCGTAGCCTCCTCTTTGATTCTGTCTACCTCTTTGAAAGTTATTCTGATATCTTCCGCTTTTGCCTCTGCTATTACTGTTCTGATTTTGATTTGATCCTTGTTAATTATGCTAGCAATCATGAGCCAAATGATTACTTAGTCCACAGATCCAGCAAGCCTTCTTGTTGTTGCTCTGGCTGCCTCTTCCTCTTCCAAAACCTCTTGCTCTTCCTCTACCGGTGCCTTTACCTCTTGCATAATAAGCTTGAGAACTCGACTCTTCTTCGTCTTTTGACTTACCTTTGTCTGCTTTCTTCTTGTTCTTCATGTACATTGCATAACTTTGTCCTTTATCTGCATATCCTTTCAGGTCTTGCTCATATGTGAGCATCGAACCAAGCAACTGATTTAAATCTGGTACAAAATGATTTAAAGAAAGTTCAGTCAAGAGTACGAAAGGTTTCCACCTTTCATCTCCTCTCAAACCTGTTAGCAGTTGCGCTATCAATCTGTGATCTTCGACATCTTCATTTATGGATCCAAGACTATCTGCTAGATCCTTCATCTTAGTAACATAGTCACTAATGCTTTGACTCGACTTCTTTTTGAACGTTGTGAATTCAGACCATAAGCTAGCCTTCCTAGCTTTCATAGTATTTTGGAAATGATCTTCCAACGCACTCCATATGTCCTCCACTTTCTCTAGGCCTCTAATGTGCGGTAGTAAATGGTCTGAAACGGTATTATAAATGTAAGCTCTTGCCGTTGCATCTTTCTTCTGCCACAACTTCAAGGCTTCTAATTTTCCGGTTGACTATCATCTTCGAAAGTCGGCTTCTTTTCTTCTCCGATCACATACATCATTAAGTCCTTACTCATAAGTAAGGCTTCCATGCACATTACCCATGCGGGATAATTATCTCTGTCCAATTTATCAATTTGGACATGATCTGCCATGATCTTCTTGTTTCTGTTGCTTCCGATGAACTTTTGAGAAACTTTCTGCTCTTCAGAATCTTTCTCGTTCTGGTTCCACTTGTTGTGGCTAACCGGCTCTAATACCAATTATGGTGAACCTTGTGAGCCTGCGGAATTTGTTGCGCCACCGAAAGGATGCTAAGCTAGAGTGATATTAGAAACACCTCTATAATCAGCAGTAGCTTAGCAGAGTTACTGTCACTCAAACGTATAAGACTGCGCTTTGAATTCACTGTAAAAATTCCACTGGAACTTCACCGGACTGTCACCAGACTGACACCGTAGTTATACCGGAATCTTACCGAAATCAACTCCTATTCTGTTTGTAAT
>CM035418.1:18151339-18156339 GCA_020310875.1 Ceratopteris richardii | reverse complement strand
CTATATGCTTTGTTCTAGCATGAAAAATAGGATTTGAGGTCATATGAATGCTACTCAAGTTATCCCCATATATCTGGTACATCAACCTGCACATTCAAGTCATGAAACAACTTTTTTAAACCACATAACCTCAGTAGTAGCCAATGCTAAACCTCTATACTCAGCCTCTGTAGAAGATAAAGCAACTGTAGGCTGTTTCTTTGAACTCCATGTTAATGTCTTGTTTCCTGCTATTACCACATATCCACTTGTGGATCTTCTGTCATCTTTGCTTCCAGCCCAATCTGCATCACTAAAGACTTTAAGAGTTAGATCAGCATCATGACTATAAAATAATCCTTCGTTCATGGTACCTTTCAAATACCTAAGCACTCTTTTCACTGCATTCATATGAGGTACTCTAGGTTCATGCATAAACTGTGACAATACTCCCACTGCATAACATATATCAGGTCTAGTTTTTGTTGCATAAATCAAAGATCCTACCATGGATCTATATACATTCATATCATGCAACTCATCACCTTCCTTTGCACTCAGCTTTACATTACATTCCATTGGAGTAGAAACAAATTTACATTCCTGCATACCAAACCTTTTCAGCATATCACATATATACTTTCTTTGTATCAACCACATACCTTCATCGCTATACACAATTTCAATCCCAAGAAAGTATCTGAGCAAACCAAGATCTGAAATTTTAAATTCCTTTCCCAAATTACCTTTTATCTCATCAATTGCTTTTGCATCATTCCCTGTAATCAACAAGTCATCCACATAAATGCATACATAGACACACATGCCATTTACATGTTTTACATAAAGTGAAGGATCAGCATGACTCGCTGTGTATCCTTGCAGCATAAGATACTTTACCAACCTTGCATTCCATGCCCTTGGTGCCTGCTTAAGACCATACAATGCCTTCTTTAACCTGCATACATGATTAGGACATTTTGCATCCACATAACCATCTGGTTGTGACATATACACTTCTTCATTTAACTCACCATTAAGAAAGGCATTCTTTATATCGAGTTGATATATATTCCACCTTTTACTTGTAGCTAAAGCCAACAAAGTTCTCACCGTTGCCATATTTGCTACTGGACTAAATGTTTCCTCATAGTCCACACCTTGAGTTTGATTATATCCTTTTGCGACAAGTCTAGCCTTATATCTAGACACACTACCATCACTATTTCTTTTAATCTTAAAAACCCACTTGCAACCAATTACCTTTTGCTTTGGTGTACTTGGAACTAAATTCCAAGTCTTGTTATCCTGTAGTGCTTCCATTTCTTCTCTCATTGCTTTCTCCCACTTTTCATCTCCTTTGGCCTCATCATAACATGTGGGTTCATTTTCCTGCTCAACTTTTGTCATAAAAGCATAATGAGTATTCATGAAAGATTCATAAGTATACCTTTGAGGTTGCTTACTTACTCTTGAAGTTCTTCTTACCTCCAATGTAGATGCTCTTCCTTTCTTATTAGGAACCTTTGATGATTCTCCATACTCACATACATCACTAATTTCCTCTCCTTCATCATTAACTTCAACAAGTTTAAGTTTACCTTTACTTTTAACACTTGGAGGTGACTCTTGCCTTAATCTTCCATTGAAAGGTGATCCTCTTTCTTCATCTAAACCACTCCTTTCATCATTTAAACTTCCTGATGGCTGAACTATGCATTCATCTCCTTCAACCACACCTTCTTCATTTTCATCCATGACCTGCAAACAATTCTTATCTGCATACCATGAAAGTGATTCATCAAAGTTTACATCTCTTGACACAACAACCTTATTGGTATGAGGATTATAACATCTATATCCTCTTTGAGTATCTGCATAACCAATAAATATACATTTTTCTGATTTCGCATCAAGTTTAGATCTCACCTCACTAGGTACATGTACATAACATACACAACCAAATACTTTCAAATGACTTACACTTGGTTTCCTTCCATGCCATACCTCATATGGTGTCAAATGATGAACTCCAACAGTCGGAACTCTATTCATAATGTAAACACTTGTGCTAACAGCTTCAGCCCAAAAATAATTAGGCAAACACATATCATTAAGCATGCTTCTAGATGCTTCTGCTATGATTCTGTTTCTTCTTTCTGCGACTCCATTTTGTTGTGGAGTATACCTGCATGTAACTTCTCTTTTGATACCTTCATCATGCAAAAAATCAGTAAAAGCTTGAGAGAAATACTCTCCTCCTCCATCGGATCTTTACTTCTTAATATACCTTCCTGTTTGCTTTTCGACATATGATTTCAACTTCTTGAAACAATCAAAGACCTCACTCTTATGTTTAATAAAATACACAAATGTCATTCTACTATGATCATCAATAAATGATACATAGTACTTATTACCAACCAAGGATGCCTCTTTAGTAGGTCCACACACATCTGTGTGTATGAGATCTAGCAAACCATCACTTACATAGCTTGAATGCTTGAAAGGTTGTCTACTCTGCTTACCCATTTGACATGCTTCACAAAGATGCACCATATGTTGCTTAGTAAGATCAGGTAATCCTTCAACAATCCTCTTCTTTGATAGCTCCTTTAACGTGTGTACATTCATGTGTCCAATCCTTTTGTGCCATAGATCAAGCTCTGCTATTCGATGCATACCATAAGAGAAATAGTTTGTATGATTTGGGTTTACCTTGAATGTAAACAATCTACCTTGTTTTTTACCTCTAGCAATTAACCTCCTTTGCTTTGGATCCTCAATGAAGCAACCTTCATGATTAAATCTCACTTGTAGACCTTTTTCTACCATTTGACCAACCGACATCAAATTCTTAGTGATCGTTGGCACATAAAGTACATCCTTCAAGCAATTTGTCTTGCTCTTATCCTGCATAACAACATCTCCAACCTGCATAATCTTATGTGTTGTATCATCTCCTGTTTCAACATGACCTTTACATGATAGATTATGCATATTAGAAAACCATGAAGCATCATGAGACATGTGATTAGAACAACCACTATCTACATACCATACATCGCTATTGCAATTCATCTTAGTTTCTACATTCATCATAAGAAGAGAATCATAATCATCACTTTTACCTTCAACTGCATAATTTCCTTGTTGTTTACCTCTTCTTGAATAGCCTCCTCTTCGATTACCACCTTGATTATTTTTATTTTGATAACAATCTTTGGCATAGTGTCCATACCTTCCACATATATAGCAATTGTTCTTATTTTCTTCACTCCTTTGTCTTTGGTTGTAGTTGTAGTAGCCTCTTGTACCTCTAGCACTTGATCTTCCTCTTCCTCTTGTGTTGAAGAAGCCACTTGAAGTCCTTTGATCATCGCTCCTTCTTCCTCAACCTCTATTTGAACCTCTTCCACTTCTGTTTCCACCTCTTGATGATCCTACATAAAGAGCTTGTCCTTGAGATCCTTTTTTATTTGAAGTAGAACCATTTAGATTCATCTCCTCCGTGACCATGAGGGCAATAAGTTGATCAAAATCTGGTAATTCTCCTCTGACATAAACTGAAGTAATGAAGGGTTTCCATCTCTCATCATCTTTGAGTCCGTTGAGAGTATGTGCAACCAAGTCGTCGTCCTCCACATGAGCTTGAATTGATCCTAGTTGATCTGCAATCTCTTTAACTTTCAATATGTAATCATTGACCGATGTCCTTGTATCTTTCTTTATGTTATTCAACTCATTTTTGAGTTGAATCTTCCTTGCTCTTGTACCTGTAGCATACAACCTTTCCAATGCAAGCCAAACATCTCTACTTGTGTCTAGATCTTGTATGTGTCCTACCATTGAATCTTGAATATTTTGTGATAAAATGAATATAACCCTTTTGTCTCTCTCATTCCAAAGTCTAAACTCCCTCAATTGTTGCTGATTTGGGTCCTCTGGTAATGTGGGTTTGATATCTGTGCCGTCAATCAAACCATACAAGCCTCTACCTTGCAAGTATGCTGTGATTCTAAACTTCCATGCTTGATAATTGGTCTTTTTCAAGCTTCTCTATTTGTGCATGTTGGTCTCCCATAATACAAATGCTAAGCTTCCTCCTTTAAGCCTCCTTTCCAATGTGTGTGATGAGAAGAAATATAATATTTACCTTGTAAATGAGGTATGTGCACCTTTATTTGCTTGGATGTTGCTTCAGATGCCTCCTTGCAATCTTCTTCTACCTTTGTGTAGTGTTGATGATGAACTGCTTCTTTGATAGCTTCAAATTCTTCGTCAAGGTATGATAACCTTCTCCAAGCCTCCAAGTACTTGCTCTGATACCAATGTTGGAGTTTATTGATCTCCAAAGTACAGCTAGAAGTAGGTGAAACCCAACAGGACCTAGTTGACTTTTTCACAAACTTGTATGCACATACCAATTTTCTTGCAGAGCAAATTTCTCTTTACTCACTTGGAATTTTCCAAAACTGTTTCACACACATAAACTAGACTCTAAGAGCTTTCCAACAAGATATAGAACACCTCAAATGGATAAATACACAATGAGCTATGACCTCTGCAATATGCAGCTTTAATGGAGACCTTGAAACAGAGATGAACCTGAGGACACACATCACTTGCAGAGACTACTGCTCTTAACTCACAACTCCAATGACTTTAAAACTTTCAAGAATACAAGTAGACTTAAAGAGCTTTCTAACAAGCCAAATAACACATGATTTGGATACATACACAAGGAGATATGACCTCTACAAGTTTGAGGTTTAATGGAGACCTTCAGCAGGGATAAAAAACAGAGAACACACACTACTTGCAGAGAGTATTTCTCTCAGCTCACAAATCCAATGATTATGAAAATTTACAGGAAGAAAGTAGACAGTAAGAGCTTTCCAATGAGCTATCAAACATGTAATTTGGATATATAATGAGGGAGATACAAGCTCTAAAATCTCTGCATACAAAACTACAGCAGTGTAGAGATACACATATGACTCTCTTGGACATCCCCCAAG
>CM035418.1:18141339-18143839 GCA_020310875.1 Ceratopteris richardii | reverse complement strand
CCATCCAAGCTCTTTGTCATTATGTCTGCTAACTGATCTTTAGTAGAAATGTACTCCACTTCAATCTCCTTCTCCATTACCTTTTCTCTGAGAAAATGATATTGTATCTCTATGTGCTTTGTCCTTGCATGAAATACTGGATTTGCTGCAAGATAAAGTGAACTCATATTATCTCCATGTATTGTAGGTGTACCTTGATCAATGCCTAAGCTCTTGAACAATGTCTGCATCCATATGATTTCCTTAGCTGCTTCCACAAGTCCTTTGTACTCTGCTTCAGTTGATGATAATGCTACTGTATGTTGTTTCTTGGAACACCAACTTACAAGCTTATCACCAATGTATATCATGTAACCATGAGTTGATCTCCTGTCATCTTGATTACCTGCCCAGTCTGAGTCACTGTAGGCTCTCAACTTCAAATCTGATGTAAAAGGATAATATAATCCTTCCTTTATAGTTCCTTTGATATATCTGAGAACTCTTTGACCTGCAATCCAATGTGGGTCCTTTGGACAATGCATGAATTGTGACAAAACTCCCACTGCATAACTAAGATCAGGTCTTGTTAGTGTAGCATAAATCAAACTACCCACAAGAGATTGATACTTCCTCATATCTTTGTATTCTGCACCATCATATTTACTGAGCTTGTGATTAGCTTCAAGTGGAGTTGAAGCTTCTCTGCAATTTTCCATATCAAACTTCTTCAACAAGTTCAGAAGATACCTTTCTTGTGACACATATATGCCATGATCTGTATAAGTAACTTCCATTCCAAGAAAGTATGACAACTTTCCTAGGTCACTGATCTTGAACTCTTTCTCAAGTAATCTCTTTACCTCCTTGATTCCTTCATCTGAAGTACCTGTGATTATAATGTCATCTACATAAATACAAATGTAGATTGTACCTTCCTCTGTTCTTTTGATAAGTAGACTTGAATCTGCTTTTGAACTTTGATATCCAAGATCATTGAGATACTTCACCAGTCTATAGTTCCAAGCTCTTGGAGCTTGCTTCAATCCATACAATGCTCTTCTCAACCTGCAAACAAAATTTGGATACCTGGAATCTATAAATCCTTGAGGTTGTTCCATGTATACCTCATCTGATATGTATCCATTAAAAAATGCATTCTTTATATCCAATTGACTTAGAGTCCATCCTTTTGAAGCTGCAATAGCAATAATTGTCCTTATAGTTGACATCTTAGCTACGGGACTGAATGTCTCATCATAATCTATGCCATAGGTTTGGGCATAGCCTTTCACCACCAGTCTAGCTTTGTATCTGGCTATACTTCCATCTGCAAGCTTCTTCACTTTATAAACCCATTTATTTCCAATTACTTTCTTACCATTTGGTTTAGGAACAAGTTCCCATGTCTTGTTCTCCTCCAGTGCATTGAACTCTTCCTTCATTGCTTCTTCCCATTGCTTTTTACCTTTAGCTTCATCATAGTTCTGAGGTTCTTCATCATCTTTGACCATATATGCATAGTTCTTCTGAGTTATGTAAGAAGTATCATAAGAATACCTTTCTGGTTGTCTCCTTGTCCTGCTTGACCTTCTTGGTTCACATTCTTCATATGTGTCTGGATACACTTCTTCATCAAATATAGGAGCTTCTTCATTTCTTCTTGTTAATCCACTTGTGGATGTACTTGCTTGCATATAGTCTTCATCTCTATTTACCTGCACAATTGATTTTCCTTTCTCACATCTTCTTACCTCTTCTTCAAATTCTTCAGCTGTATGACTTTGATCTGCATACCAACTTTTCTGTTCATCAAATGTAACATCTCTAGAAACAATAAATTGTTTGGTTAGAGGATTCCACAATCTGTAACCCATCTGCTTTTCATCATAACCAATGAACACATATTTTTCTGCCTTTGGTTCAAGTTTATGCCTAAGTTGTGATGGCACATAAGCATATGCAATTGATCCAAACACTCTACAATGATCTAGTGTTGGTTTCTTACCCCACCAAGCTTCATATGGAGTCATTCCATTCAGAGCTGCACATGGTAATCTATTCACAAGATATGTAGGTGTATTTACAGCCTCAGCCCAAAGATAATTTGGACAGTTCTTCTCCTTTAGCATAGCTCTAGCAAACTCAACCAAAGTCCTGTTCCTTCTTTCTACTACACCATTTTGTTGTGGTGTATACCTGCAAGTTATTTCTCTCTTAATACCTGCATTCCAAAGATAATCATTGAACTCTTGGGAGAAGTATTCTCCCCCTCCATCAGACCTCAGTCTTTTAAGCTTTTGACCTGTGACTCTCTCTGCATATGCATGAAAATGCTTGAAAGCTCCAAACACTTCTGATCTTTCCTTCAAAACATATAATGTTATCCATCTTGTAGCATCATCAATAAAAAGAACATAATACCTTGAGCCACTGATAGATCCTTCTTTTGTTGGTCACCATACATCTGTATGAATGAGCTCAAGTACTCCATCATGTTTGAATCCTTTCTTTTGAAATG
>CM035418.1:18122788-18125288 GCA_020310875.1 Ceratopteris richardii | reverse complement strand
AGGTCACCAAAGAGGAGGATACTCCCAAGGCAGAGGCAGATTCAATCAACCTCAAGGCTACCATGGCTACAACAATAATTACAATAATAACTACAACAATAGCTACAATCACAATGGCAATTATCAAGGAGGATACAGGAACAGAAAGGATTACAACAATTATGTAGAGGATCAAGATGATTCCTTGTTGATTATGAACATGACATCTAAATCAGGTATCAATGATGATCATTTGTTCTATATTGATTCAGGTTGCTCTAACCATGTAGCTGGGAATGTTGCCTTACTCTCTGATTTGGAAGAACCTAAAGGCAAGCACCAAGTGCAGACAGGTGATGACACTAAACATTCAGTGGTTAAAGTAGGTAATGTCAAAACAAGTGATGGTAATCAGAATTTGCTAAGCAGAGTATTGTATGTTCCAACAATCACCAAGAATCTGATGAGTGTAGGTCAGATTGTTGAAAAAGGTCTACAGGTCAGGTTCACTCAACATGGTGCATATGTGGAGGATCCAAGACATGGATTCAGAAGGATAGCCAAGGGAGAGAAGTCAGGTAGATTGTTTACCTTTGAACTTGAGGATACTAAAAATATTGCCTTGTATAACTATAGGGACCAAACCCTATCAGAATTGGAGATGTGGCACAAGAGATTGGGTCACATTGGAGAGAGGACCATAAAGCAGATGAGCAGAGATCAATGTGTGCTTGGGATACCTAATGTATCCAAGCAACACATGATATACAAGTGTGGGGCTTGTCAATTTGGTAAGTCACACAGGTTGCCATATACCAAGAAAGGATTTATGCATGAAGATTACTTGGAATTGGTGCATACAGATGTTTGGGGACCAAGCAAGGAGCCATCCATATCTGGATCAAGGTACTATGTATCTTTTATAGATGACTATAGCAGATGGACTGTCTTGTACTTCATGAAACATAAAGATGAAGTATTTAATTGCTTCAAAAGGTATCTTGCATTAGTAGAGAATCAAACAGGTAGACATTTGAAGAGGTTAAGGTCTGATGGTGGTGGAGAATACTTCTCCAATGACTTTGAAGACTTCTTGCAGGAAAGAGGCATCAAGAGGGAGATTACCACAAGGTACTCACCTGAACAAAATGGGGTAGCTGAAAGAAGAAATAGACTCATTGTGGAGACAGCTAGGTCTATGCTTAATGAGAAGAAACTACCAAATTATCTTTGGGCAGAGAGTGTATCTACTGCCACATACTTAATCAACAGGTTGCCATCAAAGACACTTGATGGAATGACACCCTATGAGGCTTGGCATGGTAAGAGACCATCTCTGGATCATTGCAAGATCTTTGGGTGTGTTGCATATGTGCATATTCCCTCACAGGTAAGGGGAAAGCTAGACCCTAAGGCTGAAAAGTGTATTTTCATTGGTTATGATTTGAATCAGAAAGGATACAGGTTCTATAACCCCTCAAACAAAGGCTTCAAGGTAAGCAGAGATGTCATCTTTGATGAAAATGATTCATGGTATGATAATGAGTGCAGGAAAGTTAACCTACCTTATGATATGGAAGAAGACTTTCCAAAGCTTGTCAGGCAAGAACCAACTCATAAGGAGGACACAAGCTCAGATGATGAAGACACCATCAACATTGAAGAGTTCAAAGCTTGGAAATCCAAAGGGAAAATGAAAATGAAGCAACTTGAAGACAATCCAGAATCCTCAACTCAAGCTATGAGAAGATCTTCAAGAGAGAAGAAGAAACCTATTAGGTATGGATATGATACTTCACTTGTAACCAAGCACTCTGTATATCTTGCAAAGGATATCTTGAATGAAGAACCAGGTACATATGAGGAAGCTATTACTAAACCAGAATGGAAGGAAGCAATGGATGAAGAAATGGAGGCTCTCAAGGAGAGTGACACTTGGGACTTGGTACCCAAGAAGGACTCCATGAAGGTGATAGGATCCAGATGGATCTACAAACTCAAAAGAAACTCAGATGGTACAATAAGCAGGTACAAAGCTAGGTTGGTAGCCAAGGGTTTTGCACAAACCCAAGGCATTGATTATGAGGAGACATTTTCTCCTGTGGCAAAGATGCCAACTATCAGAATTATGGTGAGTGTAGCTGCATCCAAGAATTGGAACATGTACCAATTGGATGTAAAGAATGCATTCTTGAATGGATGGATATCTGAAGAGGTCTACATGTCACAACCACCTGGCTATGAGGATCCCAATAAGGTAAATCATGTTTGCAAATTGAAGAAAGCTCTGTATGGATTGAAGCAGGCACCTAGAGCATGGAATTACAGGTTGACAACTTATCTCTTGGATCAAGGATTTGTGATGAGTAAAGCAGATACTTCATTGTTTATAAAGAAGAACAATTCAGAGGTAATATACTTGTGTGTCTATGTTGATGACATCATTATTACAGGAAATGATGTTCAAGGAATTAGACACATCAAAGGTCAAATGATGAAGGAATTCAAGATCAATGATCTT
>CM035418.1:18105288-18110288 GCA_020310875.1 Ceratopteris richardii | reverse complement strand
CCAAATGACACCAAGAAACTATATATGTGCTTTACAAAATGATTGAGTAATGACCAAATCAAAAACAGATGATTTTGAACCTTCACAACTCCAAAAACTTTCTATTCCTGTATTGATACCTGCTCAGTCCTAAGCTCAGTGTGTCCAGCACACTTGCAATTGGTTTAATTCCTTCTGGGAGTATTAAATTAACTTAACAAGCTACCATTAGCAAGTTAAATCACTCCAATTAACAAACTATACACTGAGCATGATCTTTAGCAAAATCAGAGACACCCCGATTTTTTAGGAACAACACAGAAATATACCAGTGTCTGTCTCGACTGAGATTTCTCCCAATTGGCTGAATAGAATGACTTGAAATTTTGTAGTGTTGTAGAATGCTTTGAGCTGGTTTCAATGAGCCCTTGATCATCAAATTTGGTTCAGTAGATCTTGAGATATGCCCTGTTGAAGTTGACAGACTTTGAGGTGAATGACTCAGAGAACACAGAGTTAAGAACTATGAGTATTTGTATTGAAACTATCAAATGTACATTCCCATTGGCATGTAGAGTAATGCACAATGGTACTCAGAGGTGTAGGCTCAATAGTAGCTCTCACACACTCAATGTATTGCTAAGAAATTCCTCGGGAAGTGAGCAACTAGCCCGCGACTTTTCCATAGTCTTTTTTATACTTCTAATTTCCACGACTTTTGAATGTAGGTGAGATTACAAGAGGTGAGTTAAGTCACATTGACTTTTACATTGGATAAAAGATAATAAAGCATAGGCATGTGTTCCTATGGTCTTCCTTCAAGTGAGTTAATTCAAGAACTTTTGTAACACCTTCAAGATTGGTATCCAATGCTCTTCAAGGTACAAGACAAGGCCAAGTGTTAAGGCTTGTTTGCACCAACAGCTCCCCCTCAAGCCAAACACTTGCTTGAGTCTTCATCTTTAATCTTCAATGATATCCTGTAATCCAATCATGGATTTAAACCTGCATAGTTTGCTCCCATCCAAAGCTTTTGTAAGCAAATCTGCACATTGAATATTAGTAGACACATATGATAATTGGATTTCCTTGCTAAGTAATTTCTCCCTCACATAGTGGTAATGCACCTCTATGTGTTTTGTTCTAGCATGATAAACAGGGTTAGCAGCTAGGTGAAGTGAACTTGTGTTATCACCAAATATGATTGGTGCCCTTGTGTATAGGCCCAATTCTGAGTATAGTAGCTTCAACCATATGGCTTCTTGAGTGGCATTGGCTAGCCCTCTGTATTCTGCCTCAGTAGATGATAGAGCCACTGTGGGTTGTTTCTTGGATGACCAAGAAATTGGTTTATCACCTGCAAAACATATGTAACCAGATGTACTCCTCCTGTCATCCTTGCAACCTGCCCAATCTGCATCTGAGTATACCTTGATGTCAATATCTGATGAATATGGATAATATAAACCATGATTTTGTGTTCCCTTTAGGTACTTTACTATCTTCTTGGCTGCCTCCAAATGTGGTACTCTTGGCTTATGCATAAATTGGCTAAGTACACTAACACAATATGAGATATCAATCCTGGTTAAGGTAGCATAATTAAGACTACCTACCAAACTTTGGTAACCTGTAATATCCTTGAGTTCTTCTCCTTCATGTGCACTGAGTTTGTGATTGACCTCCATAGGAATGTTTGAGACTTTAGCTTCCTGCAAGTTAAACTTCTTGACCATGTCCTGAATGTACTTCTTCTGAGTAATGTATATACCTGAATTTGTGTAGACCAATTCAAGCCCTAGGAAGTACTTCAATAATCCAAGATCATTGATCTTGAATTCCTTCATCATTTGACCTTTGATGTGTCTAATTCCTTGAACATCATTTCCTGTAATAATGATGTCATCAACATAGACACACAAGTATATTACCTCTGAATTGTTCTTTTTTATAAACAATGAAGTATCTGCTTTACTCATCACAAATCCTTGATCCAAGAGATAGGTTGTCAACCTATAGTTCCATGCTCTAGGTGCCTGCTTCAATCCATACAGAGCTTTCTTCAATTTGCAAACATGATTTACCTTATTGGGATCCTCATAGCCAGGTGGTTGTGACATGTAGACCTCTTCAGATATCCATCCATTCAAGAATGCATTCTTTACATCCAATTGGTACATGTTCCAATTCTTGGATGCAGCTACACTCACCATAATTCTGATAGTTGGCATCTTTGCCACAGGAGAAAATGTCTCCTCATAATCAATGCCTTGGGTTTGTGCAAAACCCTTGGCTACCAACCTAGCTTTGTACCTGCTTATTGTACCATCTGAGTTTCTCTTGAGTTTGTAGATCCATCTGGATCCTATAACTTTCATGGAGTCCTTCTTGGGTACCAAGTCCCAAGTATCACTCTCCTTGAGAGCCTCCATTTCTTCATCCATTGCTTCCTTCCATTCTGGTTTAGTAATTGCTTCTTCATATGTACCTGGTTCTTCATTCAAGATATCCTTTGCAAGATATACAGAGTGCTTGGTTACAAGTGAAGTATCATACCCATACCTAATTGGTTTCTTCTTCTCTCTTGAAGATCTTCTCATAGCTTGAGTTGAGGATTCTGGATTGTCTTCAAGTTGCTTCATCTTCATCTTCCCTTTGGATTTCCAAGCTTTGAATTCTTCAATGTTGATGGTGTCTTCATCATCTGAGCTTGTGTCCTCCTGGTGAGTTGGTTCTTGCCTGACAAGCTTTGGAAAGTCTTCTTCCATATCATAAGGTAGGCTAACTTTCCTGCACTCATTATCATACCATGAATCATTTTCATCAAAGATTACATCTCTGCTTACCTTGAAGCCTTTATTTGAGGGGTTATAGAACCTGTATCCTTTCTGATTCAAATCATAACCAATAAAGATACACTTTTCAGCCTTAGGGTCTAGCTTTCCCCTTACCTGTGAGGGAATATGCACATATGCAACACACCCAAAGATCTTGCAATGATCCAGAGATGGTCTCTTACCATGCCAAGCCTCATAGGGTGTCATTCCATCAAGTGTCTTTGATGGCAACCTGTTGATTAAGTATGTGGCAGTAGATACACTCTCTGCCCAAAGGTAATTTGGTAGTTTTTTCTCATTAAGCATAGACCTAGCTGTCTCCACAATTAGTCTATTCCTCCTTTCAGCTACCCCATTTTGTTCAGGTGAGTACCTTGTGGTAATCTCCCTCTTGATGCCTCTTTTCTGCAAGAATTCTTCAAAGTCATTGGAGAAGTATTCTCCACCACCATCAGACCTTAGCCTCTTCAAATGTCTACCTGTTTGATTCTCAACTAATGCAAGATACTTTTTGAAACAATTAAATACTTCATCTTTATGTTTCATGAAGTACAAAATAGTCCATCTGCTATAGTCATCAATAAAAGATACATAATACCTAGATCCAGATATGGATGGCTCCTTGCTTGGTCCCCAAACATCTGTATGCACCAATTCCAAGTAGTCTTCATGCATAAAACCCTTTTTGGTATATGGCAATCTGTGTGACTTACCAAATTGACAAGCCCCACACTTGTATATCATATGTTGCTTTGATACATTAGGTATCCCAAGCACACATTGATCTCTGCTCATTTGCTTTATTGTCCTTTCTCCAATGTGACCTAATCTTTTATGCCACATCTCCAATTCTGATAGGGTTTGGTCCTTATAATTGTACAAGGCAATATTCTTAGTATCCTCAAGTTCAAAGGTAAATAGTCTACCTGATTTCTCTCCCTTGGCTATCCTTCTGAATCCATGTCTTGGATCCTCCACATATGCACCATGTTGAGTGAACCTGACTTGTAGACCTTTTTCAACAATCTGACCTACACTCATCAGATTCTTGGTGATTGTTGGGACATACAATACTCTGCTTAGCAAATTCTGATTACCATCACTTGTTTTGACATTACCTACTTTAACCACTGAATGTTTAGTGTCATCACCTGTCTGCACTTGGTGCTTGCCTTTAGGTTCTTCCAAATCAGAGAGTAAGGCAACATTCCCAGCTACATGGTTAGAGCAACCTGAGTCAATATAGAACAAATGATCATCATTGATACCTGATTTAGATGTCATGTTCATAATCAACAAGGAATCATCATGATCCTCTGCATAATTGTTGTAATCCTTTCTGTTCCTGTATCCTCCTTGATAATTGCCATTGTGATTGTAGCTATTGTTGTAGTTGTTGTTGTAATTATTGTTGTAGCCATGGTAGCCTTGAGATTGATTGAATCTGCCTCTGCCTTGAGAGTATCCTCCTCTTTGGTGACCTCTTCCTCTTTGATTCTTGTAGTTCTTGTAGCATTCATCTGTAGTATGGTTAGACAAGCCACAGATATTGCATGGAGATTGATTATAGGGTCTCCCCCTACCTGACTTACCTCCTCTGCCCCTACCTCTAGATGATCTACCTCTCCCTGCATAGTTTGCTTGGGAGGTGGATCCTTCTTCATCAACTTTCTTACTTTTACCCTTGTCTTTAGACTTCTTATCTGTATATAGGGCAGAGGGATTATTACCTTTTGATTGCTCTCCATTCTTTGTGATCTTTGCTTCATGTGTAAAGAGTTGTCCAATCAGAGTTGTTAAATCAGGTGCTTGGATGTCCATGTACAAGTCCATTGCAGTGGTAAAGCTCTCCCACTTGTCATCTGCCTTTAGTCCATTTATCACTTGTCTGACTATTTGCTCCTCTTCAATTTCTTCTCCAACACTTGCAAGTTGGTCTGCAATGTCTTTGACTTTGGTGACAAAATCTGAGACACATTGTTTTGATTGCTTCCTAAGAGTTGTAAACTCAATCCATAGCTGATTCTTTCTGGCCCTTGTGCTTGATGAGAAGTATGTTGACAAGGTTTCCCAAGTCTCTTGGGAAGTCTTACAGTTCCTAACATGAGGTAGAAGAAAATCAGAGATAGAGTTTAGAAGATATGACCTTGCCAAAGCATCTTTAGCACACCATTGATTAAGTCT
>CM035418.1:18012788-18075288 GCA_020310875.1 Ceratopteris richardii | reverse complement strand
AGCTTAGGTTAAGGTTAACAATTTAATTGAGTTCTTGTGTTTTGAGGCTCTAGGTTTCTTTAGTTGAAAAAATTCGATGAGTTAGGGATTGCTGAAGGAAGTTATCTTGATGGTTCATGACGGATGCAAATGTATAATTGTTTCTTGACCTCTAGGCTAGTGGTCAAATCTGTGGCCATTTTGGTGCTCTCCAAATATTTCCTTGAGGCTCTTGGCAATCCACATGGCTGTCTCTCTGGGTGAAACTTTACCAGTTCCAAATGGTTTCAATACAATGGCTAGCTCTTCTAACCTTTGCTGTTGAAGGAGTTGTGCACTAAGCTCCAGTAAGCCCTCAAGAGCATCAGCCCTTTGTCGATATGATTTCACATCAAAAGTCTTTGCTCGATGGTCCATGTTACGATCCGAGAAGCTCCCATACTGCTGTGACATGTTCTGACTTGTGATAGTGGTGCCAGTGGGCACAGAGAGCACATCCACATCAGATTTGGGCAGATCAAGTAGGTTACTAATATCCATCTGTCGGTGGGACTCACTCTCCTGATTTTGTTGCTCCCCACCAAGATGGAATGTGCTGTGACGAATGACATGGATTACATCATTGTATGCTGGCTTTACAGGGGGTGCCTTCTCACTCACCTGTATTGGATTCTTTTCTTGGGTCTTGTCACTCTGCATGTATTCATCAAAATGATGTGCAAAGTTGGAGGAAGTGGCAATCTCATAAGATGGCATGTAGGATTTGTATTTCCTTCCACTAGTGACAGGGGTGGATGAGTTTGAGACTTCACCAGTCCGTTGATTATGAGTTGTCATGCAGCCCTTATATTGCTTCTCACTACTGGAAGGTGTTCCAGAGCTTATTGTATCTTGTGTGGAAAGACTGAACTCAGGTATAAGATCAAGCCGTGGTGCATTTACAGAGATATCAGGGGAAGGATTGCCTGTGAACCCTACAATTTGCGCAGCTTTCTTGATTGAGTCAGATATCCTCGGAAGGTGTGGTGACTCCAATGGGAAGTCTTCTATGATAGCCTGATGTCTGTTGTGATGCGACTGACCTTGGATTCTTGATGTCATCCTAGCTTGTGTAGAGTTTCTAACTGCATCTACTGCAGCTTGATAAAGAGCAGCCTCATTCTCCTGATGGTGCAGAGCATTGAGTTTTCTTGGAGTGTGATTTCTAGGGCTCCCAGCAACTAGCATATGCCTGGCACTTACAGGTGAGGTGCTCCTGCGAGGTGTAGTGGCAGATTTATTAGTAGGGGGCAAAGACGACCTTCTTGATGCTGGGGTAACTGGTGTGCTTGTTTTGTGTTTTGCTGCAACTGCCTTTTCCTCTGCTAGTTCTTGCACAGCTTCTGCACGAATCCTCAACCTGGGGGAACTACCTGTCAATGCCTGCGTACAAAAATGAAGAGAATGTAATGATAATTAGATTTCTTGCAAGGCAATCCAATGAAAAGTCCAGACTTCACAAACCATTTCCAACACATCTTCATGGCTCTTCATTACTGAGAAGCTAAAGTTAACAATTGTAGGCAGCAAAGAAACAAAGAAAGATTTTGGTTTAGGTGTGACAGTTGATGAATGCACTGAACTACATTTGTAAATTGTCATGCAACCTGCATGGAAAACCTGTCGTCCAAAATTATACAAAAGCCTAATCTGAACTTACATATTGACTCGTGTGCCTCGGAGTATGTTCTTGTGTAGCTTTTGACTTACTGCTGTCTGTTCTGCTGTAACGATAGACACTGGTTTTGACATCAGGAGTGCGGGGAGTAGTGACAGGAGGGAGTCCTTTATGTATAGAACTGGAGCCAGACCCATGAGCAGGCTTCACCTGTATTTTCCCAGGACCCATTTCAGCTCTCGCAGCAGCTTCCATAGCCTCAAATTTCTTCTGCCGTAGATTTGCTGCATGATTTTTGTCCACTTCATTGCTCCATGTTGATGAATTTGTTTCACTAGATTGATTTTGATTGTTTGTCACATATTTCTGCCTTTCAGAAGCCCTTACATTATCCCTTTCATTGTCAAACATAGGCCAATCACACACTTCAATCCCATCAATTAGATTGCCTCTGTGAGTCACTGTAACCTTAGCATCATCATAATCATATGTTTTCTTGGGGCTGGTTTTTGCACTGACACTGTAACTCTCCCTGTCAGTGCTAAACTGGCATGTATCTTGGCTGATGTCAATGATCTCATTGTTAAGGTTAACATTTTGCATAAGTTGTCTTTCTAGGTTTCCAGCCAGAATCAGACCACTTTGCAGTCGACATTGAGCCACAAAGGGTTTCAGGTGAGAACTCTTGAGCAATTCAGCAGCCTGAAAATGTAATACCAACTCTGAAGTTAGTCTCTTCCCCCCGTTCAAAAGTTGTGCGAAGAGGTTATTTTGATCCAGTATATGTTCAATTCTAAGACTCACAAACTTACAGTAGGTCGATGTTCTGGGCTTTTCCTTAGCATGCTCTTGATCAAATTTTTACTGCAGTAATATAGCCATACTTAAGCAAATATCAGCACTATTTTCTTTCAAAGATGGGCATACGATATAGATAGAAAGTCACTTACAAGGAATTGGAATACATGCTGGGCAAAGGTCCAATCATTGACTTATTGATTTTACTAACTAGACCTTGCATATCCTGGACAAGCAATCAGTAAATTTATTCATATCAAATCCCTCAGAGAAAAAAGATGGGTCTCTAAAGCAAAAGCATGCACTTACAAATGCTTTGAATGCAGGTCTATGTGCAGTCATCTCATACATACAGCATCCTGCAACACGATATAAACAGTCTCAGATTACTACTAAGACAAGTTAGTGCAAGAATGTAAGTCAATCCAGGCAACACATGACACCTAAAGACCATATATCAGATTTGAAGCCATAAGGGATGTCTGCAAGAAGTTCAGGACACATGTAATTTGGGGTGCCCACAACCTGAAAATAAAGAACGGTACCGCTATCATGACAAAAAGAAGCATAAGAAAACCATCTCTTGTAGTTTCACTTACAGATGAAGTTAAATCATCAGCTTTCAACATCTTTGCGAGTCCAAAATCCCCTACAAAGAAGCCAAGAGAACAAAAGCTCTAGAAGGATGGAAACAGAAGAACTTTCACTCAGCAGAAGAGATTGTAATAAACTATTATGGTTGCAGGCATACCCAGCCGTACATCCTGGTCCTTTGTTAAGAAGATGTTGGAACACTGCATATATACATACATACGATGGTAGCTAGAGATCACTCACAAATTCTTCAATTGTAAGTTCTTCCAAGAATTACATTAAAAAAAAGCTGCATATTTGATACCTTGAGATCACGGTGAAGGATGTGATTTGAATGAAGATAATCTACTGCCAAAAGAATTTGTGCAAACCATTTGCAGAGTTTCTGATTATGAAATAAATGACCGAACTTCAGAACAAGGAAAATGTGTAGGGTTTGTGATCTTAACTCCAAAGATATAAGAAAAGAACGTACTTCTTCTGAAAAATAGACACCATTTGCTCTTCTGATGTGCTCAGCCCTGCAATGAGGTTGCAATGTGTGCAGGCATCAAATTTACATGGAAATATCACAAATTTCTTGTCAAAGAAGAGCCGAATAGCTGCTACCACTTACTACAAATTGAGAAAATGCCAACTCACATATCACCACCTTCGCAGTAGGTTGTCACAATGCATACATAGCAGCCCTATCATCAACCAATCCCCTTTTTAGTATAAACTGGATCTACAGCCAAGACAAGGCATGAAAAAGCGCTACAGAGCCCATATTACACAAGAAAAATTATTTGGGCTGCAGATCAGCAGTTTAGATCACACAAGCCTGCCTACTGTGTCAGCATTCGCAGCCCCAAGTCACTTGGTTCCATTCCAACACCCAATATCGACAACTGTCTTCTTCACTCACACATAAATTTGACAACTAAATCATCTAGTTTTCACTAGTTGTTACATCCCATTTCTGGACAAGAAAGATAAAAACTATAATTTTAAAATGTTCATGTGCATGTGCATGTGTGTGTGTGTGTGTGTGTGTGTGTGTGTGTGTGTGTGTGTGTGTGTGTGTGTGTGTGTGTGTGTGTGTGTGTGTGCGTGCGTGCGCACGTGTGTGTGTGTGTGTGTGTGTGTGTGTGTGTGTGTGTGTGTGTGTGTGTACGCATGTGAGAAAGAGGTAAAAAGATCATTTTCGGGTTGAGAAACGTGGCCATGGTTGACATAAGGCACATTATGCGTTGCAAAGCTGAACCCAGCCTATATATCCCTATGATCAAGGGCAGTAGGCTCCCAATTTTCCAAGCATCAACACAAGATGTAAATGACAAAAGAGCTGGACGGATCCTGTGAAAACATACCAATACGTGATAAATTACAAGACCATATTGCCCCAGAAGCCTACTAGACCTCATGGTATTTGTTCTATCTTACCCCATATAAGAGCTAGTGATAAAAACAGATACAAGTTCTTATAAGGTTGCAGGAATCCAAACACGAACCCTTTTTTTTTTTAACTAGAGTTTAAGAGAGAGGAGAGCCTAATGAGGAGATAAGATAGAAAGACTCAGGGACAGATCATGGTTTCTTTAGGCCAACTATCACAGGACCATCAAATGTACAGCCACTAGAGCAGATTGCCCTCACTAGAGGTATATTACATGACTGTTCGACTGAGCTACAATAATCCAGGTAAATTGCAGAGGGCGTCATTCTCAGCGAAGGCTCCAATCCAAGAGTTTTCTCTTTTTTGAAAGCTCGGTCTTTGACCTACTCTTCCATTAGCTTGAAATTTGAAAGTACGACTCGCACACACAAGGACCCCTTTATCCCCCACTTTTCTGCAGGTATTGAACCCTAACCTTCCCTTTATCCCCCCCACTTTCAGGGCGAACATTGGGCGGATCTGCAGATACTGGACCGTGATCGAGGGCCAATGTGTTAACCACTACACCACCACCCCCGACTCCAATGCGCGACCTGTGCTTGATTTCCTATGAGCTGGAGGGTCTTGTATCTCAAAAGATTTTACCCTCACACTGTATCTTACCGGCTCATTTTCACCGCAGCACTTAGTGTACTTACCTTTTTTCGTTTCTCTATACTGCAAATATTGCATCAATATTTGCATCAGATTCACCGGTCATAACTTTTCGTATCATAGGTCATTTTAGCTCTCTCTCTCTCTCTCTCTCTCTCTCTCTCTCTCTCTCTCTCTCTCAACGTGGTATTTCTCATCCTTCCCTTTCCTACACTCAAATTAGGACCCAAATCATTAGGTGGTTCGACAATATGGAGGTCCCATAAAGCTTCTCATCCCATACGTGGTTTACAAAGAGAGCAGATACTTCTTAAACAGGCACTGCGATATGTGTTTTGATGAACGATTCTTGTCACTTGAGATGCATATGGGGAGGACTCTACTAGACTCAAAATGAAATTACAAACATATTTTATCTATCCATGATGATAGACTGCCAACATGGACACCTCGAAAACATTTTTTCACCCATGTAACAAATCTTGGTATATTTTATTTATAAAGGTGGGAAGTTTATAGTTGCAACATTTCACGACTTTGTCACTCCTTCCTAGAAAGACCACCTACGGATAGGATTTCAAACGCAGGTTCTTTTGACGTGACCGAAATGGTAGGATATTTGGGCTGAATAGAAAGCAGGATTTTGAGCGTCAGCATCGTCATGCCAGTAGAGACGTGCTATATTGGCGAGGAAGTATGTAACGACGTGCTCTTGTCTGTTGATGATGATAGAGTGCCAACATGCAAAACACAATATGTTGCTTCTTACTCTGCTGTCAAGTGTTCAAACAAGATTAAAACTCGACTTTTGTAAATTCTGAAAGGACACAGCTGCATTACCTTCTCCACCCACGACTCTTTGTAGCCGATGATGAATGGATGGTGGACTCTTGAAATCAGTGCCATCTGAAGGTGTAAATAGATGTCACGCGCTGAAACTTGTAATCCATATCGTATTTTGAAGAATCAAATTGTGATAGCTAACCTCTTGATGTGCTGATCTGCGACACCTATCTGTCTGTCGTGCAAGTCTAATTTTCTTGAGCACATATCTGGATGTGGATTCGTGATGTTAGTCGGTGTAAACCCTTCAGTTACCAAAATACGCGTGTTGTGATCGAAAGGTCATGTGCATGGAGCTGGGGAGTGCACTTACTTCTTTTTCTCCAGCTTGTGATAGACGAGGATGGCGGAGCCGAACGCCCCCTTTCCAATCTGCTCCATGATCTCGTACTGATCCATTTTGGAGTCCATTTCCGAATGCACCACCGCAGAAAGCTTTGGACTACACGCTCCTAAGCGCGTGAAGAAAGCAAGCAATCAGATTAATTTAGATACATGCAGAGGGCGTCACGTCCATCTCCTCTTGGGGGAGCGCGAATCTGTCGGTAATGGGAGGTCGAAGGAATGAAGAAAAACTATGGTACACCTGCAAAGAATGCCATTTGACAATTCCATTGAAGTTGAAGTCGCAAATATATTACGTTGATTATGTCGCTTCTCTGTGCTTACCAATGGATTCTCTTCTCCACTCTCCCACGCACAAAAGGAAAGCAAACAACAAGCACAAAAGACACACACATGCTAGACGGAAGTAGAGAACGCGTCCCTTCCGTTACGCACCACTCATGCCGCCTTCTCGGAAAGGCAGAATGGCTGTCGTTAGAAATTTTGGATTTGACGGGAGTCCAAAAGGAGCTCTGTGTGTGTGTGTGTGTGTGTGTGTGTGTGAGAGAGAGAGAGAGAGAGAGAGAGAGAGAGATACCTTAACAAAATATGCAGGAGATAGCAGAGCAGACACGAAGAATGAAAGCAGGTCATCGAATAGAGGTATGATAGGTCTCTGTGCAGAGAAAGAGCAATTAACGTGTGCGTGCAAAGAAGTGACGCGGATGATCTTTGTCTGCAAAGTCAGCACCCCTCCACAAAATGGAAGCCATTCCTCTGAGAGAACGAGAAATTTTGGGACTCGGAAGCGACGAGAGGGGTAGAACAAGCCTGCACGACCTCGTTTGTATATGTCCTCGTTGTTGTGTAGGCAGTGATGCCGACCAAGTTGAGTGATGCCGACCAAGTTGATTGCTGAATCAATCCACATTTATCGGTCGTAACCCAATAAACATAAAAATGTCAAAGCAGGCCAAGGCCGAACCTTTTATTAAAAATGTCAAAGCAGGCCAAGGCCGAACCTTTAATTTCACAATGACCATCTTAGCTAGTACTGCAGTCATCATCATATGATCATCTTGGAGTACACATTAATTTCAATTCAATGACCATCTTAACTAGGAATACATTGGTATCATATGTACCTTGACCTGTTAAACCAACTTTCTTTCAAGAATCGTTGATCTTTGGGCACTTTTTGTGAACAATGTGACGGTGGCTAATTCCATAATCGTTAGTTTAGGGTCATTTTTATTTAGCTTTTAATTTTAGTTAACTTTTTGGCTCTATCCATTTGTAGTAAGTGTTAAGTGTACACTCCGCTTTCGGGCTACTAGCGAAATGTTTTACAAAATCAACTTTCAAGTTATCGTGTACATTGGCCTTGTCGGATAGTAGTAGGGGCCTTTTGTGTATCGCGTTCGTTAGCATGCAGAATTCAAGCATAGTTTTAAAAACAATAATAAAAAAATAAAAAATCATGTATGGATGGATAAAGTGTTGTCATAAAATGGCTAATAGGTTTTCACATATAGATGTTAGACATAGAACGAAAAAGGATTAGGAAGTGCCTGCCACGGTGAAGAGAAATCAAGCGGTTTTGAATATTGAGGCTGCAGAGCTTCCGTTCCACGCATAGATAAAGGGTGCACGTAGGAATACCGAAAACCGCTTTGAAGGAGGAGACATATGTGTTGAATTAATATTAAGGGGAAAAAAAAAAGATATTTTTTTTCCTACTCTTTAATTGAATTAAAAAGACCTTTACTACAAACACCGTCAGGAATAACTCATCTTTACTGAAGGTGGATAGCCAACACCGAATGTTGGATGAGCCATCCATAACTCCATGAAGAAAATCGAGACGCATCATGAGTTTCTTTGGGAGGAGAGAAGAAGAAAGAGAGAGAGAGACTTCACTCGCAAAATCGTCACACTCATTCACACACTATGAACCAACAAGATGATAATGGTGTGGAAATTTCTTTACGTTGGGATCTATGGAAAAGGGATTTATGGAAAGATGGTAAGAGCTGAAAGTTTTGATATGGTGTGGGAGATCTCATATGGTAGACTATGAGTGAGGACACACATGAGATATTTCTTTTATTGTTAGGGAATGCTTAAAGGCTTAAGCATTGTTAGGGAATGCTTAAAGGTTAAATTGAGTGTTTTTTTCTTGAGAGTACAATGAATTTGGAAAGACACACACATTCAATCTCGTAAGGTGAGGCACCTATCTTGGGGAACTATGTGGCATTCAGCCCTGGGTGGGACTTGAACCTTGGCCATTTGCCTAGGAATACAAGGCACATCTGCTAAACCCCACCCGCGAAATTGAGTGTTGAAGCTTAAGCATGTGATGAGAAAGTGGGTTATCATGGAGTCGACTTCGACATTTGACAACCCAAGGTGTCAATTCATACACTGTAAATTGGATTCACATTGCGGGAGGCCGATTCAAGTGTGTTTATCCTCCATAATTTATTTTTTCTTTATACATTTAGATATGCTTGGCAACTGGGGTACTAAAAATAGGATGCTGCCAACTCACAGCAGAGTTTGTGGTGGACACAAGAACGTGCCGCCCTCCACATCACCAAACTATTTGGTTTGCAAACTAATCATTTGGTAGTTTTCCGTTTATAAATTTTAATCACTCATCCTTTCCTCTTCAAAAAACACGCGAGCAAATGTGAGTGTTGCTTCGTATGTGGAGGATGGAAGCTCAACATATCTTGCTTTGTTCCACCGATAACTGTTGATGTATGAAACACCACAAGAAATGAATTAATGTGACACTAGAACACCTCTATGGTCACCATTAACTCATTGCCACTCCAAACTTTGAGAAATGATAGCCTAAAGTGAGAACTTTGCTTCTACAGAAATTCCTAGTCACCAAAATGACATACCTTCAGTATTTTGTTAATTTCTCCTAGCTCAAGTATTATTTCTCCATGAAACTTTATAGGATGAAACTAGAAGAGTAGAGCTTTCCAACAAGCTATTATATGCATCAAACGGATCTCTAGAACTCAAGTTATGGCCTTCACAAGATGACCCTGTATGACCTTCCAAAACTGGAAATTTTTGCCTGTTTTAGTATTTCTGGGTGTCTAAAAATAAAAATTCGATGCCTAGCATCGAATTTCAGTCAAGGTCGATGCCGGGCATCGACTTTGAGCTTTTTTAGGCCCTTTTTCTGCACCAGAAATACTCTCTTTTACACACACATGAAGAAGACCACTTGTATGCTAGAAGTCGATGTCGGGCATCCACTTTATGCTGAAACTCGATGCCAGGCATCGAGTTGCTCCACAAACTTCATGTTTTTAAAAGATTCAACAACAGTTAACACACAGAGAATGGAAATAATGACTTATCAGCCAAGATTCGATGCCAGGCATCGAATTGCTCAGAAAACTTGAACTTTTGAATTCATCACACAGTAGGCAAGCATGGAATACACAGAACTTTACTCAGTTCTTTCTCATAGCTATGAAAACTCAGAAGTTTTACAGATGCTTTCTCACTCAGAGAAGCCCGACTATACTCAGTCGTATAAAATGAACTCCTTCTTCTACTTCTTCTCTCTCTCTCTCTGCGTCAGTTGATACAAACTAACTTATATAGATTTTTGTATTCTCGTGATTTTAAAAAACTTCTAGAACTAAAGTGAACTAACTTTACAAATATGATACACTTGTGAATTTGTCCCTTCACATAGGCATGGGGTTTTCTTCCTAAGATTTGACGTTCAAATATATGTCCAATTAGTGAGTGTTTCTCCAACAGCTCCCCCTCAATCACTAATTGACATTCCCTGTTTCTTCATATCATCTTCTTTTCTTTTACTCCTGCCATGCTTTTGAATCTGCTGGTCTTCACACCATCCAAGCTCTTTGTCATTATGTCTGCTAACTGATCTTTAGTAGAAATGTACTCCACTTCAATCTCCTTCTCCATTACCTTTTCTCTGAGAAAATGATACTGTATCTCTATGTGCTTTGTCCTTGCATGAAATACTGGATTTGCTGCAAGATAAAGTGAACTCATATTATCTCCAAATATTGTAGGTGTACCTTGATCAATGCCTAAGCTCTTGAACAATGTCTGCATCCATATGACTTCCTTAGCTGCTTCCACAAGTCCTTTGTACTCTGCTTCAGTTGATGATAATGCTATTGTATGTTGTTTCTTTGAACACCAACTTACAAGCTTATCACCAATGTATATCATGTAACCATGAGTTGATCTTCTGTCATCTTGGTTACCTGCCCAATCTGAGTCACTGTAGGCTCTCAACCTCAAATCTGATGTAAAAGGATAATATAATCCTTCCTTTATAGTTCCTTTGATATATCTGAGAACTCTTTGACCTGCAATCCAATGTGGGTCCTTTGGACAATGCATGAATTGTGACAAAACTCCCACTGCATAACTAAGATCAGGTCTTGTTAGTGTAGCATAAATCAAACTACCCACAAGAGATTGATACTTCCTCATATCTTTGTAGTCTGCACCATCATATTTACTAAGCTTGTGATTAACTTCAAGTGGAGTTGAAGCTTCTCTGCAATTTTCCATATCAAACTTCTTCAACAAGTTCAGAAGATACCTTTCTTGTGACACATATATGCCATGATCTGTATAAGTGACTTCCATTCCAAGAAAGTATGACAACTTTCCTAGTCACTGATCTTGAATTCTTTCTCAAGTAATCTCTTTACCTCCTTGATTCCTTCATCTGAAGTACCTGTAATTATAATGTCATCTACATAAATACAAATGTAGATTGTACCTTCCTCTGTTCTTTTGATAAGTAGACTTGAATCTGCTTTTGAACTTTGATATCCAAGATCATTGAGATACTTCACCAGTCTATAGTCCCAAGCTCTTGGAGCTTGCTTCAATCCATACAATGCTCTTCTCAACCTGCAAACAAAATTTGGATACCTGGAATCTATAAATCCTTGAGGTTGTTCCATGTATACCTCATCTGATATGTATCCATTCAAGAATGCATTCTTTATATCCAATTGACTTAGGGTCCAGCCTTTTGAAGCTGCAATAGCAATGATTGTCCTTATAGTTGACATCTTAGCTACAGGACTGAATGTCTCATCATAATCTATGCCATAGGTCTGGGCATAGCCTTTCACCACCAGTCTAGCTTTGTATCTGGCTATACTTCCATCTGCAAGCTTCTTCACTTTATAAACCCATTTATTTCCAATTACTTTCTTACCATTTGGTTTAGGAACAAGTTCCCATGTCTTGTTCTCCTCCAGTGCATTGAATTCTTCCTTCATTGCTTCTTCCCATTGCTTCTTACCTTTAGCTTCATCATAGTTCTGAGGTTCTTCATCATCTTTGACCATATATGCATAGTTCTTCTGAGTTATGTAAGAAGTGTCATAAGAATACCTTTCTGGTTGTCTTCTAGTCATGCTTGACCTTCTTGGTTCACATTCTTCATATGTGTCTGGACACACCTCTTCATCAAATATAGGAGCTTCTTCATTTCTTCTTGTTAATCCACTTGTGGATGTACTTGCTTGCATATAGTCTTCATCTCTATTTACATGCACAATTGATTTTCCTTTCTCACATCTTCTTACCTCTTCTTCAAATTCTTCAGCTGTATGACTTTGATCTGCATACCAACTTTTCTGTTCATCAAATGTAACATCTCTAGAAACAAGAAATTGTTTGGTTAAAGGATTCCACAACCTGTAACACATCTGCTTTTCATCATAACCAATGAACACATATTTTTTTGCCTTTGGTTCAAGTTTATGCCTAAGTTGTGATGGCACATAAGCATATGCAATTGATCCAAACACTCTACAATGATCTAGTGTTGGTTTCTTACCCCACCAAGCTTCATATGGAGTCATTCCATTCAGAGCTGCACATGGTAATCTATTCACAAGATATGTAGCTGTACTTACAGCCTCAGCCCAAAGATAATTTGGACAGTTCTTCTCCTTTAGCATAGCTCTAGCAAACTCAACCAAAGTCCTGTTCCTTCTTTCTGCTACACCATTTTGTTGTGGTGTATACCTGCAAGTTATTTCTCTCTTAATACCTGCATTCCAAAGATAATCATTGAACTCTTGGGAGAAATATTCTCCCCCTCCATCAGACCTCAGTCTCTTAAGCTTTTGACCTGTGACTCTCTCTACATATGCATGAAAATGCTTGAAAGCTCCAAACACTTCTGATCTTTCCTTCAAAACATATAATGTTATCCATCTTGTAGCATCATCAATGAAAAGAACATAGTACCTTGAGCCACTGATAGATCCTTCTTTTGTTGGTCCCCATACATCTGTATGAATAAGCTCTAGTAATCCATCATGTTTGAATCCTTTCTTCTGAAATGGTAACCTGTGTGGTTTACCCATTTGACATGCTTCACATTTATAAACCATATGTTGACTTTGCACATTTGGTAATCCTAGTACAGACTGATTAGCAACCATAGCTTTAATTCCTCTTTCATTAAAGTGACCTAATCTCTTATGCCAGAGATCAAGTTCTGTAATCACTCCTTCACCATGTGTGAGCAAAGCTTGACCAATGTTCCCTTGCACTCTTAAAGTAAAGAGTCTACCTTCTTTCTTACCAGAGACAATCTGATTATACCCATTCTCTGGATCTTCAACAAATACTCCTTCATTTGTGAACCTGACTTGAAAACCTTTTTCAACTATCTGTCCCACACTAATCAAGTTTTTAGGTATTGTGGGAACATACAAAACATTGGTTAGCAAATCTGCTCCACTCTTGCATTTCACCTTTCCAATTGAATGTACACTATGTCTTGTATTATCACTTGTTTGAACTGTATGACTAGAAATGCCTTTTTCCAATTCTGACATTAATTCTATGTTTCCTGACAAATGATTAGAACATCCAGAGTCAATGTAAAATACCTTTAGATCTTCTTTGTCTGATGTGCTGATTGAATTCATCATCAATGATGTATGACTTTCATTCTGTGTGTCATTTGCATAGTTGTAGTAAGTGGTGTTGTAGGATTGATTCTGTCCCCAACTTCTTCCTCCACCTCTACCATAGCCTCCTCTTTGACTTTGTCTACCTCTTTGGAAATTACTTTGATATCTTCCACCTCGGCCTCTGCTATTGTTGTTTTGATTCTGGTTTGATCCTTGTTGGTTGTGCCAACAGTCATGAGCCAAATGATTACTCAATCCACAGATCCAGCAAGCCTTTTTGTTGTTATTTTGATTACCTCTTCCTCTTCCAAAACCTCTTGCTCTTCCTCTGCCAGTGCCTTTACCTCTTGCATAATAAGCTTGAGAACTAGACTCCTCTTCATCCTTTGCTTTACCTTTATCTCCTTTCTTCTTGTTCTTCATGTACATTGCAGAACTTTGTCCTTTATCTCCATCTCCCTTCAAGTCTTGCTCATATGTGAGCATCAAACCAAGCAACTGGTTCAAATCTAGAACATAATGATTTAATGAAAGTTCTGTTGATAAGACAAAAGTTTTCCACCTTTCATCCCCTCTCAAACCTGCAAGTAGCTGAGCAATCAATCTGTGATCTTCAACATCTTCATCTATGGATCCAAGACTATCTGCAAGATCCTTCATCTTAGTGACATAATCACTAATACTTTGGCTTGGCTTCTTCTTGAATGTTGTAAACTCTGACCATAGACTTGCTTTCCTTGCTTTAGTAGTGCTTTGGAAATGATACTCCAATGCATTCCATATATCTTCAGATGATTCCAATCCTCTGATGTGTGGTAGCAAATGATCAGAGATTGTATTGTAGATGTATGCTTTTGCACTTGCATCCTTCTTCTGCCAATGCTTTAAAGCATCAAGTTCTTCTTTCTTTGGTCGGCTTTCATCTTCAAATACTGGCTTCTCTTCTTCACCTGTAACATATATCATGAGATCCTTACTCATAAGTAAGGCTTCCATTCTCATTACCCATGCGGGGTAATTATCTCTGTCCAGTTTGTCAATGGAGATATGATCTGCCATAGTTCTTTCCTTCTGCTGCAACCTGTGAGCTTAAAGGATAAAGGATAATACCTTTTGAAGTTCTTTGTGTATGAGGATACTTTTGAAGTAACCTTTTGATGCCTTGTGTCTTCAAATGCTTCACCTTTCAAACTTTAATGGAAAACTTTACAAAACTTCTCGTACCTTTGTCGTCTTCTGCTCTCGAGAATCTTTCTGCTCTGATACCACTTGTTGATGTATGAAACGCCACAAGAAATGAATTAATGTGACACTAGAACACCTCTATGGTCACCATTAACTCATTGCCACTCCAAACTTTGAGAAATGATAGCCTAAAGTGAGAACTTTGCTTCTACAGAAATTCCTAGTCACCGAAATGACATACCTTCAGTATTTTGCTAATTTCTCCTAGCTCAAGTATTATTTCTCCATGAAAATTTATAGGATGAAACTAGAAGAGTAGAGCTTTCCAATAAGCTATCATATGCATCAAACGGATCTCTAGAACTCAAGTTATGGCCTTCACAAGATGACCCTATATGACCTTCCAAAATTGGAAATTTTTGCCTGTTTTAGTATTTCTGGGTGTCTAAAAATAAAAATTCGATGCCTAGCATCGAATTTCAGTCAAGGTCGATGCCGGGCATCGACTTTGAGCTTTTTTAGGCCCTTTTTCTGCACCAGAAATACTCTCTTTTACACACACATGAAGAAGACCACTTGTATGCTAGAAGTCGATGCCGGGCATCCACTTTATGCTGAAACTCGATGCCAGGCATCGAGTTGCTCCACAAACTTCATGTTTTTAAAAGATTCAACAACAGTTAACACACAGAGAATGGAAATAATGACTTATCAGCCAAGATTCGATGTCAGGCATCGAATTGCTCAGAAAACTTGAACTTTTGAATTCATCACACAGTAGGCAAGCATGGAGATGATGGAGAGAGACTCATACACAGAACTTTACTCAGTTCTTTCTCATAGCTATGAAAACTCAGAAGTTTTACAGATGCTTTCTCACTCAGAGAAGCCCGACTATACTCAGTCGTATAAAATGAACTCCTTCTTCTACTTCTTCTCTCTCTCTCTGCGTCAGTTGATACAAACTAACTTATATAGATTTTCGTATTCTCGTGATTTTAAAAAACTTCTAGAACTAAAGTGAACTAACTTTACAAATATGATACACTTGTGAATTTGTCCCTTCACATAGGCATGGGGTTTTCTTCCTAAGATTTGACGTTCAAATATATGTCCAATTAGTGAGTGTTTCTCCAACAATAACAAAACATGACAATTGTAGTTTGGACCCTCCTAAAAGGAACAGAGTTCGTCTTCGTGCTCGCATCTACATCTTCAAGGTTAATGTGGTATATTCTTTTTCAAAAAATCACAAACTTAAAACTTGATTGAAAGAGAAAAAATGTATGGAGAGCTACAAAGAAAGTTAATAAACCTATCTTCCTCTTTGTGGGCAATCCATTTCTTCATAAGTTTCTCTCCTTGAATCATGAAAACGTCTTAAAAAAGGGGGGGAATATCTTCCTAAACATGAAGAGGGATTTATCTACGTAGTAGTCCTTGAAAGGGCTACCAAAGTTAATCTCACATCACTCCTTCCATATGGTCTCGTTTTTAATCGTTTTCAAGAGGGCCACTTAAGATAGCTTGCTGCCAAGAGATCTATGGACTCAATTAATTCCAGAATCCTTTGTAAGGAAATCCAAATCCTTTTCCTCTTTGGACAAGCAAAAAAAAGTAACCAATCTCTTCCACCTCATGGTGGTATCTCTTTCAACAAGGTGTGCACTCAGTCAAATTGTGAATTTTGGCACTAGTTTAGATTCCTCTATGGAGAAGTCAACATCATAGAAGAGATTTCTTCATCTCAATCCTAGAGTACCAAAGGGCTTCAAATTTCAATTCCCATCTCATCCAAGACCATTAGGTGCACCATTCTTTGTTTAAGGTCCAATAATATTCACTTTTTCTATAGAATTTGAGGATGTCATTGAGATGGTTTCTAATAGGCCTTCCGATGGTGAAATAATTCATTTTGAACTTCCCAAATTACATTGTGGAAATAATGTTTAGAATGAATAAGTAGTTCATTTATGCATGTAGGAAAAATCTAGGGATGACAAGTTTTATATTCTCTCTCTAAACCTTATCGGCATCATATTTTCTTATTGAAAATAGAATGTGAAGATGAACGAATTAAGAGAAATGTTGTATGAGAGAAAGGAAGAGCATGCATAAAAGACTAAATTTGTGAATTTTTTGTGAATCATGTTTTAAGTACCTCATTTAGGGCTCTACATTTAGTTCATGCCTTTATTTTATTCTCTCTCTAGAATTTCTAAACTTGTAGGGCTCAAAAGTGATACTTCGAGGCGGATTTGGACCCGATTTATCTCTAAAACTATTGTGCATATAAAAGATTTGAACATTTTTTGTGTCTCACAAGCTAAATTTAATTCCTCACTATTTTTTTGTTATAGGGCTTTGAAAAGTGTCGTCTTCAAGTACTTAAATTTCTTTTTTTAAATGGTCTTCTCTATTTCTATTCGAATCCATGATTTTGAAGCATATGTGTTGTCATGCACACTGTCTTCGGAATGTCTTTTCATTGCTTTTCTTCTATTTTTGAATAGGTACCGCTTAAGAAAGCAGTTGATTACTAAAAATGCATGCTTTTGGTGAAAGTTTTGCATGCAACATGGGGAGAGCCGAATTATTTTTCTACATATGGTGGATCATGCACTTCCTTGGGGACAATAAACTCTGTTTTGAAGGAGATTTGTTGCATCATGCAAGAAGAGGCCGAAACTCTTTTGTGTTAGATTTTCTCTTTCTTATGTAAGTTCTATTTTTCTCTCTTCTACTATTCTTGAGTGATCAAAAGCTTGTGATTGGGGATATCTTGTGATTGAGGGAGTACTACAAGTTATGATGGAAGGTTTGACACAAAAGATATGTGAGCAAGAGGAGCTTATTCAAAAGCTTCTTGGAGAATTATGCAAAGAACAAGGCAGAAAGCAACCAGAAGGTGCAACAAATTTGTTCGTGGAGCTCAATGATGAAGCGGATGAAGGTGTCGGAACATCTAGAATGCCTAGGGGAAGACAAAATTGCAATTATGAAGATATGGAGGTGGATGACTTTGCCCTCAACCAAGTCTTCAAGAAGGAAAAATTGAATGATTTTGATGGGAGAAAAAGAGTAGTGAAGATTTGGAGGCATGGATTGAAGAGCTAGAATATTTTTTTGATCTTCAACAATTTGGTGAGGAGTCCAAGGTGAAGGTTGGGATCCTACACCTGTGACATGGCATCACAAAGCTATGATGGAAGCCCTATATGCAGACTTGGACGCATTCTAGTACGGTTCTATGAAAGGAATTTAGAGAGCAATCAGAAAAACATTAATGTTCTCCACACTACCATATGGAGAAGAAGATGGAGTTCTACAATTTTCAATAACACGAGAGTGACAAGCATAGATTGTGTGTTGATGAGTACAAACAAAAGTTCCTATGTCTTCACAAATATGCATTGGAGGTTAGTGGTGATGCTCTAAAGAGCAAGTTTATTGAAGGACCTCATGAGTAACTTCACTATCAAGTGAAGGATTTGGATGTGTTGGTTTTTTGGATGTTCTTGCGATGGCCAAGAATTTTGAGAAGATGGAGAAGTTCAATTTGTAGAAGGCGAATAGAACCAAATTCATTGCGATGAGACATAGGCCATAGAGGTCTGCTACAACAAACATGAACAATTCAAAGAAGACTTCATCTTTTAATCATCAAGGTAAGAATCTTGCTCAGGTGGAAAATCAAAGGAGGCATCAACCCATCCATTGGAAGTAAGACTCTGATTTTATTGAGCAGACAAAAAGACTCGGTTTGTGATTCTGTAGCGGAGAGCAAGGGCATCGGACATATGAATGCCCAAACAAGGCAATCTTTTGGCCTACATAATCAAAGGTCATAAACATCATTGAGGAAGGTGTAGCAATTGAGAAAGCAGATGATGGAAATAAGTGCCCTAACTCTACTTTACATTGCATGGTGGCTAGTTCTTTTCTAAGGGCTTCTATAATTACAATTTCAGGTATGCTTTCTACGCATAGAATCAGATTCTTGATCGATTTAGATAGTACATATTGTTTTCTATCTTTCAAATTGGTACAAAATTTAGGGATACCCCTAAGTATGTAGATAACAAGACCTATCGAGATGGCCAATGGATGACTACACTATACAAAAGGATACATTGAAAACCTTACATTTACTTTCTCTGATAGGTGTTTTTTTGGGAGTTTCCATGTGATTGGATTGAAACAAAGTGATGCAATTATAGGCATGGACTAGTTAGTTCAAAATTCTACAATAATTAATTGTGAACAAAGAACAATCACTTTAAGGCTAGACGTGAATTTATCCACATTCTAGGTGATGTGCATAATCCTAAGCCTATTCTCAATTTTGCTATGCAGATAATTAGAGGAATTGTAATAGGCCTTTCAATAGTGAAATCATTTAATTTGAACTTTCTGAATTACATTGTGTGGATAATGTCTAGAATGAATAATTAGGTCATTTTATGCATGTAGGTAAAATTTAGGGATGACGAGTTTTATATTCTCTCTCGAAACCTTATCTGCATCATGTTTCCTGATTGGAGATTGAATGCGAAGATGAAAGAGTTAAGAGAAATTCTAAATGAGAGAAAGGTAGAGCTTTCTTTTAGTAAGTTCCCTTATTATTTTTACATGTGTCTAACATATTCAAGCCAATGGTTTATCTTTCACTATCCAAATTCTTTTTTTAACTTATGGAGTGGTTTTCTTGGGTGCTTTTTGACTCATCTCTAAAGAGAGATGGTGGATGCAATCCGAAGATGAGTTGATGCTGCTACAATCAACTTCACACCAGCCAACTGAGACTTCAGAGTTGGTTACTAGACTCTTTGAGCTTCCTAAATCCACAAAAAAATCACTCAAGTGTTTTGGAACAAGTATCTCAAAAGTTTGAGTCAAGACAGACTGGTTGCAAAATGACTAGCTCCCAAAACTTGTTATTTTTGTACATGAACCTACTGGAAAAAATGAACAATGCTCTCAACCTCGTAGGAATTAGAAAAATTCCTTTTGGACATAGCGATGGACTTAGATAGATTGCTAATCCAAGTTAAAACACTTTAATTGATAAACTGAGCACTGAGAACAAGATTTAGCAAAATCTAGAACACTCTCTCCATTTTTGGGGCTCTGAAGAGATTCGACGACTGAGGAGGAAAACATGGATTTCTCACAAATGGTAAATCCAATGACCATGAAATTTTGTAAGCATAAAATAAACTTAGAGATAGATCCAATGAACTTTAAAACGGTGAAATAGGTTACATATAACCCGAGATATGAGCTTCTGAAGTTACTATTCTGAGTGAGTATAGTAGAGAATAAAACAGAGAAGAAGTAAATGATGAATGTATAGATTCACATATAATTACAACCACATTGGTAGTGAATACTTGCACAATGGAAGTAGAATGATAGAGCTATGCAGTGAGCTCTTCAATCTCTACAAATGAACATGAGGTGGTCACGAATCAAGCTCTCTAATGGTGACTTTCTTCATGCTCTTTTTATAGCTTTTGGAGGTAGTTTTGAATTTGAATTCAAATAACTTCACCTAAAAGTGATGCTAATAATTAGGAGATATTTTCTCAGCTTATGGATTCATGATTTTAGGTAGTTATAGCCATAAAATTTCCTTTTTACATCATCGATGACTTAATCCATTCTTTCTTTCATAATTACAAGAGATAAAATATACTCTTTTACAAGAGGTGTTGACATGTCTACACATATGACTACAAATGAACATAAATCAAATCATATCAAGCATGTAGGCTTGGGTAAAATGCACCAATAGCTCCCCCTCAAGCCTAACATGCTTGGCCTCCAAATAAGTCTTCAATTTTCCTTGATTTCCTGCAAGCCAATCATCAACTTGAATCTACTCAATTTTGTACCATCAATAGCTTTAGTCAACATGTCTGCACATTGCATATCTGTAGAGACATAGGATAGTTGAATATCCTTGCTCATTAGCTTCTCCCTTACATAATGGTAGTGGACTTCAATATGCTTGGTTCTAGCATGGTATACCGGACTAGCTCCAAGATGTAGTGAGCTTGTGTTGTCACCAAAAATGTGAGGTCTTGAAGAATGAAGTCCAAGATCTGTATATAAAGATTTTAACCACATGATTTCTTGAGTTGCATTAGCCAAACCTCTATATTCTGCTTCAATTGAAGATAATGCCATTGTTGGTTGCTTCTTGGATGACCAAGAAATGATTTTTGAACCTACAAATGATACATAGCTGGATGTGCTTCTTCTATCATCTCTAGATCCAGCCCAATCTGCATCTGAGTAGTCCTTAAGCTCAATATATGAAGTAAATAGATAAAACAAACCTTCATTCATGGTCCCCTTTAGGTACTTGAGGACTCTCTTGGCCACTTCCATATGTGGTCTTCTCGGCTTATGCATAAACTGACTCAATATGCTAACACTATAGCATATATCCACCCTTGTGAGTGTTGCATAGTTCAAACTTCCAACCAAGCTTTGATAGATTGTGATGTCTTCAATTGGCTCTCCTTCATAAGCACTAAGCTTATGATTTTACTCCATAGGTGTACCTGTACACTTGGTGTTTTCCATCGAGAACTTGATGAGCATCTCATGCACATACTTCCTTTGTGTGATGCATATACCTAAAACCTGTGTAGATTAACTCCAATCCAAGAAAATAAGTGAGTGGTCCAAGATCACTTATTGTGAACTCATCCTTCATTTGATTCTTTACCTATTTGATTCTTTCCAGTTCATTCCCTGTGATAATAATATCATCAACATACACACAAAGTTAGATCACTTCAGATCCATTCCTCTTTGTGAACAAAGAGGTATCTGCCTTGACAGCTTTGAATCCTTGGTCTTGCAAATAAGTCACCAATCTGAAATTCCAAGCTCTTGGAGCTTGCTTCAATCCATACAAGGCTTTCTTTCATTTGCATACATAGTTAGGATGATGTGCATCCTCATATCCAGGAGGTTGTGCCATATATACTTCCTTAGAATTCGATCCATTTAAGAAAGCATTCTTTACATCAAGTTGATAGAGCTTCCAATTTCTAGATGCATCAAGACTAATGAGAACCATAATTGTAGGCATTTTTGGAATAGGAGAGAAAGTCTCCTCATAATCAATACCATGGGTTTGAGCAAACCCTTTAGCAACTAACCTTGCTTTATGTCTATTTATACTTCCATCTGGATTCCTCTTGATTTTGTATATCCATCGATATCCAATTACCTTCATAGATGGCTTGTTAGGTACAAGCTCCCAAGCGTCATTCTCCTTCAAGGTTTCCATTTCTTCATCCATTGCATCTCTCCAAGTTTTCTTGGTTTGTGCTTCTTCAAATGTGGTAGGTTCTTCATTGGTTGAATCCTTTGCAATGTAGATTGAGTGCTTGGTGACAAAAGAAGTATCATAACCATACCTCTCTAGTTTCTTCTTCTCCCTTGAAGACTTTCTAAGTGGTTGATGTGAGTTGTCGGGTCCATATGTAGCATCTTGCATCTTTGCTTTACCTTTGCTCTTCCATAGCTTTAGTCTTTCCAAGTCTTCTAGGTCAATCTCCGAATCACTTTCTTCAATTTGCTTTGGCTTCTTTGGTTGAAGTGATGGAAAATCTTCATCCAAGTCATAAGGCAGCTTCATTTTCCTGTCATCATCAAACCATGATTTGTTCTCATAAAAAATTACATCTCTACTCACAAAAAATCCTTTATTAATTGGATTGTACAATCTATATCCTTTTTTGTTTTGGTTATAACCAATAAATATGCACTTCTCTGCCTTGGGATCCAATTTCCCTCTTACTTGAGAAGGACTGTGAGCATAGGATAAGCATCCAAAGATTTTATAATGCTCTAGACTAGGTCTTCTTCCATTCCACACTTCATATGGAGTGGTTCCATCTAGTGACCTAGATGGAAGCCTATTTATGAGATATGTGGCCGTAGACACAACCTCTGCCCATAGGTAGTTTGGAAATCCCTTTTCATTGAGCACGGACCTTGCAGCTTCAACAATAGCTTTGTTTGTGCTCTTTGGTACACCATTGAGTTCGGGTGTATACCTTTAGCGACTTCCCTTTTAATGCCTCTTTCATGCAAGTAGGCATCAAATTCAGAAGAGAAGTATTCTCCTCCACCATCTGGTCTGAGTCTTTTCAAAGCCATACGTGTTTGGTTTTCAACAAGAGCAACATACTTCTTAAAGCAATTAAAAACTTCATCCTTGTGCTTCATGAAAAACAAAATGGTCCACTTGCTACAATCATCTATGAAAGACACATAATATCTTGAGCCTGATATAGATGGCTCCTTATTAGAACCCCACACATCTGTGTGCACTAAATCCAAAAGATTTTGATACACATATCCCTTCCTTTTGAAAGGTTGTCTATGAGCCTTGCTGAATTGACAAGCTTCACACTTATAAATCATATGTTGCCTTGTGATATTAGGCAAACCAAGTACACTTGGTCCATGCAATTTTTTTTGCGTGTCCTCTCACCAATGTGAGCAAGCTTTTTGTGCTATATCTCCAACTCTATGAGAGTTTGAGATCCATAGCTAAATAAAGCTATGTTCTTTATATCTTCCACTTCGAATGTGAAAAGCCTTCCTGTCTTTTCTCCTTTGCCAATCCTTCTAAAGCCTTGCCTTGGGTCTTCGACATATGCTCCAAATCGGTTGAATCTAACCTGCAATCCTTTTTCAACAATCTACCCAACACTTATTGAATTTTTGGTAATTGTAGGGACATACAAGACTTTGCTTAAGAGGTTCATATTCCCATATGATGTCTTCACATTGCCTATCTTCTCCACCGAGTGCTTTGTATCATCTCCTATTTGCACTTCATGTTTGTTGTGAGGATCTTCCAAATCAGAAAGTAAAGCCACATTTCCTGCTACATGATTTGAGCATCCCGAATCAATGTAAAAGATGTGATCATCATCCTTACCCTTCTTCACTGATAGATTCATAATCAATAATGAGTCTTCTTGACTTTGGTCCTCTGCATAGTTATTGTAATCTCTTCTTCCTCTATGGCCACTTTGATAGTTGTTGTTGTTGTTGTTTTTGTTGTTGTTGTTGTTGTTGTAATTGTTGTTGTAGTTTTTGTTGTAGCCTCCATTGTATCTGCCTCTATTTGATCCATAACCACCTCTATTGAATCCTCTTCCTCTTGAGTTCCTTGGGTTCCTGAAACATTCTTCAATAGTATGATTACATAAGCCACATATATTGCAAGGTTGAGATGATTGCAATCTCCCCTTGCCTTGCTTTCCACCTCTACCTCTTCCTCTAGCTCTTCCTCTACCTGCAAAATTTGCTTGGAAAGAGCTACCTTCATCTTCATTCTTCTTATTCTTTGACTTGTTCTTGACCTTAGCTTTATTAGAATATAAGGTAGAAGTTTCATTACCTCTTGAGAACTCACCACCTTTGCTAATCTTTGCTTCATGAGTGAAGAGTTGGCCCATGAGTGTGTTGAGGTCAGGTACATGCATATCCATGTACAAAGCCATGGCTGTTGTGAAGGGCTCCCACTTGTCATCTGCTTTGATTCCATCTATGATTTTTTCCATCTATAAATGTACTCTTTTACAAGAGGTATTCATATGTCTACACATATGACTACAAATGAACATAAATCAAATCATATCAAGCACGTTGGCTTGGGTAAAATGCACCAACATCATCCGCATCTAACTATGTCCACATGGATAATCCAAGGCATTACTTTCCTTATATAATTCCATGTCTTTCTTCTCTATGCACGAGATAGTTTTTTTCTAAAGCTTTGTTTTCCTTCATAGGGTTATTTTACCCTTTTTTTCCTTCTCATTGGAGTGATCCCATCTTCACCCTTGTCAATACTTGAACCTACAGGAAGCCTAATCTCCCCATCTAAGGAACGTGTCATCTAGGGAGACAAGGATACTATTAGGGGGAGGGGGGTTGAGCCACAATCACCAAACTTGGTCCTAGTGCTTGTTCTAACTGAGGCTTCGCATTCACTTCATTGCTATTTTTTTGGTGTTTTCTCTTCCACAGACAACCTTGTTGTATAATTTAGGTCAAAGTGACAAAAGACATGAGTTCAAGGGTCCAAACTCCCTTCAAGAACCCTTGGAGGTTCTTGAGAAACCCTTGGAGGTTCTTGAGAAACCCTTGGGAGAGTATCTACAAATATATGCCTTGAACCCTTGAGCTATTTTAACTCCCATTTGAATGGCTTCAACCTTAAGACCAATTTATCCTAAGGCTTTGAGCCTTAATCTTGGGAGAATCTTCTTTAATTGACACGTTGGGGTGTACGTGAGAGGAGAATCCTCATTTGATTAAGTATCCATGTGATACCATGTGCTTTCATGCATTGGAGTGTATGAAAATCTTTTTTATAAAGTGACTTGACTTAATCAAGACGATTAATTCAAGAAGGTTTATTGGAGCATAGACAACCAAGTAGCTTGGCCTAGTGGTTAAGTCTCAAGGATGGGAAGGAGGATGTTTTGGGTTCAAATCCCACGAGAGACATGGATAAGAGTTTTTTTTGAGAGCTCCAAGGCCTTTTAGAAGGTTCCACTTGAGTTAAATAGAGAAGATTGGACACATCACGAACTAGCCACTCTTGTGGACTAGGATATGTGGAAAACATATATGCACTTTCTTAGTTAGACTATCCCTTGATGAGAGTTATATAAATGGGGTTTGGTTAGGAGGTGAGTTCAAGCTTCATCCTAGTTCACATTTGGAGACTCTTCATAACACTAGTATCTGGATCTTGCATTAAACTTTGGCATAGATCTTGAGATCTTTTGGCAGCTCACACTCACATTGTAGCTTTGGTATAACAAAAAGAGGAGAAAGAGATCCCCTAGAGGAAGTGAGAACCCCTCCCTCAAGAGGCTTCCACATAGAAAGGACTGCTTGAAGGCACCTCTATTGAAGGTGTTCTCACCTCCAAGAGGCTCATGATATAAAGAAGCTTTTGGAGTGGCAAAAAAGCACATATGGGATATTTGAAGCCTAAGTTGAAGGCACCTCTATCGAAGGTGTTCTCATCTCCAAGAGGCTCATGATATAAAGAAGCTTTTGGAGTGCAAAAATATGGGATATTTGACCTTCCTCAGTAGTTCATCCGAAATATTCATGCTCCTTTGCTTCCATATCTTGCAATATTTAAGATCAAAGGGTGCTTCCTCTTCTACAATCTACCAAATATCCTTCTTAATTCCATAGCTAAGCTTTTTACAAGCTTCTAGAGTATCTATTTGCATCCTATATTCAAGCTTGAAATTTACCCTTTTCTCAAAGCTTCTTCAAGCTTGGAATTCACCTTCCCCAAAGCTTCATCATGCTTGAAGTATATCATCTTTCAAGCTTCCAAGGACTCAAGGATGGAATATTTTGGCTAGAATGAAACAATTTATTCTCTTCATCTATTTCAAGTGGACGTGAAGGAGATAAGCTACAGCATTGTTATAGCTTTCTTGGGTAGAATCAGGTCGACAACGATCAAACTAGAAAGATGAAGTACTCTTGTGAACTATCTTGCATTCTCATTTTGATTTTTGCGCACATCACCTTCATGCTAAAATTTCTAAAGTTTACGTGAAACTTTGTGTGTGATTGAGGGTACTTCAAGCCACACCATCTCCTCAAATAATACTAGTGCATCTTTGCTTGTTTACATGCCATTGCATCTTTCACACCTATCTCACCACTAGTTACATATGCATTGCAAGGCCATGCATCCATTTCTAGTCATGTGCATGCAAAATATGCATTGGTCATAGGCTTAAAAGATAAATACTCACATTGGGGGAATGATGCAAGAGGAAACATCAATTATAACTTCTAATGAGATGAAAATTTTAGAAGAGCATGTATTGATGCTAGAGAAGGGACTTTGATACTTGTCCAAAGCTCAATAGGATATTGTAGAGTTTCACCAAATATTTGGTGGATTTCAAATTCAATTTGTGGCCATCTTGATCTTACTTCAAGGATCCCAAGGGATAGAAAGGAAACCTTTGGGTAGTCATGTTGATTCTATAGCAACCACTTTAATGTATGTGACTATGGAGAGAGGTTCTACCATCTGCCAGCTAGATGTATTTCCCCTTACTAGCACAGTGACTCATCTTAGCTTGATGGATCCTCCTATTTTACTATTTGTTACTCCATCAGGGCATGCACCTAGATTGCAGTCTAATTCCATGCATAAAGTAAGTCCTATTCTATGGAAATTTATAGACTTGATTCATCCTTTAGACATTTCCTTAGGCAAAGATCTTAGACCCTCTTACTTCTCAAGTAAAGATAAGGATAGGAACAAGGATATTGTGCTTCATTCTTAGAGAAGTGGATAGATGTCCACCAACTTAAGAACTCTCTCAAACGTGTTAGAATAGTGGATGCTAATTTTTCATTCGTGCCAAAGGCCTATACTTGGTGGATGATTCTCTTTGAGAAAATCCCTCAACTTGGGTTCAATCCACAAATCTGTTGAAGAAAAGAATTTCTCCTTGAGAATGAGGAGTGAAACTGGGAAACTTGGGATGAATTCTAATATATAGGATGACCTTTATCCATTTATATTTCAGGGTATCATGAGATAATTCTAAAATTGACGAATCTGCATGATTTCCATAGGTTTCTTGGTTTTGATCGTGGACTTAATTTGCAAATTAGAACTGAAGTGAAACATCATGCACCTAAATCACTTGAGAAAGGGATTAAAGTTGCATAGATTTATGAGAATAATTCACATCAAGCCATGCAACAAGTTAGTACCAGTACAAAAAGGGACAAGGGCCAAAGTCTTTGGAGTGCACTAAAAAGAAAAACTCATGTTTTTAAGAATGTGTTTACTCAAGAGGACTTTGAGAAATAATAATGGGAAAACTTTTTCTTTAAAGTCTTGAAGCCCAAACATTGAAGTAAAGCATGTCCATTTGGAAGGGACACTAGATCCTCTCAAGCCAATAAGGGAAAGGGAAAAAACAAGTTCACTGAAGTAAGGGAAAAAGCCCAAACATTGAAGTAACACATGTCCATTTGGAAGGTACACTAGATCCTCTCAAGCCAATAAGGGAAAAGCCCAAACATTGAAGTCACGCATGTCCATTTGGAAGGGACACTAGATCCTCTCAAGCCACTAAGGGAAAGGGAAATTTCCCTTGATTCCAATGAAAATTAAGATTTTAGGCAAGTCCAAGTGATGCATTGTGATAGTAACCATCGATGCCAAGTATCAAAGAACATGTGGAATCAACATGAGTTTGGGCCTCATGACTTGGTCAAGCTACATGGATTTATTAAATGTCACATTGATCGGATCATGGTTGATAATTCATCGACACATAATTTTATAAATTATGCTCTTTTCAAGAGCTTGAACCTTCCACAAAGCCCTTCACCACATAGATACATTATTTCAATGATGCAAGGTCAATATGCTTGCATTTAGGAAACAATGGTTGTTGATTTAGAACTAGAAATCCAACACTTTAAAGATAAATTGGATTTCCAAATCATGAATATGGAAAGACTAGACTTGGTATTAGGGAGAGAGTATCTCTAGAACTTAGAACCCTCATAGTCACGAAGATACCACACAAATACTTTGGAATTCCAATGTGATGGGGTGCATAAAATCAAGGGTGAGCATGATGTTCCAAGTACCCCTTTGATTTACAATATGGAATTCAAGAAACTTGTAAATAATGAAGTTGGGACTCAAGCTTTTGTGGTCCTCTGCACTAATGCAAATATTTCAAATAGAGAAATTTTTCTATCCCTCATCTTTTATTCCTTGTGATTTATTTTTTGAAGTTTAAAGATCTTTTAAAAGATTCTAAAGATGTGCTCCCTTTGGAACTATAGCACAACTTTCCACCCTCTCGTGGAAGCATTTATCATGCCATAAGTTTGTTTCTGAGAACCGAGCCAAGTTCTCAAAACCCCTACCAAGTCCCATTCATCCAGATAGTGGAAGTAGAGAAGCAAATCAAGGAGTACATAGATAAAAAATGATTCATCCAAAGTAGGCAACTTGGCTTGCACCCATATTTCATGTTCAAAAGAAAGATGGATCATGAACAATCAAACAATAAAGAACAAGTTCCCAATGCCACTGGTTGAAGATCTTCTCGATAATTTGAGGGGAGCTAAAGTCTTTTCAAAGATAGATCTACATCAAGGATATCATTAAATAAGAAGTAAGGAAAGTGATGTTCCAAAGAAAACCTTTAAAACAAAGTATGGTCACTACGGGTTCCTAGTGATGTTGTTGGGGTTGACAAATGTAGCTGCAACATTCAAGGCTATAATGAATCAAGTGCTAAATCCATCCTTGGGTAACTTTGTGGCAGACTTTATTGATGATATTCTAATCTTCAACAAAGACTATTAAAGTCATCTAGAGCACTTGAAGAAAGTCTTTGACCTTTTGTGACAAAATTAACTTTATGGTAAAGAATCAAAATGTAAATTCTTTTCACTAAAATTAAAGTATTTGGGCTATGTAATATCTATGCAAGGAATCCAAGTCAATCCAAAAAAGGTCCAAGCAATTTTTTAATGGCTCGAGCCCAAAAGTACTCAAGTCTTACAGAGATTTCTCACATTGGGAGGATATTATCAAAGTCTTGCCTCTGATTAATGTAAGAAATTGGTGCCTAAAGTGGTCAAACCAACCAAACTTAAGAATTAGAAAATTGAGGTGGACCAAACAACTCCAAGAGTTTGATTATGAGCTTAGAAACAAAAAAGGAAAGTTCAATGGGTGTCAGAGGCCTAAACTTTGATGCCTAAGTTGATTAATTTGAGTTTTTCACAAGTTCAAATTGAATTTATTTCAACTTTGAGATGCTTTTACAAAGATGATCCAAGCTACAGTCAAGCTTGAAAAGGAGCTAAGAAGAATAGAGCAAGTTAAGCAAGTATTTCTAATGGAAATTTTAAGAATTATTCCATCCAGGATTAATATCTTCTTTAGAAAGGTAAGGTTTGTACACCAAGTGAACTAGACATACAAAGTGAGTTTTTTTTTGAATGCCATGATGCTCTAAATGTAGGACATCTAGGCATTAACCAAACCTATGAATTAGTTGAAGGCCATTTTTATTGGCCAAGTATACAGTGGGATGTTCATACATATGTTTCCAAGTGTCACAAATGTTGAATGAATAAATCCGAGAGATTAAAGATTGGAAGGTTGTTGCATGCATTGGAGATTCCCAAAGGAAATTGGAAAAACATCTCAATGGATTTCATTGTTGGAGATAGACATCTGAAAAAGCACGCGACTGTTCAGTGTGTGTGGCTCAGATGCCTTATGGCTGATTTGGGTGTTGGTCAATCTTCTGCCACCACCATCTTCACTGACAGTGAGAGCACATTGGCAGTTGCGAGGAACCCTGTGTTCCATGCTCACACTAAGCACATTGAGGTGCATTATCATTATGTCAGGGAGAGGTTCTCTGCTAGGGAGATCAGCTTGGCATATGTGCCCACACAGGAGAACATTGCAGACCTTTTCACGAAGGCTCTGCCTAGGGAGAAGTTTGAAGCTTTCTGCAAAGCTTTGGGCTTACTTCCTTTTGTGGAGTGACTTCCACATAGCTTGGCACTTCCTTATACATGAGTGCCAGCTACTTGTTCACCACATCACTCCTAGGGGGTATTTGTTGATATATTTAGGTAGTGATGTGTGTGAGCACTCTAGGACCGCGGGGGCACTTTTTTCCCTCTTTAGGAGGTTTTTTTCCCTTGACTTGTATATACACGCCTATTGCCCTAATAGGCTACTTATCTTTGTACATTCTCTAGTAATACATTCAGTATTGTGTGTTGCCCTAATAGGCTACTTATCTTTGTACATTCTCTAGTAATACATTCAGTAAGCTGCCCTATACTCAACCCCACAACTGGAAGTGGCCACAGTAGGCTGCTTCTTGCTCAACCAAGATATACACGAGCTACCACGCACTTCTAATGGTAGTTCTTTTACATTATTAGATGCTTTATTTGTGCCAGGGATCAAGAAAAATCTATTATCAATTTAAGCATTAATCAAGATTGGCTTGGTTGTGAAGTTTGTTGATGAAAGATGTACAATTCATGGTCTGCCAAATGGCAATGTTATTATTGTTTCTGGCATTTTATGTCGTTGGGTATATAAGCTCATAGATTATGCCAAAATTCTGAATGATTTAGCATGTGCAATTCAATAATCTCAGGATATGTCAGATGCAAAGCTTTGACATGCATGGTTTGCTCATGTGAATTATGCTAGTTTGCTATGCTTGTAGAAATTTGAAGTGATGTCCTCTTTGCCCAGACTTGAGGCACCTGTAAACATGTTTGTGAAAGCTCTATTTTGGGCAAAATGGAGCATTCGCTCCTTCCCAAAGGATGGTTCATTCAAGCTACTCAAAAATTAGAGCTTGTTCATAATGATGTCTGTGGTCCTATGCAAACACCCTCTTTTGGGAACTAACCTTTACTTCGTGACTTCTATTGATGATTTTTCAAGGCATGCATGGGTGAATCCAATGAAAGTAAAGTCTGAAGTGTTTATGTGCTTCAAATATTTGTTGGTTTTGGTTGAAAATTTGTCTGCATGATTGGGGGGGATACATGTCTTCTAATTTTGATGCATTTACGGCTTAACGTAGGATAAAAACTGAGTGTAGAGTGTCGTATACACCTAAATAGGATGGAGTTATTGAAAGGAAGAACATGTCACTCATGGAGATGGCAAGGTGTATGGTCAAAAGTCAAGCTTTACTACATAGCTTTTGGCTTGAGGCTGTTATGTGTGCAACATATGTACTTAACAAGTTTCCCACCAAAGCATCACAGTCTATCACTCCATATGAGGCTTGGCATGGTCACAAGCCATTTGTTGCTCATCTGCATGTCTTTGGTTGTCTGGCATATGTATTAATGCTTGAACAACAACACAGAAAATTGGATGATAAAGAAGTAAAATGTATTTTTGTTGGGTATAGTTCTAAAAGCAAAGGTTATCATGTGTACCATCCATAGAGTAAACACATTTTGGTTAGTTGCGATGATGTTTTTGTGGAAGATGCAATTCAACCATTGCTTTCATGTACTAAGGAGACATTAGTTAGCTCCATAGACATGTATGACACTTTGCTACCTCTGTTTACAAGAGGAAAACCAAGTGCCAGTCCAAATGAGGCAATTTCTCAGCCTTTAGAGGTTTCACATGATGATGTAGATCATTCCATTTCTGATGCAGATTTACATGATGCACTTGTTGATGAGAGGATTTATATAGAGGAGGCAAAAACTATGCCTAAATGGCTAGTATAAACTTTGCGAGATAGAAAATTAGATGCACCTCTCTCATATAATACTCATTCAGGTTCTCATAGTGCTTTCTTTGCGTCAGATTGCTATGCTATGGCTACCTCTAGTCTTTGTGATGAGAATGAACCTATTTCTTTTGATGAAGCACAAAATTCAAAGAATTGGATGGTTACTATGCAATCAGAATATGATGCTATTATGAAGAATGGTACTTGGCTTTATGTGATTTACCTCAAGGCAAAAAGGCCATTGGCACTAAATTGGTATACAAGACAAAATGTACGCCTGATGGAACAACTGACAAGTATAAGGCTAGGCTTGTTTCCAAAGGTTATGCTCAAGAAAGAGGCATTTACATACTTTTTTTGACCCAGATTGGGGTGGTTGTTATGACACTCATGTGTCTACCAGTGGTTTTTCGTTCATGCTTGGTAGCTCATGCATATCTTGGTTGAGCAAGAAGCAGCCTATTGTGGCCACTTCTAGTTGTGAGGTTGAGTATGTTGGAACATCAAGCTTACACTATGCTTGAGGTAGATTTGATCTACATCAAAGGCTATAGCGTCGAAAGAATATCCGTTGGAGAGTTCTTTTTCTTATGCTCATTTATTGTATTTTTTTGAGAGATTTTTGATGGTTCATTTATCGTTGTAAAAGGCTTTAGCTTTACACATGTAAAGGTAGAAAGATAAAGCCCAAATCCCACGAATTTGTGGTGGTTGAAGTTGCATTCAATCAAGCAATCAATCACCTAAAAGTAGATCAAAGTAGATCTTCACTTTTCCTAGATTGTAGGAAAGTGAAGTGATTCCCTCCAACAACCATTCCCACCTTCATTTGAACTCAAACTTCACTTGTAGAAGTCTTGGAACACTCCTAGAGTCTACATAAAGACTTGAAATCACTTGTACACTACATGGAAGCAATATAGACACACGTGACCATCATTGTCTTGCTCCTTCAATTCTCTGCATCATCTTCTTCACCAACAGTAATCTTGTAGAGGATGCTGCTCTCTCCCTCCAGAGCTCCAAATTGAGTCTAAGATAGCTCATTGGAAAGGTATTAGCGTCTACTTTATGCCCATAAATTTTCATAGCATTTGGTTCAGTAGATTAGGAGAAATCTGAGTTTTTTTGTCTCGGAGTCAATCTCTACGTATTCCTGAAAAATAGGAAGTACCACTGGTGAATGTCTCATTCATTCCTATGGCATATTTTGCTTATTCCTTATAATTTTGTGCATTCTATACACTCAACCCTATGTCTATCACTCCCATAAAAGGATTTTTTCTAATTTTAATCATGCTGGTCGCTATGGGCATTTGAAGTTCATTGTCTCTTCCATAGATAGTAAGTTTTTTGAGCTAGTTGACCCGCGAACCTATCTGTTTTGTATCGACTCATTCTCCTTGATGCTCCAAAGTTACATAGTGCATTTCTTTGCACTTGTCGCATGCCTATAAGGTCTATTTGAGTCTCCATAAGCTCAACGGCTGGTCTTGTGCCGGTTGGCTAGACCAAACTTCATCACTTCGAAACACATTTTTCTACCTTCTACAAGCTTCTCCAAGTTCTTTCAGAGTATAGGGTAGCTTTCATAGTGATTGTTGAGTGTGTTTGGCTTAGACACCTTTTGGCTTATTTGAATGTTGGTCACTCTTCTACCACTACCATCTTCACTGATAGTTAGAGTGCATTTGCAGTTGCAAGGAATCATATGTTCCATGCTCACACTAAGCACATTGAGGTGCACTATCATTATGTCAGGGAGAGATTCTTTGTTGGAGAGATCAGTTTGGTATATCTACCCACATAGAAGAACGTTGCAAACCTTTTCACAAAGGTAGGGAGAAGTTTGAAGCTTTCTGCAAAGCTTTGGGCTTACTTCCTTTTGTGTTGATTCCACATAGCTTGGCACTTCCTTATACATGAGTGACAGCTCCTTGCTCACTGCATCACTTTCAGGGGGATTTGTTGATATATTTTCCTAGTGATGTGTGTGAACACACTTAGGATTGTTGGGGCACTTTTTTCCCTCTTTAGAAGTTTTTTGTTCCTTGGCTTGTATATACACCTATCACCCTAATGAGTTATTCATCTTTGTACATTCACTTGGTAATAAATTCAGTATTGTGTGTTGTGCTCCAAGCTGCTTCTTCTTCCTTGTGTTGTTTGTGTGATTCCATTGACCTCAAACTCCAACAATGCATACAAGAATTCATTTGTACAATGAGTGCTTCATAAAATGGAAGGATTGAACTAAGGATATTCCACTTGGGAATGATTCTCTTACAATACAACAAAGGTTTCTCTCTTTCAAGTTTTAAGTCAGAAATTAGGATAAATGAATTCATGTTCTTCTAGACTCGAACATGAGGCATGAGGAATTACCTACTATATATATATATATATATATATATATATATAACTAGTTTTTTAGGACAAGAAATTTTTCAAGGGGGAAGAATGTTATAAAGGGATTTGAACTAACCAAGAAGATCAAGTCAAGATTAAGTTTTTCTAGAACATAGGCAAGAAAGTAGCTTAAGTCTCAAAGATGGGAAGGAGGAGGTCTTTGGTTCAAATCCCATGAGAGACATGGGTGAGAGCTCCAAGGCCTTCTAGAAGGTTCCAGTGAAAGTAACTCGAGAAGACTGGGAAACATCACTAACCAATCACTCCAATGGACTTGAGAGGATAAGACATGTGCAAACAGGTATGCACTTGCTCTATTAGACTATCCCTTGGTGAGAGCTATATATATATATATATATATATATATATATATATATATATATATATATATATATATATATATATATATATATATATATATATATATATATATATATATATATATATATATAAGGCTTGACCAAGATGTGATTTCACAATTCATCCTAATTCACATGTGGAGACTCTTCATAGCAGTCTCCACATGAGGGATATTCAAAGAGACACTTGGAAGTGTCCAAGGACAATTCCTTAGCCTCAATGTATAAATATGGATAGATTTTGTTGGTGGATGCATGCATCTTTCATGCTTTTGTGGGATTAGATTAGATTCTTGAGTAATCCTTTTGTCATTTTGGTATAATTAGTTGATTATTAACTGGTAATCAAAGCTAACTTCCATGGATTTATATGCATGCATATAGAGAAAGGCAAAGCCTACTCATGAGAGGAGATGGAAGATCATTGAGCCCTTATTGTGCTCTTCTTTCTGCAAAAGGAAGAAGGGTGGGAATCCTCCAACCAAGGGGAGAGTCCTCAAGATGATCCCTTTTACACAATACCTACCCACAAGATAGTGCCAACAAGATGGTGCCCACAAGACTCTTGAGAGAGTCCATGAGATCCCTCTACCCATTTGTTTCAACAAAGAGAAGACATGTAATAAAGTGGTGGAGAAGAGAGAAAAAAAGAACCCCCAAATTTTAATTTCAAATCCTTGTTGATATTTTAATGACACACTTTCAATCCTTGTACATGTGCATGAAGAGGAGTCCTCTAGAATTCACACTCACAACCATGTATGATAATCAACTAAGTCCTAAGATTTTATTTATTTTTGAATGTCCATGCAAAATGTGAATGTACATGAGTGTGATAAATCCCATCACTTCTTCTTCTTCTTCTTAGCCCCTTTTCTCCTTCTTCGCAAACCTATGTGCATGGATATTGCATGAAATGGCCCACACCAAGAAGTGTTTTCTATCCTTTCTTCACCCTTTTTCATTGTTTTCTCATTGCACAAAGTGTAGCAAGTCTCAAAATACAGGTAGGTGATTCCTGGAACCTAATTTTGCCATAATTTGCATCGAGAACTCGGAATTCTTGTAGCTGCAATACATCTATCTTTTTGAGAGCTTCAAAAGGACCTACTATTGACCATATTTGGACACCCAATCTGACAAAAAGCTCCATTTTTGTGTTTTCTTATGTTATAGTTATCGGGGTGCATTTTCTAGTATAGAAGGTGGTTGTATGAGGTGCTTCACACTTAGTACATGTTCATTTGTACATTGGATGCATTAACCATCATGTATGTGCACATTCTTCTATGCACTTGGTAGAGTGAACTCTTAGTTTGAAAATTTAGCATGAAGAGTCAAGCCACCACTTGAGCTCATTGGGCATGTGGTTGCTAGATAGGACCATTTTTTCAATGGGTATTACACCTTTTTGGACATTGGTCAGGGACAAGATCCTATGTTAGAGTGCCTTTGTGATGGTTAGCTCACATGTGGAGTAGATGTGCATGGAGTGGTTGGATGCAAAATAAAATAAATTCCTAAGTGTTGCTAAAACTTGGGTATTGGCGACACTTCTGAGGTATCACAACATATGGGTGGTATTGTGACATCTTGGTGTCATGAACTTGGTATTGTTGACACTCATCCCAATGTCATGGTGTCACTAACATTTAACTAGTGTTTTTGAAACTCAAGTTTTGTCTATTAAATATAGTCTATTGTGTGTCATCTGATCATGTGTTTTATGTCATCTTGCGTAGTGGATAAACTCACATGCATTAGAGTGAGCTTGTCAAGAGCATGAAATAGGATCTCCAAGCTTCCAACCAAGTACAAAGTGGGGGAGAGGCCCTATACTATTGGAGGAGGATCTCCAAAGTACATCATATGTGAGATAATTCCCCTTGAAGGAGAATGATTACAAGGTAGAAGCAAATGACAAGGTACCCAAATACAAGTAGATACAACTAAATAAATATGAAATGTATTGTTTTTGAGATACAAAATGGAGATGCACCTATAGGATACAAAAGGATATGGGATACATGAAATCATGTCATCAATATTTAGATCACCCAATTTTGTATGCAAGTAGGCAATTGAATTAGGCAAAAAGGAATAACACGACAATTGAGAGAGAATTAGGGATGGTCTATGCTATCAAAAATTTTGGATACTATCTCCTAGCTAATAGATCCAAGTTCTTTGTGGACCATCAAGCATTTCTATACTTAGTCAATATACATTGTAGTAGAGGGAGATTGGTTAGGTGGTTCCTAGTATTGATAGAGTTTAACTTCTAGATAGTTGTGAAGAAAAGTGACACACATATATGCACCAACCATCTATCAAGGATGACTCATGGAGAGCCTCCGATGTGCGTAGATAATGAATTTGTAGATGTATTTTTTCAATATAGAGGTGACTCCATCTTGAGCAAAAAAGATCGTACTTATGTTTATACATGGTCTCAATAATCAAATTATTCCAAAAAGTGGACAAGATGTGATGAAAACAAGAAACCTCCAAATATTAGCTTGAAATTTGTACTTTACAGACTCAAATAGAGTATTGATAAGGTGTGTGGAATATGATGAGAGATAGACATTGATCCAACAACACCATGAGAATATATGTAACATATATAAACAAAGATTTTGAGCTAGATTAGAGTTGTATCATTAAGGACTATACTAGCCAGACATGCAAAAGGATGTGCATGACCATGTAATGAATTTTTATGTTTTCCAAGCAACCCAACATGTGGAACATTCTTCTATAAGTTTTCAGCAATAGCCTTGGTGTGGAACAAACCTATAGTAGATTTCTTGAAGTCTAAAGCATATCCCTCAGGATCTAGTGCTATTAGGAAAAGAGCCCTAGAAGAAGAGAGCAAAGATTATGCTATTATAGGAATTCAACTCTTTAAGAGAGGTCATGATTATCAGTTGCACCTTTGCATTCATGAAGGTGAATATTTTCCATCTTAGAAATGGCTCATGTTGGAGTAGTTTTGGGCCATTTCTCTATAGAGGGAATGGTAAATATGATCATCTTTGTAGGATTATGGTGGCCTACACTACACATGGATGTAGAGACCTATGTCAAGAGTTGTGACACATTCTAAAGGACTAAATATCCTTTGAGAAGAGATAATATGCCCCTAAGACGTATGGTCAATTTGAGAGCTTTCTCTAGGTGGGGTATTGAATTCACTGGACCAATCAATGCACCTGCAAGACATGTAGAGTGTATTATCGTAGCAACAGACTATCTCACTCAATGGGTTAAAGCTAGAGCAATAAGAAAGAGTGAAGCTCAAACATCTGCTAAGTTACTTGTTTGAACAAATTTTCACTAGATTTGGATAACTATAGAGACTGTAAGTTATAGGGGCACACACTTCATTAATGAAGTGATTGAATCACTCTTGAATGAGTTCTTAGTGATTCACAAAAAATTTGCTCCTTATCATCCATAAGATTTGCAAATAACTTTTCCAAAAGATATACTTGTCCAATCTTCTTCTTCTTCTTCTTTAGCTATGAAAATCAAGGAATAAATTATTCTTTGATTTCCGAAGCTATATTTTACTTTAGGTACATCCATGTCTCAAAGAACTATGAATCTTTGTATAACTATTAAGAAGATTGAAGTTGCCCTTGCTTTTGATCATTCAAGGAATAGTCTATTAATTCCTCATGAATCAATCTAACTCAAAGTGATACTTTGAATTAGTGGAGTGCCTCCTTTAGCATGATAAAATATAATGATTTCGCGTTCTATTTAGATGCACCTTGCTCAAAACCATTCATGTTTGAACATCTTTTTCTTATCCAAATGTCTAGTAATTTGGATTTTAGCATGTCTTAATGTTGAATCTGCTCAACATTTATCTTTAAAGTATCACTTGAATGTTTTAAGTATAGATAATACTTTATCACTTGAATGTTTTAAGTATAGATAATACTTTATTCAATCTTAGTTCTTAGATTATAATTCTTTGAACCATTATGTCCTAAGTTCTTGAATTAGAACTACCGAATTCTTGTCTTTTGAGATACTTAATGGATATCTTTCCATAATTTTTTTTTCTCAATTTGAATTTGGTACCTTTATCATTGACAACTATAATTTCCAAAGTGCTAGAACTTTATGGAGAAAAACTTTCAAAGAGCTTGCAACAATTAACTTAAGACCAATCCTATGGTCTATGTTCCTCTTTTGATTCTTTTCCAAATGTTGCTTTTTAAGTACTTTAAATTCTAAAAGTAAACCTTGGATCTCATTGTGTATTATTCCATATTCAAGTATAAAACTTATGCCTAATTTATAGTATACTTACATAAAGAATCATGACCTTAACTATTCTCATAATTTATGTGTCCATTATCCATCTATTGCCAATAAAGTATATATGAAGTCTTTATAGCTTATATCTAGACTCATTAGAGCTTGCTTTCTTATAACTTCATCATTTCATTCTATATCCATGTACTATAATGATAAGAATTGAATATAAATGATGAACTAATGAAGCTCAACTTGTAAGCTATAGTCAATATTGGCTTGATTCCAATCTTGTTTTGAAGGTCTCTTTACCAACTTAAAGTCTACTCTAATTTTCAACTTTGATTCTATTTGCAATACCATGCATCTTTTTATGCATGCATAATATGTATATGAAAAAAATAATTGGATGCCTTTTAATCATGCAAATGCATGTAGTTTCATGTGTTTATATGCATGTAGTTGCATGTGTTTACATGCTTGTAGTTGCATGTGCTTACATGCATGTAGTTGCATGTACTTACATGCATGTGATTGATGCAAATTTCCCTTTGTAGTAAGTATGTTTATCATGAATAATCTTGATGCATTTATTTTCCTTTCTCTTCATGCCCAATGATATGAAAACATATACTTGATGCAGTAAGGAAAACTTGATTTTTGCTATGAAAATCCATTCTTTGATGCACAAGTATTCTTTTAAAAACAAGCTCTTTTTGAATGCATGTTAATTCTTATAATGATGCATTATTGTAATTGTCTTGGTCTAGACTTGACCTTTGAAATCTATTTTATTTTATTATTCTTCTAAGATTAAGTGCAAGATGATGAAAAAAATATCAAAAAAGCATCAATTTGAAAAATACTTAGCTTAAGATAATAGCTATGCCCTTCCATTGGTCCTTGGGAAAGAGCCATCCTCCACTTTGTGAGGTTTCAAATTGCAAGATGAAGAGGAAATCCTTCTACTCTATCCAGCATCAAACTTCCACTTTATTATGAATCAATTGGCTTCCAAAAGAATGACCTTTCTTTCAAGAGTACATAAGTTTTCCAAATAGCATATGAGCTATGACGATGGAGAGAATAGAGGAGACCCAACATTTCTAAACTTAGAGAGAAGAGAGTATGGAATGCAGACATCATGGCTCTATTGTTAGTTGTCAAATCTTCTTAAAGTTGAAGTCTTGAGTCAAAATTTTATAATGAAATTGTGACAATTGACCTCATGAGCTCATGCCCCTTTCACGTAGCTCAAATGGATGCTATTGAAATATCAAATGATTGATTTTAATAGGATATAAGGACATGATAGCTTTGTGGATATCTCATGCGCTTGTACATGATGAGGTCCATAATTGAAATCCCACAAAACGGTCCAACTTTGCTCTTTTTACCATGTGTAATATCTAGATAGAAAGAAATGCAGACATTGTATACCATCACATCATCATACAATAATGAATTGTTGGATAGTATGTGGTTGATTCAAATGCCTCTCCATGGGAGGAATGGAGGTCGAATCTAAGATCGATTCTCTTTAGAGAACCTCCTCTTTTGAACATGCTACTAGGCTCCTTTTAAATATGCTACATCGAGGAAAACAAAATAAGGATATCATGCTAGGTTGATGCAATTTGAGCATCAAATCATGGTGTGCAGGGGATAAAATGTATATCTTCCTTGGACAAGATCACAATCACAAGTTTGAATCCCAACCCATGTATGGCATATATCTACGGCTATTTTGGGAAGAAGTCTATATCTTTTTCCAAATAAAAACCCATGTGAAAATGTTTTCAAAAGGGAAGTTTATTACTATAGCATAAGGTGTTGATATATTTAGGTCTGGGCAATTCTGTTCAACTTTTTGAGATACAATCAATTTTCTGCATCAAGGTATTTTAATCACCGGCCATGGCTGAAAGCAATGATGTATTCCGTATGTTGGCTGTTGAGGATAAGTTGGATGGTACCTGTTGGTGCACGACAATCAACAATTGATGTTTTGATGAAGAGTTAAAGTCAAGGTTTGAAGGAAAGATTCAAGTTGTGAAGCATGGAAGAAGAATACATTCAGAAGAGGAAGATGTGTACACATATGTACAGATAGTTCACTTATATCTTTGAGAAGTCATAAGGTTGTAAATTCTTGTATATATATACTATGAAAATGTCGGGACAAGTATGAGAGAGCATGAGAATAGAGTAATCAGGAGTTGTATGTGTCATTAGACATCTTAGAAGTGAGTTAAGACTCTCTCATCACTCAGTTGTAATTTTTCTCAGAAATGAAGAAAATGTTGCACCCGATATTTCTGAGTTTTCTCCTTCTGTGTTAGATCTTTTGTGAAATGCTTTTGTACAAATCTAAGTCTATAGGTGATCGACCTCTGTACAAATTTTTAGCTTCCAATTGTGATCAGGCTGAGAGAATTGAGTGTAGGAACATTTACATATGTAAATGAGAAGAAGTGAAGTTGCAGGAGGCACAAAATTTGATATGAATGTTTCGATCAATTCTCCTTCCACAGTTTAAAGTTTTGAGCAAGCAAGTACGTAATCTTTAAGTTGGAAGGTAAGCTACTTGTGGCTAAAAGCATTTGTAGAAACGGGTTCTAGACTGAGAGAACCAAAGGTTTAAATTCATAGGTGTCTAAATCGACTTCTCAGAAGAACAGTTTTAGACATAGGTGAGTTGTTGAGATCATTTCTCAAGATCTACTGAATCTTTTGGAGTGATTCAACTTGGAGAAGGTGCGCAATCTATAGGCGAAACTTCGTACAAAGTTTTATAAAAAACTTTACATATTTGATAAGGCAATGAGTGAATTATGTGCAGCAGACTTTCTGTGTAATCTCCTTCTTCACAGTTTGTTCAGAAAATTTGACAATTGAGTATTGATCTTATAAAATTGGTGAAGATCTGAGTTATTCTTGTTATAGAGGTGCTCTAAATACAAGAGTAACTTGTTCTTTTGGAGATTAACACTCTCCATCAGTGGTATCATAGCAGGAAGCATCAGAATTGAAGGAAGGAGGATCTCGACTGCTGCAGGTGCAAAGAATTCAACATCTGAAGGTTCAAAAGGTGAAAGCTTGAGGGCAGAGCTTGAGAAGGAGGTCATACGACATCAAGGAAGTCAGAAGGAGTATTATTCGAAGTAAAGGTACATCTGTTACTCATAAAGTTTAATGAATTAAATACACAAGAGAAGAAAGGATGGGAGGTTCTCTTCAAATAGAGAAATTGGATAGAGAGAACTATCCAGCATGGTCAATGAGGATGGAAGCTCATCTAATGAGCAAAGACTTGATAGATTATATTACAAGTGAAGAAGAAAAGCCTCAATTCAGAGATCCTAGTGTTCCAACTAGGGAAGAATTATCAGATTTGAAGAACTGGATGAAGAGAGATGCTCAAGCTAGGAGCATTATCTATATGGCAGTCAATGACTACTTGCTACCTCACATTAGAGGTCTTGAAAGTGCAAGTGATATATGGAATGCTTTGGAGGAGCATCTCCAAAATACCACAAAGTCTAGGAAGGCATCCTTGTGGGCAGAATTTACCACATTCAAGAAGAAGGCCTCTCAATCCATCTCAGATTATGTAACCAGAATGAAGGACATTGCAGATGCATTAGGAGCTGTTGATGAAGACATTGAGGAGGATAAATTGGTAAGGCAAATCCTCACAAGTTTGAGAGGTGATGACAAATGGAAGCCATTCATTTTGTCTACTAAATTATCACTTGATCATTTTACTCCTGACTTAAATCAGTTGCTAGGACATATGTTAACCTTTGAGCAGGATGTCAAAGGTGAAGGTGACAAGAGTATAGGTCATGCAATGTACTCAAAGGATAAGAAGAAAAATAGCAAAGGGAAGCAACAAGCAAATGAAGATGAAGGCACGACTAGTCAAGCCAACTTCCTAAGAGGAAGAGGAGGTGGCAAAGGTAGAGGAAGAGGCAGGAATAATAAAGATGGAGTCAAAGCTTGCTGGATTTGTGGTAAGACAAATCACTTAGCTAATGATTGTTGGCATAATACTCAGAGTAATGGTGGATATAATCAGAACTTTAATTCAAGAGGAAGAGGTGGCAGAAATCAAAGAGGCAACTTCAGAGGAAGAGGTAGTAGAGGTTACTTTGGAAGAAATGCAGGTAGAGGATTCCAAAGTCAACAATACAATAATACCTACTACAATTATGCTTCAAATCAGAAGGAGGATTCAACATTGATAATGAATGCAACCTGTGAAAGTCAAAGTGAAGACCAAAGAGTCTTCTACATTGACTCAGGGTGTAGCAATCACCTGAGTGGTAACATAGCATTGATGACTGATTTGGAGAATAAGGTATCTAATCATGTTGTTCAAACAGGTGACAATACAAAGCACAATGTGAAGTCAATTGGATCAGTGAAGGCCAAGGATGGAAGTACTCTTTTGAGTAAGGTCTTGTATGTTCCTACAATTCCTAAGAATATGATAAGTGTAGGACAAATTGTTGAAAAGGTTATGAAGTTAGATTCACTAATGAAGGAGTGTTTGTGGAAGACCCTAGCAATGGGTATAAACAAATTGTTTCAGGGAAGAAAGAAGGAAGGTTGTTCACATTGAAGATTCAAGGTAATGTTGGTCATGCCTTGTTCACTTATGGAGGACATAAGGTCTCTGAGTTAGATCTTTGGCACAAGAGGCTTGGACACTTCAATGAAAGAGGTATCAAAGATATGATTAACAATGGTTCAATGCTTGGATTGCCTAATGTTGCAAGTCAACATATGACATACAGATGTGAGGCATGTCAATTAGGTAAGGCTCATAAGCAATCTTACTCCAAGCGTGGTTTTATGTATTCAGAGAAGCTTGAGTTGGTACATACAGATGTGTGGGGACCATCAAAGGATTTCAGTATCAATGGTTCAAGGTACTATGTGATTTATGTTGATGATGCTACCAGATGGATCACTATCTATGTGATCAAAGATAAGTCAAAGGTATTCAATACATTCAAACATTATCATGTGTATGCAGAAAGAATTACAGGCCATAAATTGAAGAGGTCAGATGGAGGGGGAGAGTATTTCTCTAATGAGTTCAATGATTACTTGTGGAATGCAGGTATAAAAAGGGAAATCACTTGCAGGTACTCTCCTCAACAAAATGGTGTAGCTGAGAGAAGAAATAGAACTCTTGTTGAGTTTGCAAGGTCAATGATGAAGGAGAAAAATTGCCCAAATTATTTGTGGGCTGAGGCTGTAAATACAGCTACTTATTTGGTCAATAGGCTACCATGTAAAGCTTTACAGGGTATGACACCATATGAGGCATGGTGGGGTAAGAGACCTACTCTAGATCATTGCAAAGTATTTGGGTTTTTGGCATATGCATATGTGCCATCACAATTAAGGCACAAATTGGAACCTAAAGCTGAAAAATATGTATTCATTGGTTATGATGATAAGCAGATGGGATATAGGTTGTGGAGTCCATCCACAAAACAATTTCTTGTATCAAAAGATGTTACATTTGATGAGCAAGGTACTTGGTATGCAGGTACAATCAATATTAATACAGGTGATGAATAAGTTGTGAGTCAAAAGAAAGGTAAATCAAAGGTTCAGATATTTGATGAAGAGGAGAATAATGAAGTGCAGGTTGAAGTTGAAGAAATGCCAAGATTTGATCCTAAGTGTGAAGAACCAGAAACCTCAAGGAGTGGAGAACTCAGAAGGTCATCAAGACACAAGTGGCAACCTACAAGGTATAGCTATGACACTTCTTTTTTGGCTACCAAAGATTATGCTTACATGATAAAGGTAGATGAAGACCCTTCCACATATGAAGAGGCAAAAGGTAAGGAAAATTGGGAGAAAGCTATGCAGGAAGAATATGATGCATTAATGGAGAATCAGACATGGGATTTGGTTCCTAAACCAAATAGTTAAAAGATCATTGGATGCAAATGGGTCTACAAGACTAAGAGGTTTGCAGATGGAAGTGTGTCTAGGTATAAAGCTAGACTTGTTGTGAAAGGGTTTGCTCAAACATATGGTATTGATTATGATGAGACCTATAGTCCTGTGGCAAAGATGACAACCATCAGGACACTCATAGCCATTGCTGCATGTAAAGGTTGGAAATTATGTCAATTAGATGTGAAGAATGTTTTTTTAAATGGTCACATTTCAGATGATGTTTTCATGGAGCAACCTCAAGGATTCAGAGATGGAAGGTATTCAGACCATGTATGTAAGCTCAAGAGAGCTTTGTATGGTTTGAAGCAGGCCCCAAGGGCATGGAATTATAGACTTGTGAAGTTCTTGAAAGAACTTGGATTTCAAGTTTCCAAGGCAAATAGTAGCTTGCTTGTTAAAGCAAGTGATAATGGATTCATTTACATGTGCATATATGTTGATGATATAATTCTTACAGGTACAGATGAGAAAGGCATTCAAAGCCTAAAGAAGCAAATGGAGAAAGAGTTCAAAATCAGTGACTTGGGAGACTTGTCATATTTCTTAGGCATGGAGATTTCATACACTCAACATGGAGTGTATGTGACTCAAGAAAGGTATTTGAGAAACTTGTTAATCAAGTTTAAAATGAATGATTGCAGGGTAGCACCTACTCCAATGGAGGTGAATCACAAATTGAGCAGATATGGTGGAGAAGAATTCAAGGATATGAAGCTATATCAGAGTTTGGTTGGTAGTCTTATCTATGCTACATTAACTAGGCCTAACTTATCATATGTTGTTGGAGTTTTGTCTCAATTCATGCATTGTCCTAGGAAAGAACATTGGATTGCAGGTCAAAGAGTGTTGAGGTACATTAAGGGTACACTCAAAGAGGGTTTGTATTATGGTTTTACATCAGATACAAACATCAAAATATATAGTGATGCAGATTGGGCAGGTAATCCTGATGATAGAAGATCAACATATGGATACTTGTGTTATGTGGGAGATAAGTTAATCTCTTGGTGTTCAAATAAGCAACACACAGTTGCTTTATTATCTACAGAAGCTGAGTACAAAGGTATGGTTGAAGCTGCAAAGGAAGTGATATGGCTTAAGACTCTCATGAAGAGTTTTGACACCATACAGAGTACACCTATCATTTATGGAGATAACATGAGTTCATTGTATTTAGCTGCTAATCCTGTGTTTCATGCAAGGACTAAACACATTGAGATTCAGTATCAGTTTCTGAGAGAGAAGGTGATGGATAAAGAGATTGAAGTCATACATACTTCAACAAAAGATCAATTAGCTGATATGCTTACCAAAAGCTTGGATGGACCAAAGCTACAGAGATTCAAAGACATGGCAGGCATAAAGAAGATAGAGAAAACCTCAATTGATGATTGAGGGGAAGCTGTTGGTGCAGGACAATCAACAATTGATGTTTTGATGAAGAGTTAAAGTCAAGTTTTGAAGGAAAGATTCAAGTTGTGAAGCATGGAAGAAGAATACATTCAGAAGAGGAAGATGTGTACACATATGTACAGATAGTTCACTTATATCTTTGAGAAGTCATAAGGTTGTAAATTTTTGTATATATATACTATGAAAATGTCGGGACAAGTATGAGAGAGCATGAGAATAGAGTAATTAGGAGTTGTATGTGTCATTAGACATCTTAGAAGTGAGTTAAGACTCTCTCATCACTCAGTTGTAATTTTTCTCAGAAATGAAGAAAATGTTGCGCCCGATATTTCTGAGTTTTCTCCTTCTGTGTTAGATCTTTTGTGAAATGCTTTTGTACAAGTCTAAGTCTACAGGTGATCGACCTCTGTACAAATTTTTAGCTTCCAATTGTGATCAGGCTGAGAGAATTGAGTGTAGGAACATTTACATATGTAAATGAGAAGAAGTGAAGTTGCAGGAGGCGCAAAATTCGATAAGAATGTTTTGATCAATTCTCCTTCCACAGTTTAAAGTTTTGAGCAAGCAAGTACTTAATCTTTAAGTTGGAAGGTAAGCTACTTGTAGCTAAAAGCAGTTGTAGAAATGGGTTCTAGATTGAGAGAACCAAAGGTTTAAAGTCATAGGTGTCTAAATCGACTTCTTAGAAGAACAGTTTTAGACATAGGTGAGTTGTTGAGATCATTTCTCAAGATCTACTGAATCTTTTGGAGTGATTCAACTTGGAGAAGGTGCGCAATCTATAGCTGACACTTCATACAAAGTTTTATCAAAAACTTTATATATTTGATAAGGCAATGAGTGAATTATGTGCAGCAGACTTTCTATGTAATCTCCTTCTTCACAGTTTGTTCAGAAAATTTGACAATTGAGTATTGATCTTCTAAAATTGGTGAAGATCTGAGTTATTCTTGTTATAGAGGTGCTCTAAATACAAGAGTAACTTGTTCTTTTGGAGATTAACACTCTCCATCAGTACCAACTACCCATTATGGGCTTATATGATGCGACATGTATTGGTTGCAAAAGGATTGTGGAACATTGTGCAGGGTGTTGAAAGACGTCCTGTTACACCTGTAACAACAGGTACTACAAATACAGGTGCTGGAACTGATGAAGATGTTGTCGAAGATGATATTCTGTAGATTCTTGTTCGTGCTTCTGTTTTTGTTGCACCTACTGCAGAGCAGATTCGTTGGGATGGCAGAGATGCCCAGGCACATGCATTGATAGCTTTGTCTATCAAACGTGCCATTATTCCTCATATTTGCTCTTGCAGAACAACTAAGGATGCTTGGGATACACTTACCACATTGTACGAAGCTAGGAATGAGGCTTGTGTTGCTTACCTACGAAAACAATTGGAGAGTGAGCACCTGAATGAAGGTGATTCTACGGACAGTTTCCTAACAAAGATCAAAGACTTGAAGGAACAATTGATTTCTGCTTATGAGGTTATACCAGATAGCTCACTTGTGCAGACCGTTCTTCTCTGTTCTGTTGCAGGAAGATCAGTCCAGGCAAAACAGGTCCATTATGCGAGTTGCAGATCAAGCTTTCCTGGCTACTCAGAAGGGCAAAGGAAAATGGAGCTCTTCAACTAGTAAGTAGAAATCTGCTAATTCTGCATATTCAAAGAAGGAAGATAAAGATGAGAAGAAATCAGAAAAGAAGAAATTGTTTTGTAAGTACTGTAAAGGGAATGATCATATCATAAAGAACTGTCCAAAATTGGCTGCAAAAGAGGCAAAGAAGAAAGAGGTTGGAATGGTTGTTGTAGAGGCCTCTACACCAAAAACAGAGTCTGCAAATCTTGTGCAGGAAGAAGAATGGGCATTTACTACTGTCTACAGTTTTGACCCATCTTCTCATGAGCAGTGCATGTCTGCAGTAGACTCAGATGTTGGGTATTTTGACAGTGGGGCGACCAAACATATTACCTCGCAGCACAGTTTCTTCTCTTCACTCGAGCCTGCCCCTACAGGGAATACTGTTACATGCGCCAACAACTCCTCGTATTCTGTTATGGGAGTTGGTAAGATCATTTTGACTACTGCTGATGGTAGTTCTTTCACTTTGTCAGATGCTTTATTTGTGCCAGGGATCAAAAAGAACCTGTTATCAGTTTCTGCATTAGCCAAGATTGGCTTGGTTGTGAAATTTGTTGATGATAGGTGTACAGTTCATGATATGTCAAATGGCGATGTGATTATTGCTTTTGGCATTTTATGTCATGGGCTGTATAAGCTCATAGACTATGAAAGATCTGAAAATGATTTGGCATGTGCAGTAAATGATTCTCAAGCTATGTCAGATGCAAAGCTTTGGCATGCACGCTTTGGTCATCTGAATTTTGCTAGTTTGCTACGCCTACAGAAATCTGAAATGGTGTCCTCTTTGCCCGAACTTGAGGCACCTGGAAAACATGTTTGTGAAGGCTGTATTTTGGGCAAAATGCAGCGTTCCTCCTTTCCAAAAGATGGTTCAATTTGGGCTACATAGAAATTGCAGCTTGTACATAGTGATGTCTGTGGTCCTATGCAAACATACTCTTTTGGAAATTACCTTTACTTCGTGACTTTCATTGATGATTTTTCCAGGCATGCATGGGTATATCCACTCAAGGCAAAGTCCGAAGTGTTCATGTGCTTTAAACAGTTTTTGGTTTTGGCTGAAAATCTATCAGCATGTAAAATGGGCACCCTCCGTTCTGATCGTGGGGGGGAATATATGTCTTTTGATTTTAATGCATTTCTGGCTGAACGTGGGATAAAACACTAGTGTACAGTGCCGTATACACCTCAACAAAATGGAGTTGCTGAACGGAAGAACAGGTCTCTCATGGAGATGGGGAGGTGTATGGTCAAGAGTCAGGCTTTACCTCATAGTTTCTGGCTTGAGGCTATCATGTGTGCAGCATATGTACTGAACAGGTGTCCCACTAAAGCACTGCAGTCTATCACTCCATATGAGGCTTGGCATGACGGCAAGCCATCTGTTGCACATCTGCGTGTTTTTGTTTGTTTGGCATATGCACTAGTGCCTGAACAACATCGCAAAAAATTGGATGATAAGGCAATAAAATGTATTTTTGTTGGGTACAATTTTGAAAGTAAAGGTTATCGTCTGTATCATCCATAGACTAAACGCATTCTCATTAGCCGTGATGTTGTCTTTGTGGAAGATGCTATTCAGCCATTGCTTTCATGTACTAAGGAGACATCTATTAGCTCCAAAGACATGTATGATACTTTGATGCCTCTTTTTACAGATGGACAGTCTAGTGCTGGTCCTAATGAGGCAACTTCTCAGCCTTTGCAGGTTTCATATGATGATGCAGATCATTCTATTTCTGATGCAGATTTACATGATGCACTTATTGATGAGAGAGTTGATATTGAGCAGGCAAAAACTATGCCAAAATGGCTGGTGCAGACTTTGCGTGACATTAAATTAGATGCACCTTTGTCATATCGTACTCGTTCATGCTCTCATAGTGCCTCCTTTGCATCAGATTGCTATATTGTTATGGCTGTGTCTAGTCTCTATGATGAGAATGAGCCTGTTTCATTTGATGAAGCACAAAATTCAGAAAATTGGATGGCTGCTATGCAATCTGAATATGATGCAATAATGAAGAATGGTACTTGGTCTTTATGTGACTTGCCTCCTGGCAGGAAGGCCATTGGCACTAAGTGGGTATACAAGCTAAAGCGTAAACCTGATGGTACAGTTGACAGGTATAAGGCTAGGCTTGTTGCAAAGGGTTATGCGCAAGAAAGAGGCATTGATTTTGATGAGGCCTTTGCACCTACATGCCGTATGACTACTATTCGGAGCATTTATGCACTTGCAGCCCATTATGGTTGGAATGTACATCAGTTGGACATTAAAACTGCATTTCTGAATGGTAACTTGCATGAAGAAGTGTATGTTTACTATTTGGGCATTCACTTTATGCAAGTTGATGATGGAATGGCTTTGTGTCAAACGAAATATATTGACACATTATTGCAATGTTTTGGCCTTGAAGACTGTAAGCCTATTGCCACTCCTATGGAGACAGGTTTATGATTGAGTCTTCATGATGTTGGAGATGCATTTGATGCTGTTCTCTATCAGCAGGCTGTTGGATGCTTGATTTATTTATGCATTACTCAGCCAAATATTCAGTTTGTTGTCTCACAGATGAGCAGATTTATGCATTGCCCACGAGTCAAGCATTGGCAGGCGGTTAAGCGCATCTTTCGCTACTTGAGTGGTACTAGACTACTTGGGTTGTTTTATCCCAAGGGGGGATCACTACCGCCAGATTTGCATGCTTTTTGTGACTCAGATTGGGCTTGTTGCTATGACACTCGTGTGTCCACTAGTGGTTTTTGCTTCATGCTTGGTAGCTCATGTATATCTTGGTTGAGCAAGAAGCAGCCTACTGTGGCCACTTCCAGTTGTGAGGCTGAGTATAGGGCAGCTTTCACAGCGACTGTTGAGTGTGTGTGGCTCAGATGCCTTATGGCTGATTTGGGTGTTGGCCAGTTTTCTGCCACCACCATCTTCACTGACAGTCAGAGCGCATTGGCAGTTGCGAGAAACCCTGTGTTCCATGCTCGCACTAAGCACATTGAGGTGCATTATCACTATGTCAAGGAGAGGTTCTCTGCTGGGGAGATCAGCTTGGCATATGTGCCCACGCAAGAGAACATTGCAGACCTTCTCACGAAGGCTCTGCCGAGGGAGAAGTTTGAAGCTTTCTGCAAAGCTTTGGGCTTACTTCCTTTTGTGGAGTGACTTCCACATAGCTTGGCACTTCCTTATACATGAGTGCCAGCTACTTGTTCACCGCATCACTCCCAGGGGGGATTTGGTGATATATTTAGGTAGTGATGTGTGTGAACACTCTAGGACCGCCGGGGCACTTTTTTCCCTCTTTAGGAGGTTTTTTTCCCTCGGCTTGTATATACGCCTATTGCCCTAATTGTCTACTTATCTTTATACATTCTCTAGTAATACATTCAGTATTGTGTGTGTGTGCTCCAAGCTTCTTCGTCTTCCTTGTGTTGTTCGCGTGCTTCCGCAGATGTCTAACTCCAACATAAGGATGGCTTCCCTAGTTTGATAGTTATCGAGTAGTGAGTGACTGCTTTGGTTACACCATACCTCTATCAATGGGAAATCATGAGTTTGATCTTGGGTCATGTCCACTTGAGAGATGGAAATATAGAACAATATTATGCTAGCTCAGGGAGAAAAATTCTTGCATGGAGAAGATGGTCTACTATAGGCTTTCATAATCACATGGGAGGGGAAGATAATACTTGTGAGAGGAAGATGATCTCCTTCAAGGAGAAATCCAAGGATGCTCAACCTAAGAGCTTTGATACCAATGCTAAGAACTAGGCCATGAGGATCAACACTAGCTAGACAGATGAATCTCCTCCCAACCTTATGCCTCTATATATAGCCCTCTCTAAGGGACTGCCCACTATCGCAGGTGAATACTTACCATCCAAGTGTCGTCCATTTAACTAGATGTGTGCCAAGTATCCTAGTTAACTTGAGTTAATGGATGCTTCTAGAAGGTTCTACAGATCTTGGATAAAAAAACTCTTCCATGACACTCATAGTACTTGAACTCAAAAGCTCCTCCTTCCCATCCATATATCGGAACCACTAACCCAATCGACTTGCTTGTTTAATCACATGCATATATGCTCAATTCTAGTCTTGAAACTTTGGCCTTAGACAAGAATCTCCAAATAGTGTCCGATTTTAAGTCTATCTAAACCAGTTAGATGCCCATAACCTTAATTTTTAATGGAATTGATGGAGGATCTAATTTTAGGTCATGAATGGATCTATGATCATGTAGTGAATCTAAATTTAACACAAATTTTTATACCCACAAAGATACAAGGCAACATATTATATAGTTTTGTTGTACAAAAGAAATTGCCTAAGCCTGAGAGTGTGACAATAGAATGTCAACTAAACATTTTTTCCTTGCAACCCTCAAAATTCTATGAACTTTGCCCATGATCTGAGAGCACCAATAGAGAGCCCAAGAGAGACAAAACGTGAGAGAGAGGTGAGGGCTACTTAGGAGACAAGTATGAAGAACTAAAAACTCTACAAAATGAAAATCAATGATAGCACCAACATATACTAAACAAATATGGATCCCAAAGAGACAAGCATCAAAGTATTTATTAGTGGCAACAACTTCATCAAAACAAATGAAGCAGAACAAGTACGGAACATTAGGGTGGAAAAAAAACTCCAAAGATTTGAGAAGTAAAACAACATCACATATGGATACCTAAGAAGTTGATGGAAGCACAAAGACACTCATATGGGAAATGGATGCCCAAAATGATATTAAACATATGAGAATCAAGAGTAATGTAAAAGAGGAGAGTGGAGAAAAGAAGTCAACCAACATGAGAGAAAAACAATCACTCAAGGATAGTTGATCCTAAGAGCAAAACGATGGTTACACCACAGGGATATAGCTTAATGAACAACCAAAGGACTACACCTATCATTGAAGATCAAAGAGCGATTCAAGCTATTGAAAAGTAGAGTTCAATGGAGCAAAACACATTACTTCACTTCAATGGAAATTGAGAACAAAGCAAATTATCAGCAACAACAAGAATTCCGAGAAGGAGAAGCCTTTCCTTCCTTGCACACATAAGATTTGGTGCACCTAAAGTATGCATGTAGGGTTTCATCATAAAGCCTTTCATTCGACACTGTGCTTCAAAGGTTTATCTAGTGGTGCGCATACCTGAAACAAGAATAGGAATTGTAATTTGTACTTTAGGTTAGATTTGAAATTTTTCTCTTTTCATACACAATTTTTCCGCCTAAGATTAAACTATATAGGCATTCTATTCATCACTAACCCTTTTATGTTCAAAGAGAGCAAAAAAAGATATCATCAAAAAAACCATAAAACAAGAAAAAAGCACAAAAAGTGGAGGATCAAGAATATGAAGAAGGATTATATATGTTTCAAGCACTTAACCAATTGCATGTACACAAAAAATGCCAGAAGCTAATCAATAGATGGTGATTTCATGAATAGTAACAACATTCAAGTGATTGTCCTTCAACGGATGGTGTTTGACAAAGTAGAGGCAACTTTTTTGCTAAGTAAAGCATGGTAAAGGTGAGAGGGCATTGCCTATTACATGGTGGACTATTAAAAGATCATATACTCCAAGCTAATATCAAAATCATTACATCGACCATCACTTTGTGGTACTAACTCAATAATTCATAGTAGTTCATGGACTTCCATCAATTAAGAAGATTTGGGACAAAGCTAGCATTTCTTCATATTTCTCACCTCCAATTTACATGAACGACTTTGAAAGATGCATCCAAGTAATGAACACTTTCCATCCATCACCCGACCAACGATCGACTCTAGAAGTGGTAGTAAGAGACTTTCGAGGGAAAACACAAACTTTAAGGTTCACTCAAAACGTGATCAAATCATTCGAATGGATAACAGATGGAATAATTGAATTTAAGGACAATGATCATGATGATAAAACAAGGCTTTCTCTAATATTGAAAGAGTAGATATAGAAGAGGTTGTAAGGTTGGTTCATTTGCTTTTCTGTTTCCCAAGCATGAATTGCTACACTATGCCCCAAAAGATCATTGTGAAATTATTATCACATGCTATAAAGCAAATTGGAAATCAAGTTAACCTGACTCCATATGTACAAGAAAGAATTTTTGAAGCTTAAAAACAGTGGGGGTCAAATTTGTCTTTACGTGGGGGATCCACATTGATCATTGTGATCTATAATGCGTTACATACAGGAAGAAAGTTGACTTTTTTGCATCCATCCATTGAAATCATGAATGATATTAAAGTAATTGTTGTACGAAAATAGAAGAAGAAGGGGAGTGAATCCCCATAGATGAGTGGAGCAAAAAGAGGACATCAATATATAAGTCTAATCCTACCAAGATGGTGGATGAATTTCCAACTTCAATGATTGCACAACCTCCACTGATCACATTAGAAGATTTGGAAGCAACTATGCAAAGAACTTACAAGTAGATGGAAGGAAAAATGAACCTAAATCTTCAAGGACATCATTGTTATCAATTCAATTTACAAAGTGAAAGGAGGAACTTGGAAAACAAGATGAGAAGATTGATCAATCAAATACGAAGATAAGAGAGCTGATGATAGTGAGCCATTTTCTTATTAGGTACAAACGACAAAGAGAGTAAAGACTCTCCCACCTTACACCTATTATATGTTGAGAATATTGTTTTTATGTATAGATTAAGATACAAGTCCCAAAAGATGCAGATACCTTTGGGAGGTCTTCAAATGCTTCAAGCAGGCTCAAATAAATAATAAAGGATCGTTAGAGTACTAGGTAATATCTATAACATGGTGATTCAAATGGACGAGTCACAAGGTACTTGTTGTGATGTACTAGCAGAAGGGTGATGTGGATACTTCCCAATGTTCAATCGTATTTGGCTTATTTGAGCACTTGAGTTGTAAAATACTCCCACCCAAGTTTCTACCATGACCTTCATTGTATTAGGAATGTTTTTGGATAGTTTTTCATGCAAGAATAAGAGAGGAGATCATGTGATGTTCCTTTAAGTCCAAGACGGTCATCTGTTCATCTGTGCGTGATTGTAGTTTTGTAGACAAAGCTTGGAAAGTGTAATCGGCCTTTCGATAGAAATAATTCATTTTGAACTTTCTGTTATAAATTGTATGGATAATGCTTAGAATGAATAATTTGATCATTCAATGCATATAGAAAAAAAATCTAGCAATGAAAATTTTTTTATTTTCTCTCTAAACTTTATCTGCATCATGTTTTCTAGCAAAAAATTGAACATGAATATGAAAGAATAAGGAATAATGGTGTATGAGAGAAAGGTAGAGCACACATAAGAGAATAAAAGTGCCTCTTTGAAAATTTTGTAAGTCATGTTTTCAGTACCTTGTTTTAGGCTCTAGAATTAGTTCATTGAAAGATAATGCCTTGATATTATTCTCTCTCTAGAATTTCTAAATTCATGTCTCAAAACTCATATTTGGAGGTAGATTTGAACCTAGGGCATCTCTAAGATTATTATGTAGATTGGAGAATTGAAAATTTTTGCCTCTCACAAGCATTTTGCAAATCCTTAATATTTTTGGGTTATAAGGCCCAGAAAAGTGTGGATTTTTCAAACACTAAGGAAAAAAAGGTGGGCTTCTCTATTATTATTCAAATCCGTGATTTTGATGCATACATGTTCTGATGCATGTTGTGGATGTCGACAAATATGTTTTTTTTGTTGCTTTTTCTTCTACTTTTGATGTGTCACTAAAGAAAGCAAATAACCACTAAAGCACATGCTTTTGCAAAAGTTTGACATGCAACACTGGGATATATGACTTTTGCTAAATTTTTTGGGTCATGTGCTTCTTGGAGAAGGGGATGGCCAACTCTATTTTGAAGACATCGTTGTGTCGTGCAAGAAGAGGCCAAAAATCAGAGAATTACCTTATGTGATTAAGAGTGAGATTGTGAGTGAGAGTGAGATTGAGAGTGTGAGTGTGAATGAGATTGAGATAGATTGGGGCTGGTCGGGAGGTTGAAGCTTCATCAAGAAGATATTTTGCAAGATCTATTGTATATGATTCAAATCTTTAATAGTAGACCTTCTCTTTCTCTGTGTGACATCTTGTCTACTATGTCACATCAGTTTTTCTCTTCACTTGTGCAAATTTTTCTTTTTCTCTCTTCTATTATTCTTGAGTGATTGGAAGCTTGTGATTGTGGAAGCTCCACAAGTGCTATTAGATCATAATTGATTCTCAACAACTATGGAAGGTTTGACACAAAAGATTCATGAGCAAAAGGAGCTTATTCAAAAGCATCTTGAAGAATTATGCATAGAACGAGGCGGAAAGCAATGAGGAGGCATCACAAATTTGTTATAAGAGGTGAACGATGAAGTGGATGAAGGTGCAAGAATATCTAGCATGCCAAGAGCAAGACAAAAATGCAATCATGAAGATATGGAAGCTGGTGAGTTTTCCCTAAACCTATTTTTCAAGAAAGTAAAATTGAATGATTTTGATGATGAGAAGACGAGCAACAAAGATCAGGAGGCATGGATCAAAGAGCTAGAGAATTTCTTTGAGCTTTGACAATTCAATCTATCTATCTATCTATCTATCTATCTATCTATCTATCTATCTATCTATCTATCTATCTATCTATCTATCTATCTATCTATCTATCTATCTATCTATCTATCTATCTATCTATCTATCTATCTTTCTTTCTTTCTTTCTTTCTTTCTTTCTTTCTTTCTTTCTTTCTTTCTTTCTTTCTTTCTTTCTTTCTTTCTTTCTTTCTTTCTTTCTTTCTTTCTTTCTGTCTTTCTTTCTGTATGTCTATCTATCTGTGCATCTCTGTCTGTCTGTCTATCTATGTGTCTCTTTGTCTGTCTGTTTGTGTGTTCATTAGGGTGAAAAACTGTTGAAAAGGGGCTGTTTGCTAATGAAAGATTAAGGAAATTGACAAATAGAGCATTTCCACGTGTACAAGAATATAACATTGCTGTCTCTTTAAACCGTATGGATAAATTCATTTTTTAATACAATATTCTCTAAAAGCACCGCTAAAGTGATGAAGAGTCTCGTATTCAGTGTACAATTTTTTGGTTTGATGCAAAAAAAGATATTTTGGCACACTACACAAAGCATATTCTCAAATTTCCAAGAAGGAATTGATTTTTGAAGATACGAAATATATTTGAGTTCACAAAATTTCATGATCATTCAGCGACAGGGTTTACATCAAATCAAAACTTTCCACGTGTACAAAGCCTTTTTCTCTATAAATACTGCCAAAATTTGTGAACGTTGGTTTCTCGCTTTGAACATTCTTCTTCTTCTAAGTTCAAATGGCTTCTTCTTCTCGTCGTCCTTCCAATCGTGTAACCTCATGTGAGGTTTACAATAGAAGAGAGGATTCTTTGTGGAAACCTCTTTCTGTGACAGTAAATGAATGGGTAACTATGCTTCCTAACTGCACAGGTGCCCATAAAGTCAAGCATGCCAAAAGAGACAACACAAGAAACCACTTGAAGGGACGTATTCTCAATTGCAAATTGAAGAGATGCGGTTGGTTTGCATGAGTACAACATGTATACACCGCTAAGGATCTTGTTCTAGAAAATCATTTACAACTCCCTTCATACTGTAAGTGAAGTTTTACAATGCTCTTCTATCATTCCGGTTGTTTTTGTATAACAAAACATATATTTTTGTACTGCAGATATCTTTCCTTCCAATATTGTGGAATGGCAACCTGTTGAATGTTTAACAAGAACATTCAGAGTTCTTCATAAGGTATATGTAGAACTCATGTATGCAGACAAATTTGTTCAATTTTTCAATAGCATAGAGTTATTTGTCCATTATGCAGATTATCAAGTGCCATCAGGGAGGAGTTCTTATGGAAATCTTGTACATGTACCTAGCCCTTGCATCTCTTCATTAGATTGGGATGCTCCTGATCATTCAACAGTTTCAAGTTTTCTATGCAAAAGGAAATTTGACATCCAAAAGGCAATGTCAGCAGGCCGAATTTCGAGAAGGATAAAGATTCAATGGTTTTTGCCTATTCATGTCTTTGTAGCATGCTTTAAAAACATGTTATTACAGAAAACAAAAACAATGTGGTTGAATAGGAGAGTCTCTATTTCAGAGATTGATGATGTTTTCGGTAGGGAATGGGATAGCAAAGAAGTTCAAAAGCTAGGTGACATTATTTTATGTAAAGTTAGTCCCAATTCTCTGTCAATCTCATATCAGATATCTCGACAATCTCTGGTTTTAGGATATGACTATAGAAGGTGGAAAAAAAATATTGGACTTTGGATAGCCTTGGACTCAGAGGAGAGCTGTCCAGAATTAGGGAGCTCCTAGAATACCTTGATGAGGTATCATCACAGTTTAGATTCTCAATTGATGATGCAATAGTTAACATTAGATAAGAGAAATCATTATCTTGCATAACTTGCCTGCCACCAAGGGTGATTAAGTTCCAACCCTTAAGATGGTAACAAGTTAACCCTTGACATTCTTACATAATGTATCTCCCTCTTATAGAAGCTTCTATTGATACTTCCATTGAATTTTCTTTGCAGGATGGTGACAAAGAATGTGTGTTAAATTATGTATTTTAAATGTCTATATTCATATTTGCATTAATTTCAAGATTTTGATGAGGTTCTTATTGTACAATGATAAGAATATAAACCAAGACATTCTCATATATTTTTTAGGTCCTTTATTTCATACTTCCATTATTTTTATTTGCAGGAGTGAATTGATGACTTCAATTATTCCCCTTCATCTAAACTCATATTGGCATTTTTTTGTTTAATCTTAACATCATGATGAGGTTCCAACTAAGAAGTAATTATACATGAACTTGGATAAGTAAATTCTAGATGAACAAGAGATCTAGAATTCAATATCTAGTTTCAATTAAATTATTTGAGTCTATCAAAGGTGCACATTAGTTTCAATTAAATTATTTGATTCTATCCATCTTTTGTATCCTTAAGTTATGCAAGAGAAAGTATCATGGTGCACATAACAAGTAAAGGGTGGAGAACCTGGTGCAAATTCCAATCCAAGGTTTGATATTTCAAAATATGAAGAGCATGACTAAAGTCATAAAACACAGGTGACGAGATTAGAGAAGACGACCAATTCAAGCGACTAGCCCAATCTGAACTTGTCGGATTGCCCTTATCGCTTAGATCGGTCGTGTTAGCAAACTACCAAGAGAGACTTCAAAAAGTGACTTTGCGTAATGACCCATGACTATAAAAACAACTTGCAACAGCTCATCTCATGCAAGGTTGCTTAAAGGGGATGCTATGTTTAAATGGATAATACGACTGATGCAAGCGATAGGGGCATCCAAAATTCTCTGATTCCCCATATCGCTTGTATCGGTCGTGTCCTCTTTCTTCTTTACGTTGTTCTCTATCTTCTCCAATTTAAACTTTCCAACAAGAATGAAGTAAGAAACCCACAATGCAGTCATATTTGTGACACGACCAAATTTAATTGGACCATGCAATGAACTTTTGTTTAACTCTCAAGAGGTTCAATACAATTGTATATTTCTCAAGGCATATAAATATTGTTAAGGTAAATAAATATGGTTACAATGACCATCTTCCAAATGAAGATTGGCATAAGTACATACAATTTGTACATAAATAAATCTTCCAACCTATGTTGGTTTTACAATAGATTTCAATCTTATACTCAAAAATGATTCAACCCTTTCTATCCTTTTTGGAGCCCTCTTTTCTTTGATGCTTGTGGCCCTTTTTGGAGCTTTCACCTTGACTCATTTTCTTGGTCCCATGCTTCAATGGTGAGTCAAGAGGATGCCCTTTCTTTTTTTCTTCAGACTTCTTTTTATCAGGTGGAGGGGGTGGAGGGGGTGGAGGTGAGTCTAGATCATTGGGGCAGATTGCATGTTTCATAATGCCATTTATTGCTCTCTCTTTGATCAAGATGATCCATGCATCTGGATAGTCTGATAAATTTAATCCAGGACTGTAAAACCTTCTTTCCAAGAATCTTACAGCATTTACAATCACTCTTCAGCCACATGACGTTGCGTCTTTCTGCAATGATACATGAATTTGTATGTATCCAAATTGCTTTTGTTCATTCAATTTAGCAATTCTAGGAAAATTCTGATCAATATGCATCTTGAGAAGCTTTGCAGCACTGCATTGTAAAGTGAAAATCATAATGGATGGCATGGCTCTTAAATAGAGAACAAAAAGTATAGCAACTTACACTTTGCAATTCCCATGTTGTGATTTAAGAGAATTGAGGAAAAGAGCTTGATATGCATTGAAGTCAACAATAATAAGACTCCAATGGCCCCTATCAATGAGTTGCATGTAAATATACTTTCTTTGATGAAACAAATATCTTTCCAAAATGAAGACGAATACTTACTTTTCAATATATGGGTAGATAACACATTCTACCTCTTCTGTAAAATTCTGTACAAAGGACTTGGCATCTCCATGTTTATGCAAAAAACACTGTGTCACCAGAGGATCTATGATAAATACTTTTCTTTGAACCGCTTCCTCACATTGTTGAAGAAGAACCCTAGAAATCAAGAAATTAAAATTCAACTAAGGAACTAGAAAATTAAGCAATACAAGAGCACTTTATGGCCTCTAGATAATACCTGAGTGAAATGTTCACCACACTATCTAATATTTCAACATGAAACTCCTGTTGTCTTTAGGTCTAATGTCAAGGAACCATTCATTCTGCCACGCCATTGGAACATTAACTATTATCTGCCCATCTCCTTTCTTAAGGAGCTCTTTATTGCTTTCTGTAACTTTTGAATCTGGTTTAAGATGACACTTTCCTCTATAAATAATCCCTACTTTTTCCTCTCCTCCTCACTATTTGTTGCAGTTCTAGTTTCATGAGTGACTTGAGGGTTGATCTCTTCAATGACAACTGTTGTTTTGGGTTCTCGGTCTGGAGGTATATTTAAAATATCGAAGAATTTTTTATCATGGTGATCAATAGGAACCAGAGATTTATCAAATTTATAACTTATTCTTGATAAAATAACATAATCCTTTGCCATTAGTGTTACCTTGTGAGAATGAGCAACACATAAATAGGCATCATTCATAAAGTCAATAGCAAAGTCCTCTGCAACTTCTTGGAGGCATAGCAGTGCTTGAGTTTGCCACCTCACATTGATAAAGGATGAGGTCTTCATCAAAGAACAGAGGTTGGCTGTGAACTGCTTGACAACTCGCATAAATGGAAGTCTAGGGATCAACAATCCCACAGACTTTTGAGCTCTTCTAATTTCCCTCAAGGACTTTACATGATACTTGACCCTTTTCTTTGAAGGCTTCTCTGATACATTGCCTTGACTCTTCTGGGGATTTTGCTCCTGGACATTTTGCTCCTGGGCATTTTGGTCCTGACCCTCAAGGTACAACTTCCTTGCTATCTTTTTGGTCCTAGCCATATTCTACACAAAATGAGAGTCTTTAGGCAAGGAAGTGGAAAGGAAAGGCAACTTACTCTCAAAAACTTTGATCAAGGACTCTTTCCACTATCAGAGACACGACCGATCCAAGCGATAAGAGTCATCCGGAAATGCCCCGATGTCCCTAATCACTTGCATCGGTCGTGCTTCTAATCGTGAAGAAATGAATACCATTTCCCTTGGAATGCATTACAGCTAATTCTTAACCAAATAAAACGTTACTTCAAAGCTTTGATAAAGGATGCCATTTAAGAAGCATGACCGATCCAAGTGATTAGGATCATATGAAAATCCCTGGATGTCCCTAATCCCTTGCATTGGTTGTCCTTGAATTCATCATGAAATATCAATCAATATTATTTCGAATATAGCTTACAATGCATAATACTCAAGCATCACTAAGCAAAACATAATTTGCAAGCTATGATCAAGGACTCGATGCCATTTAAGAAACATGACCAATCCAAGCGATTAGGGTTATCCACAAATCCCGGATGTACCCTTATCGCTTGGATCGGTCGTGTCCATATTACCTAACGCAGAGAGTGTTCTCTATAGAAATTGTTAAGAAGCGACTAAAAAGTTGGTGGTGATGGAACCTCGACGCTTGGAAAGTGTTGAAAAAAAAATTGAGAGAAATGAATAGGGAAGCTTAAATAGGTCTCAAAACTGAGTTGATCGTTGGTGCCACATGGCACACCATGATTGGTCCATGTCATATAGCTAATGTTCTTTGCCATGTGGCATGATTTGATTGGGCCATGTCATCTATCCATTGGGATTCCCAATGTAACTTTGCCATGTGGCACTCAGTGATTGGTCCACATCATTTGATATTACTTCCTCCCTCCTCTCCTATAAATAGCAACTCCCTTCACCAATTCAAATTTTGAACCTTCATAGAATTTGTCTCATTTCTGTGCGTATTTTTCTTTCATCCTCGACACGACCGATACAAGCGATTTTCCCCATTTGACCCACGTTGACTAGCTTTAGTCACTTGCATCGCATCGGTTGTGTTCTCCTCTAGGACATACAAGAGAAGTTGCAGCTAAGATGGAGGGAATGAATGAGATCCTTAGTGTCTCTCCATCAGAGAAACTTCTTGATTTCATGGTTCAAGAGGGTTTAACTGTAGAT
>CM035418.1:17995288-18000288 GCA_020310875.1 Ceratopteris richardii | reverse complement strand
GTAGCAGAACTCGTTTGGGCAGTTCCGTTCAACTTTTTGAGATACAGTCAATTTTCTGCATCAAGGTATTTTAGTCACCGGCCATGGCTGAAAGTAGTGATGTATTCCGTATGTTGGCTGTTGAGGATAAGTTGGATGGTACCAACTACCCATTATGGGCTTATATGATGCGACATGTACTGGTTGCAAAAGGATTGTGGAACATTGTGCAGGGTGTTGAAAGACGTCCTGTTACGCCTGTAACGACAGGTACTGCAAATACAGGTGTTGGAGCTGATGAAGATGGTGTCGAAGATGATATTCCGCAGATTCCTGTTCGTGCTGCTGTTTCTGTTGCACCTACTACAGAGCAGATTCGTTGGGATGGCAGAGATGCCCAGGCACATGCATTGATAGCTTTGTCTGCCAAACGTGCCATTATTCCTCACATTCGCTCTTGCAGAACAGCAAAGGATGCTTGGGATACACTTACCACTTTGTACCAGGCTAGGAATGAGGCTCGTTTTGCTTACCTCCGAAAACAGTTGGAGAGTGAGCACATGAATGAAGGTGATTCTATGGACAGTTTTCTTACAAAGATCAAAGACCTGAAGGAACAATTGATTTCTGCTGATGAGGTTATACCAGATAGCCCACTTGTGCAGACCGTTCTGAATGGTCTTCCTGATTCATATCAGAGTTTTGCCTCTACTCTTCGGTTGATGATGAAAGGGAATCCGAATGCCTTGTCATTTGAGGAATTAGTCTCTGTTCTGTTGCAGGAAGATCAGTCCAGGCAGAACAGGTCCATTATGCGTGTTGCAGATCAAGCTTTCCTGGCTAGTCAGAAGGGCAAAGGAAAATGGAGCTCTTCTACTAGTAAGCAGAAATCTGCAAATGCTTCACATTCAAAGAACCAAGACAAAGATGAGAAAAAATCAGAAAAGCAGAAATTGTTTTGTAAGTACTATAAAGGCAATGATCATATCATAAAGAATTGTCCAAAACTCGCTGCTAAAGAGGCAAAGAAGAAAGAGGCTGGATTGGTTGTTGCAGAGGCCTCTACACCAAAAACAGAGTCTGCAAATCTTGTGCAGGAAGAAGAATGGGCGTTTACTACTGTCTGCAGTTTTGACCCATCTTCTCCTGATCAGTGCATGTCTGTAGTAGACTCAGATGTTTGGTACTTTGACAGTGGGGCGACCAAACATATTACCTCACAGCGCAGTTTCTTCTCTTCACTCGAGCCTGCCCCTACAGGGAATACTGTCACATGCGTCAATAACTCCTCTTATCCTGCTATGGGAGTTGGTAAGATCATTCTGACTACTGTTGATGGTAGTTCTTTCACTTTGTCAGATGCTTTATTTGTGTCAGGGATCAAAAAGAATCTGTTATCAGTTTCTGCATTAGCCAAGATTGGCTTGGTTGTGAAATTTGTTGATGACAGGTGTACAGTCCATGATCTCTCAAATGGTGATGTGATTATTGCTTCTGGCATCTTATGTCGTGGGCTGTATAAGCTCATAGACTATGAAAGATCTGTGAATGATTCGGCATGTGCAGTTCATGATTCTCAGGCTATGTCAGATGCAAAGCTTTGGCATGCACGCTTTGGTCATCTGAATTTTGCTAGTTTGTTATGCCTGCAGAAATCTGAAATGGTGTCCTCTTTGCCCAAACTTGAGGCACTGGAAAACATGTTTGTGAAGGCTGTATTTTGGGATAAATGCAGCGTTCTTCCTTTCCAAAAGATGGTTCAGTTCGGGCTACGCAGAAATTGCAGCTTGTACATAGTGATGTCTGTGGTCCTATGCAGACACCCTCTTTTGGAAATTACCTTTACTTCGTGACTTTCATTGATGATTTTTCCAGGCATGCATGGGTATATCCACTCAAAGCAAAGTCCGAAGTGTTCATGTGCTTCAAACAGTTTTTGGTTTTGGCTGAAAATCTGTCAGCATGTAAAATGGGCACCCTCCGTTCTGATCGAGGGGGGGAATATATGTCTTCAGATTTTAATGCATTTCTGGCTGAACGTGGGATAAAACACCAGTGTACAGTACCGTATACACCTCAACAGAATGGAGTTGCTGAACGAAAGAACAGGTCACTCATGGAGATGGCGAGGTGCATGGTCAAAAGTCAGGCTTTACCACATAGTTTTTGGCTTGAGGCTGTCATGTGTGCAACATATGTACTGAACAGGTGTCCCACTAAAGCGTTGCAATCTATCACTCCATATGAGGCTTGGCATGACCACAAGCCATCTGTTGCTCATCTACGTGTTTTTGGTTGTTTGGCATATGCATTAGTGCCGGAACAACATCGTAGAATTGGATGATAAGGCAGTAAAATGTATTTTTGTTGGGTACAGTTCTGAAAGTAAAGGCTATCGTCTGTATCATCCACAGACTAAACGCATTCTGGTTAGCCGTGATGTTGTCTTTGTGGAAGATGCTATTCAGCCATTGCTTTCATGTACTAAGGAGACATCTGTTAGCTCCAAAGACATGTATGATACTTTGATGCCTCTTTTTATAGGTGGACAGGCTAGCGCTGGTCCTAATGAGGCAACTTCTCAGCCTTTGCAGGTTTCATATGATGATGCAGATCATTCCATTTCTGATGCAGATTTACATGATGCACTTGCTGATGAGAGAGTTGATATTGAGCAGGCAAAAACTATGCCAAAATGGATGGTGCAGACTTTGCGTGACAGCAAATTAGATGCACCTTTTTCATATCGTACTCGTTCAGGCTCTCATAGTGCCTCCTTTGCATCAGATTGCTATGCTATGGCTGCATCTAGTCTCTGTGATGAGAATGAGCCTGTTTCTTTTGATGAAGCACAGAATTCAGAAAATTGGATGGCTGCTATGCAATCTGAATATGATGCTATAATGAAGAATGGTACATGGTCCTTATGTGACTTGCCTCCTGGCAAGAAGGCCATTGGCACTAAGTGGGTATACAAGCTGAAGCGTAAACCTGATGGTACCGTTGACAGGTATAAGGCTAGGCTTGTTGCAAAGGGTTATGCGCAGGAAAGAGGCATTGATTTTGACGAGACCTTTGCACCTACATGCCGTATGACTACTGTTCGGAGCATTTGTGCACTTGCAGCCCATCATGGTTGGAATGTACATCAGTTGGACATTAAAACAGCATTTCTGAATGGTGACTTGCATGAAGAAGTGTATGTTTTTCAGCCCCGTGGCTATGTGCAGAAAGGGCATGAAAACCAGGTTTGCAGGTTAAAGAAGGCATTATATGGTTTAAAGCAAGCACCACGTGCTTGGTATGAGAAGATACATGCCTATCTGATTGCACATGGTTTTGAGAACAGTCCAACTGAAAGCACCTTATATGTTAAACGTGTTAATGATGTGCTTCTGATCATTGTTGTCTATGTTGATGGCATGCTGCTCACTGGTCCTATTGAGACACATATTGCTGATTTTAAGGCTGATTTGCATGCCTCATTTGAGATGTCTGATTTGGGGCATTTGCATCACTATTTGGGCATTCAGTTTATGCACGTTGATGGTGGAATGGCTTTGTGTCAAACGAAATATATTGACACATTATTGCAGCGTTTTGGCCTTGAAGACTGTAAGCCTATTGCCACTCCTATGGAGACAGGTTTACGATTGAGTCTTCATGATGCTGGAGATGCATTTGATGCTGTTCTCTATCAGCAGGCTGTTGGATGCTTGATTTACTTATGCATTACTCGGCCAGATATTCAGTTTGCTGTCTCACAGATGAGCAGGTTTATGCATTGCCCAAGAGTCACGCATTGGAAAGCGGTAAAGCGTATCTTTCGCTACTTGAGTGGTACTCGGCTACTTGGGTTGTTTTATCCCAAGGGGGGATCACTACCGCCAGATTTGCATGCTTTTTCTGACTCAGATTGGGCTGGTTGCTATGACACTCGTGTGTCCACCAGTGGTTTTTGCTTCATGCTTGGTAGCTCATGTATATCTTGGTTGAGCAAGAAGCAGCCTACTATGGCCACTTCCAGTTGTGAGGCTGAGTATAGGGCAGCTTTCACAGCGACTGTTGAGTGTGTGTGGCTCAGACGCCTTATGGCTGATTTGGGTGTTGGCCAGTCTTCTGCCACCACCATCTTCACTGACAGTCAGAGCGCATTCGCAGTTGCGAGGAACCCTGTGTTCCATGCTCGCACTAAGCACATTGAGGTGCATTATCACTATGTCAGGGAGACGTTCTCTGCTGGGAGATCAGCTTGGCATATGTGCCCACGCAGGAGAACATTGCAGACCTTTTCACGAAGGCTCTGCCTAGGGAGAAGTTTGAAGCTTTTCGCAAAGCTTTGGGCTTACTTCCTTTTGTGGAGTGATTTCCACATAGCTTGGCACTTCCTTATACATGAGCGCCAGCTCCTTGTTCACCGCATCACTCCCAAGGGGGATTTGTTGATATATTTAGGTAGTGATGTGTGTGAACACTCTAGGACCGCCGAGGCACTTTTTTCCCTCTTTAGGAGGTTTTTTTCCCCCGGCTTGTATATACGCCTATTGCCCTATTGGGCTACTAATCTTTGTACATTCTCTAGTAATACATTCAGTATTGTGTGTTTGTGCTCCAAGCTTCTTCTTCTTCCTTGTGTTGTTCGCGTGCTTCCGCAGACGTCTATCTCCAACATATCTGTCTATCTATCTATCCGACTATCTATCTATCTGTCTAACTATCTATCCCTCTATCTATCTATCTATGTATCTATCTATCTATCTATCTATCTATCTATCTATCTATCTATCTATCTATCTATCTATCTATCTATCTATCTATCTATCTATCTATCTATCTATCTATCTATCTATCTATCTATCTATCTATCTATCTATCTATCTATATATCTATCTATCTATCTATCTATCTATCTATCTATCTATCTATCTATCTATCTATCTATCTATCTACCTATCTACCTGTCTGTCTGTCTATCTATCTATCTATCTGTCTATCTATCTATCTATCTGTCTATCTATCTA
>CM035418.1:17947788-17972788 GCA_020310875.1 Ceratopteris richardii | reverse complement strand
TGCAGCCAAAGATGGGCACAATTGTTAAGAATTATGTGAGTTAGTGTTTTAACTGCTAGGTAAATAAGGTAGAGAGGATATGTCCTCCTAGTTTGTTATAGCCATTGGAGATAGAATAGTATTATTGGGGCAATATTTCCATGGATTTATAATGGGTTTATCTAGCACACCATGTCAGAAGAATGTTATTTTGTAGTCGATCCATTGAATAAAATTATACACTTTATTCCTACTAAGGAAACAATTTAAACTCAGCAATTTGTAGAAATGTTCTTTCACATCTCTAGATTACATGGTTTACGTAAGTCCATAGTTTGAGATAGGGATGCTAGATCCACATGAAATTTCTGGAAACACATGTTTAACAAGTTCAACTCAAGATTAGTAGTGGAGAGCATCTGAAGAAAGACGATCAAACCAAAAGAGTAAATCAAATACTGGAATATATTCTTCAAGCATGTGTTTTAGAAAAGCAAACATATTGGAAAGTTTTTTTCTTTTATTAGAGTTTGCCTATAATAATTGGAAGCACAAACTACTAACTTGGCACTTTTTTACGTGATTTATGGTTATACTCCACATAGTCCAGCTACCACAGAATCAAGGAAATCCCCTAGTTCTTCATAATCTCTCACATTATGCAAGACAATCTCAAGATAACTCAATCCAATCTTCAACAAGCTCTTGAGAGGGTTAAAGTTGCAGACAAACATCTCACACCACAAATGTTTCAAGAAGGTGATCATGCATTCCTATAGGTTCCACTTTGTTCTTCATTGACAGTGGATCAAATGTTGGATGTGTGTAGAAGTACGAGAGACACAAGAAGCACACACAAGAAGCACAAACACATCAAGACACATGGAGAAGATGGACGTTGGAATAGTTCTTTATATTGATGATGAACAAAACTAAAGTAAGATTTGAATGATATCCCTGAGTACAAAGTAACACCACATATGAAAGTATCAAGTATGTGGTAACATGGGGGAACAACCTCTATCCAGCATTAGAGTAAAAAATGCCCATGTATAGGGAAAAGTTCACAGCAAAGCTACTCGAGGAACACATAAGTGTAGCTAACCCCCCTAGAGTGAATGATGTGAACACATACACATAGTGACAGATCAGTGTCCACTAGGCAATGAGCCTAAAGCTTTGCAAAAAGCTTCAAACTTTTCCCTTGGAAGAGCTTTGGTGAATATGTCTTCCACATTATCTTGTGTAGGAACATATACAAAATCAATATATCCTTCATGAAGGTGCTCTCTCATGATGGAGTATATCACTCCTAGTTACAGCAGAAGAATGATAGGCCCTTCCTAGGACCAAATAGCTCACTACCACAGTCCACCAAAAATTGAATTGCTCTCTGGACCTGAAGATTGAACCTATGAAATTTTGCACAATAAAAATAGACTCTCTAAGCTTTCCAAGAAGCCATAGATCACTCAATTTGGAGAATGTGAGCTATGCCAAACTCCTTAAACAAGACAAACCAAAATCTGCCCAAACTGGTAGCTTGCACCTATGTGTACCTTCCAACACACATATATTTGGGAATATGTAGAGATCAGACCAGAGAGCTTTCAAGCTCAATATACTCAAGGCTAATGAACACTTGATACTAAGATTACATCCTAAAGAAATCTTACAATCATAGGAACAAAATGAGCTATCTTGCAAATGAATTGGACTACTACACAAAGAGATATGGGTGATCAAAGATCACTTCCTATGAGAAAACTCCAACAAGCAAGGGGCTTGCTTAGCTAGGGGCTAGCTTAGACCTGGAGTAAACACTCCTAATGAGAGCCTACAAGTGCTCAAATGGTAGAGGAGGATGGCCATGACTTTGCTCCATGTCTTTGCTTGTATAATGCTCAAAAAGTTGGTTGTAAATTTGAATTAAAAAATTCCCTCCAAATGATCCCGACTTTTCTCCATCAATTAGGTGAGTAAAGGGCTGAGAAAACTCGTGGAAAAATGGTTGTATAGTGTGAGTGATGTGGCACTTCAACTTAGCATGAGTTCCCACACTTGAGATTGCTAAAATTCTAACACTCCCCCTCGAGCTCAAGTGTTGGTCTCCATTGATATCCTTCAAGTTGAGGTTGATCTTGAACTTCTCCAACTTGCTTGCATCCATGAACTTGGTCATGATATCTGCTAGCTGATCTTTGGTGTTGATGTACTTGATGTCCACTTCTTTTGCTAGTACCTTCTCTCTGATGAAGTGATAATGGATCTCTATGTGCTTGCTTCTTGCATGGAACATAGGGTTGCTTGCTAGATGAATGCTTGACATATTATCTCCAAATAGAGTGAACTCTTTGACCTCCACATCCAAGTTTTTGAAGAGCTTCTTGAGCCACATGATCTCACATGTAGCAAGTGCTAAATCTCTGTACTCAGCCTCAATAGATGATAATGCAAATGTAGGTTGCTTCTTGGACATCCATGAAATGACTCTTTGACCTACCATGAAGACATAGCCAGATGTGCTCCTTCGATCCTCCTTTGAACCAGCCCAATCAGCATCACTAAAGCCTTGAGGTTGTAATCCATCTACATCAGGGTAGTACAACCCTTGGTTGATAGTGTGCTTGATGTACCTAAGCACTCTCTTAAGTGCATTCATATGAATATCAGTTGGTGAATTTAGAAATTGAGAAAGAACTCATACAACATAAGACAAGTCAGGTCTTGTGATGGTAGCATAATTAAGGCTTCCAATTATGCTTCTATATGCTGAAATATCTTCAAGAGGTTGTCCTTCACCTGCACATAACTTAGCGTTTGGATCCACAGGTTGTGTGAGTGGCTTACATCCACTCATACCATACTTATAAAGTACATCTAGCAAGTATTTCCTTTGAGCAATGTAAATACCATTTTCCACATAAATAACTTCAATCCCAAGAAAGTATTTAAGAACTCCAAGATCTAAAATCTTGAATTCATTTCCAAGCTTGGCCTTGATCCATGTGATACTGCATCATCACTTCCTGTTATAATCAAGTCATCCACATATATGCATACATAGACAACTAGTCCTCCTTCCTTCTTGAGGTATAAGGAAGGATCTCCATCACTTGGCTTGTATCCACACCTACACAAATACTCCACAAGCCTTTGATTCCATGCTCTAGGAGCTTGCTTTAAACCATACAATGCTTTTCTAAGTTTACAAACAAAATCTGAATATTTAGGGTTCTCAAACCCGATTGGTTGAGTCATGTAGACTGTCTCTTGCAAATCACCATTAAGAAAAGCATTCTTTACATCCAATTGATAGATTGTCCACCTCCTAGATGTAGCAACCCCAATGATTGCCCTAATTGTGGTCATCTTTGCAACTGAGCTGAATGTTTCTTCATAGTCAATCCCATAGGATTGAGCAAATCCTTTTGCCACAAGCCTTGCTTTGAACCTAGCAATTGAACCATCAAAATTCCTCTTCACTTTATAGACCCATTTGTTGCCAATTACCTTCATCCCTTCTTGTCTTGGAACAAGAATCCATGTGTTGTTGTCTTCAAGGGCTTTGTACTCTTCTTCCATAGCTTCTTGCCACTCCTTTGTGTCTTTGGCCTCTTCATAGGTAGAAGGTTCATGATCTTTGATAACCTTAGTCATGAAAGCATGATGCCTAGCAATATAATTATCATAAACAAGCCTTGAGATTGGATGTTTTACCCTTGTTGACCTCCTTTCTTCTCCTTTTTGTGGAATGAACCTTCTTTGCCTTGTTGCCTTGATTTCTGATTTTGATGTAGCTCCCCCTTCTAACATAGGTTCTTCAAAGTCTTCAACTTCATGTCCATCTTCATCAAGCTCTACCAATCTTGCCTTTGCTTTATTCACTAATTGATGGGCTGAATCCATGCTTGAACTCCTTTGTATGCTTGGACCACTGATTTCCAAGCTATCTTGAAACCTAGCTTCATATCTTCTCTCTGCCTCTTCAATATCTTCATCCTACAATGGAACTTTGGAAGCATACCATGGTTTGAGTTCATCGAACACTACATCTCTAGATACCTTTAACTCCTTAGTATTAGGATTGTAGCACCTATAACCTTTTTGCTCCATAGCATAACCAATAAACATACATCTTTCAGCCCTTACATCCATCTTACCTCTCAACTCTTGTGTGTAGCATACACAACCAAAGATTCTAATGTGTGAAAGGTCTGGTTTCCTTCCACTCCATGCCTCCTCAGGTGTCATGCCATGTACCTCTGATGTGGGACAACTATTCATCAAGTACACAACAGTAGATACAGGATCTACCCAATATGTTAAAGGCTCATTCATTTCATTTAACATACTCCTAGCAATTTCAGCAATATACCTATTCTTCCTCTCTGCCACCCCATTTTGATGGGGAGTATACCTACAAGTGATTTGCCTCTTTATACCTTGGTCCTGCAAGAAATCACAAAAAGCATGGGAGAAGTATTCTCCCCCTCCATCCGACCTTAGGGTTTTGATGTAGCAACCTGTCTCCTTTTCAACTTGTGCCTTGAATCTTTTGAATACATCAAACACATCTAATTTTTGCTTTATACAATACAACCATACTTTTCTTGAGTAGTCATCTATGAAGGTTACAAAGTACCTAGTACCTGTAAGAGAGGGCTCTTTGGTTGGCCCCCACACATCTGTGTGCACAAGGTCTAACACACCATGTGCTACATATCCACTCTTCTTGAAGGGCTGCCTAGTAGACTTGCCTAGTTGACAAGCTTCACACATCTCATGCAACATACCGATTGCCTCTTCTCCATGTCTTTCAACCTTTGAATGTTGATGTGACCACACCTTTTATGCCACAAATCCAAATCTCCAATCTTCTTGTCGCCATAGGTGATGAACATTGCCTTGTTGCTTTGTCCTTTGCCAATGTCAAGAGTGAACATCCTTATTTCCTTTGGCTATCAGCTAATAGCCATTCCTTGGGTCTTCAATAAAGCATCCTTTGTGGTTGAACTTAACTTGGTATCCCTTTTCAACCATCTGTCCCATAGAGATTAAGTTCTTTGTAATAGTAGGAACATGCAATACCTCAGATAGTCCTTTTGCTTTATGGTTGCCTTCAAGCTTCACGTCTCCCATTTGTTGTATCTCATGCTCTGTGTTGTCTCCTGTCTCCACAAAGCCTCTTTGCTTAGGTGCTTGAAGATTGCTAAAGTACTCCTCTTTACATGACATGTGGTCACTATAACCACTATCTATATACCACACCTCATCATGTGGTTGGCCTTCACTTTTATGCTTCATAGCTAACAAATGCTCATTTTTTGAATTTGTTGAGGAGTTAGCATAATTACCTTGCCCTTTGTAATTGTTTCTACCTTGCTTTTGCCAACAATCTTTGGCATAGTGTCCTTTCTTCCCACAATTGAAGCATCCATTTGAGTTGGAGTAGCCTCGACCTCCATATCTTCCTCCTCTACCTCTTCCTCTTCCTCTTGATGATTGACCTTCATCTTGGCTTGATTGACTCCCTTGATAGCTTTGGCTGCCTTGTTGGTAGTTGCTTCTACCTCTTCCTCTTGAAGCACCTCTATTGCCTTTGCCTCTTCCTCCTTTGCCTGCATAGAAGAGTTGGTCTTCGCTGCCCTTTGTCTTGTTGCCTCCATGGTTGAGCTCCTCAGTCACCATAAGAGAAGTAAGTTGCTCAAAATCTGGTAATGAGTCCCTTACATACACAGAGGTTGTGAATGACTTCCATTTATCATCTTCTCTAAGCCCATTAAGTGTGTGAGCAACTAGGTCATCATCATCTACAACACATCCTATTAAACCAAGTGCATCCGAGATCTCTTTTACTTTGAGTATGAATTCCTTAATGCTATGATTTGATGACTTCCTAAGGTTGTTAAGTTCATTCTTGAGCTAAATTTTTCTAGCCTTTGTAGAGGTAGAGTACAACCTTTCTAAACACTTCCAAACCTTATTAGATGTATCTAGGTCTTGGATATGACCTAACAAGGAGTTGCTTATGTGTTGAGAAAGAATTAAGATCACTCTCCTATCCCTTTCTTCCCATTATCTAATGGCTCTCCCTTGATTATCAATAGGTGTATGTGGATCTATGTATGGCTTCACCTCAGTACCACTAACCAATCCCCAAAGACCCTTTCCCATGAGGAAGTTAGAGATTCTAAACTTCCAAGGTTTGTAATTGCTTTTTTCAAGCTTCTCAATCTGAGTATTATAGTCTCCCATTGTTTATGAGACTATATGTGGCTCCTAATCCCTCCTTGGATTGTGATAGATGTGAGAAGGAATGATATGTTACCTTCCCACAAGATTCTCCACTTGTCGTGAACTTTCGATGATGATAGAAGCTCCCCCTTGCATCAAATCCTTCTTCAAATCTTGATGGTCTTTGCTTCAATCCTTGGCTCTCAAGCAACTTCAAGGCCTCCTCTTGATGTCTTCAGTTCTCAATAATGAGATCTGATACCACTGATGGAGTATATCCACTCCTAGTTGCAGCAGAAGAATGATAGGCCCTTCCTAGGACCAAACAATTCACTACCACAGTCCACCAAAAATTGAATTGCTCTCTGGACCTGAAGATTGAACCTATGAAATTTTGCACAGTAAAAATAGACTCTCTAAGCCTTCCAAGAAGCCATAGATCACTCAATTTGGAGAATGCGAGCTATGTAAAACTCCTTGCACAAGACATACCAAAATCTGCCCAAACTGGTAGCTTGCACCTATGTGTACCTTCCAGCACACATATATTTGGGAATATGTAGAGATCAGACGAGAGAGCTTTCAAGCTCAATATACTCAAGGTTAATGAACACGATACTAAGATTACATCCAAAAGAAAGCTTACAATCATAGGAACAAAATGAGCTATCTTGCAAATGAATCAGACTACTACACAAAGAGATATGGGTGATCAATGATCACTTCCTATGAGAAAACTCCAACAAGCAAGGGGCTAGCTTAGACCTGGAGTAAACACTCCTAATGAGAGCCTACAAGTGCTCAAATGGTAGAGGAGGATGGCCATGACTTTGCTCCATGTCTTTGCTTATATAATGCTAAAAAAGATGGTTGTAAATTTGAATTCAAAAATGCCCTCTAAATGATCCCGACTTTTCTCCATCAATTAGGTGAGTAAAGGGCTGAGAAAACTCGTGGAAAAGTGTTTGTATATCCTAGCAAAAAGTGTCAGTGATGTGGCACTTCAACTTAGCATGAGTTCCCACACTTGAGATTGCTAAAATTCTAACATCTCACATAGTGGTAATGCACCTCAATATGTTTGGTTTGTGCATGCAACACTAGATTCTATGCGATAGTCAATGTACTTTGACTATCAGTGAGAATATGCATAACAACATCAATCTTTATGCAAAGATCCATCAATAGGCATCTCAACCATATACACTCCATTGTAGCTATGAAAATTTCCCTGTGCTCAACATCACAACTCAATGTCACCACTATAGGTTGCTTTTTACTCAACCAAGATATGCATGAGTCTCTAAGGAAAAAGCAATTTCCACTAGTGGACATGCGAGTATCATAACAACTAGCCCAATCACTATCTGTAAAAGCATGCAAGCATGGTTGAATATCTCTACTATAAAAGAGACCTAATTAGCTCAAAGTGCCTTTGAGATATCTAAACACACGTTTGACCACTTGACAAGGCTTAGTGCCAGGGTTATTCATGAATTGACTCAAGTGGGAAACTGCATATTGTATATGCGGCCTTGTGTTGCATGCATATATAAGACTTGATAAAGTGTCAAACGCATGAGTTGAATCCTCAATTGAGGACCTAAATCTTGTCTCCACTAGTGCGGAAATTGGCTTGCAATGTTGAAAGTCAAAACGCTGAAGTAGTTTTTCAACACACTTTGTTTGATACATAACAACCCCCCCCCCTCAGTGGATACAAATTGGATGTCAAGATAATAGCTCAAAAGATTATTGACATCAATGGTATGCTACAAATCAGCCATAAGGATGTCAAGTTTTGCATCACATGACTAAGTCAAGAGTATATCATCAACATAAAGAACAAGCACTATAAGATCAACCCATCTTTGCATACATAGAGTGTGCTGTCAATTGGACTACATGTGAAGCCAAGAGCAATCAAGTGCTTATGGATTTTGTCATAGCATGCATGTGGAGCTTGCTTGAGATCATACAAGCCTTTATGCAAGTGACAAACCATATGCTCTTGTCCTTTCATGGAAAATCCAGGAGGTTGCTCCACATAAACCTCTTCTTGCAAACTACCATTCAAGAAAGCTCTTGCAAATCACCATTCAAGAAAGCAATTTTTATGTCCAACTCATGTACTTTCCAACCTCGTTGTGTAGCCAATGCAACCATGGCAAGAATGGTATTCATGCATGAAGTAGGTGCAAAAGTTTCCTTGTAGTCAATGCCATATTGTTGCGCATATCATTTGGCAACCAATCTAGCTTTGTAATGATTAGTGCTACCATCTGACTCTGTGTTAATCTTGTAAACCCACTTTGTACCAATGGCATTTTTTCCTTTTGGAAATTCACATAACTCCCAAGTATCATTCTTATGTATGGAATCCATAAGAATGGTACTTGGGAGGAAGTATGCGCAACCAAGGCATTTGAGGCAGCCCTCTTGTATGTATCCAAGCGATACAAACCATTGCATAATGTACCAAACATCACGATAATGTACCAAACCATTGCATAATGTACCAAACAAGCACACCAAAGCTCCATTTCAGCCATGGAGGAAGTATGCGCAACCAAGGCATTTGAGGCAGCCCTCTTGTATGTATCCAAGCGATACAAACCATTGCATAATGTACCAAACATCACGATAATATCACCATTGTTGAAATCATGAGCCATACACTTATCAACAACAAAGTGTACATGAAGTCCAACTTTGGTAGTTAAAGGAACTAAAATTAAGTTCTTCTTGATATCAGGTACATAGAATGCATTTTTCAAGAGAATCACCCCTCCATTTCCAATGATAGGATAAGAGGTATTGTTTGCATGCACCACATGTCCTCCTTTGGGTGCATCTTTCAAAGATGCAAGAAACCTTTTGCATGAAGTGATGTGCTTTGAAGCACCACTATCAAAGAACCAATCTAAATCAGCCTCACTCACAACCATACATTTAGAATGCAATGATGCATCATAATGACATGTAACACATGCCCAAACATCTTGAGTCATGTTGGCTCCATCATCCTTTGCATTTTGAAGAGTTTTAAAAAATAAAAGTGTCTGATTTCTTCTTCTTTTCTTTACACTTAACAAGCTTTCTACACTCATCAATAATAATTGACCAGCCTTCTAAAAATATTTGCATCTCTTCTTCTTATGCAAATCAACATCATTAGAGGAATGAGTGGAAAAGGGGGGTTGAGGCTTTGGTTTCGATGAACCCAAAGCTGAACCATACTTGCTTGTCCTTTTTTGTGAGATAGCAAGTGCTTGCGTATCTCAATCAAACCACTCCTATTCACTCTAGATTGCTCTTCTTACAAAAGAAGAGACACAACCTCATCAAATGCATACACATTTGGGTTCCTTTTGCAACCAAACAGAGTGTAGTGGCAAAGCCTTGAAAAGATTTTGGTAATCCTTTCAACAATGTAGAGATGAGTGATGCATCTAGAGTAATGTCATCTATGTTTGCTAATTGCTCTTTCAAGTCCTTGATGCATGTCACTTACACATCCACAAACTCATTTTCAGCCATACATACATCCTCATGTTTCTTCCTCAAGTATGCAACACGTGCTTCATTACACAGGGCATACAAAGAAGCAAGAGTGTCCCATGCCTGTCTTGATGTAGAACATGATTGAATGCATGGAACTATATGATGCTCCATAGAAATCATAGTCAAAGAATGAGTTTGGGCATCTTTTCCATCCCATCTAAGTTGCTCCTATATAGGTGGAGAAGGAGTAACCACTGTACTTGAAAAAGAAGCTCCATATGTGACAATAGACTATGAAGTAGAAGAACATATGGGTCTTTGATCTACATCTACCACTATGTTCCATACTTATTTTGCAACAAGACATGTTTCATCATGTAACACCACATTAGATATTTGGTCCCATCAAGGTTATCTTCAGCTTGAAGCATTCTAAACAAGTCATTGCTACCTGCCACTTCACTGAAGAACAAGAATATGACAAGATCTTTATTTCAATGAAAGTTGAAACGATGTTGAAATTTTAGCTCACAATTCATCACTCTATTGCATGAACGACTTTGAAATGAGGGTACAACTCTAGTGTACTGATGAAAATACTTCTTGGCTGTTGGAAATCACTATTATAGGCTCTAAAGTTGATTTGCACTGTTAAAAGTGCAAGTGCACCACGATGCAAAAAATTGAAACTTGAGAAGGAGTTGAACCTACTCCGATACGAGTGTTGGGTGTGTGTAGAATTGAGAGAGACACACAAGAATCACACACAAGTTGAAGAAGAGGCACAATTTTATCTCACATAGGAAGAATAAGGGGAGGGATCTAACATATTGATGGGGCAAGAGAACAAAGAACTCAAAGCCCAATTAGCTTCTCTGATGGAAGAGATTGAAAAACTTAATGCATCATTAGAGACCAAACCCCTATATCACACGATACTCCAATGGATGACTCTTTAGAGCAAGATCAAGAGTTGAACTATGTAGTAGAAGTACGAAAGAACAATCTAAGGACGAGAAAGAAGATCATGTGTCCATAACAAAAACACTAACAACAAGATGCGACCTAGGAATCCACAAAGAACATGAGCTTCCAAAAAAGTAGCTCCTTGAGGGAGAGGAGAATATAAATAATGCGAGAGATCTGGAATGGGTTCGAGAAGGCCAAATTAGGTTGAAAGATCCTCATCAGAATGGGAAGAATACATAAGGTAGATCTAATATATTATTGAACATATATGGAAAATCTAACCCAAAGCCCAAGAATACATTAAGACAAGTCTAGACATTGAAGCAAATGATGCATGCATGATCAATTATGATGATACAAAAGATCTAACAAAGAAAGACATCATCTTGGAAAATTCAACCTAGAGAAGATGATGCATGCATGAGCACTTAGGTATGGAGCTTGTATATAATAATGTCCTTGCATATATTCGATGTAATTGTGTATATGCACCCTTCACGCATAGAAAAACCATGGCCTCAATAGGATGTTATGCAAGTTAAATCTTCCACCACAAAGTATTGGTTGAATTATCATGCTATGACTTCTCCAAAAGAGAATGCAATCATTGTAAAATATATGTTTAGCCCCATAGAATTTTGGCAACTTGAAGTGACCGATGTACTTGACCCATGATGGCAAAAATTTTAGAAACGATCCGCATATGGCTAACTACATTTAACACTGGGCCCACACCTAAAATATCGTTACCAGACTTCTGCTATGAAATAGGTCTCTTGCTTTTTTATTTTAGCCAAACACTTCCCTTGAGTTGCCTCCTACTATATTATAACTGATGCCAATATTTAAGTAGTTGCCACATGTAGATGTTTGAAGAGTCATTTCATATAAGATTTTGGGAGAGACACTAAAAAACCTTTTGTGAGCTCCCATCTTTCACCTCATGACCATGTCATTAGAAATAAAATATTCATAAACAATTCAACTACTCTATGAGCTAAAGGTATTCAATGGAATGAAAATCTAATGTTTTTGGTAATACAACATCACTTTGAGACAAAGCAACCCTCAAAAAAGCCAACCAATTGTGATCTTGACATGCCCATCAAATGCCTATTGAGGATGATATAGTGTAGGGAGGGGGGATTTGTTGACAGATGAAGAAAAGACATGAATCAAAGAGTTCAAGACTTGAAGCCTCTTGAATAGGTGGAAAATACATAAAAATGATACAAATTAGTTATCAAATGCCATAGAGTGCCTCTTGTGGTTCCATACTCCTTCCGTTGGTACTTCTTTATTACTTGGTACTTCCCAAGAGATTTGAAATGTACCTCATGGCTCAAATTGAAAAGGAGATTAATGAGGTCAACCTTCGAGGGGACAACTTGGTAACCTAGAAAAGGAGATTAATGAGGTCGACCTCCCAGGGGACAACTATGATGAAGAAGACCCTGCTGATAATACCCTTGGGTGTTCCACCAACAAAGAAGACAACCAGGAAGGTTACACCACGAGTAAAGAGGATGGCTTCACTACTAACAATGAAGACAACCCGGATAGTGTAAGCTCGATCCTTGGTTCTACTCTTCTGGATTGCATGCCAAGCTTACCACAACAAAAGTCAAGGCTTAAAGGGAAACAACCGTCAGGCATGCCATGGAAGAGCCCCCTCAAGAGTAGGATCTTCAGTCAGGAAGCTGGGAGGAAAAAAGAAGATCACAAGAAGAAAAAAGATCAGGTCCCTCCCCTCAAAGAGGGCAACCATCGATAATGAAAATCACATCGCTAAATGTCAGGGGCTTGTCCGACCCCTCAAGAGCGGCGATTCTTTGCCAGTGGTTCAAAGACAATCGCCTCAACCCCGAATTCATCTGCATACAAGAGACTAAAATCGACGGAGAGGATCTATTACCATGCTCCAAACTGGATACAAGATAATTGCCAAAGTGAACGCCAACTGAATCTCTTGTCATTTAAAGTCATGGCTTTGTGAGGACCAGAAAGGTTTTATCAAAGGTAGATCTATACTTGAAGCAATTCTCGATATTTGGGAAGGCCTTGCCTTTTCTGAGGAGTCTGCACAAGATGTGGTATTCATTAAGATTGACTTCGAAAAAGCGTATGATAGATTGGAATGGGACTTTATCCTTCAATCGCTGCAAGACCTTGGATTGAGCCAAAAGTTCACGAAAATGGTTTCCACTCTACTCGGAAATGCTTCAACGAGAATAAATATCAACGATAAGCTCTCAAAGCCCATACATTTAAAAAGATCTATCAAGCAAGGTTGCCCACTTGCCCCATTACTCTTCGCTATCACCTCAAATGGCCTCAATCACCTATTAAAGCGTCACATGGAAGCTGGCAATCTCAAGTGTCTTTCCCTACCTTTTGATCACAACCAAATGATTGTGAGACTCTTTGGTTCACATTTTCTTTGATTGCCCCAAGTCCTGTGTTATCTGGCAACACATGATGCGGGTATTGAGACTCACAAGCCAAATCAACTGGCAACAGGCATTGTTGGGTGAGGCAATCGGCTGCTCTTCAAGGCTGTGGAATGCCATTAGGGGTGAGACACTTGTAATTTTACTCCATTTTTGTAAAGGTCAAGGAGGCCTTGATCTTAAGGAGTTCATACTCATCACCGTGTAATTTTTCTAAGATTTTTAGACTTCACTTTTATGTGCATATAAGCTATGGACTTGGCTTTTGAGTTTTTCGGGAAAAATAAATTTGAAAAGGATCATGTCCATAGGTAAGAACAAAAACCCTAATTATAAGTCACTTTTTAGATTGAAAAAAGTGGAATTTCATGTATCTTTCTTTATGACCTCTTGTTTTGCATCTCCTTCTTCATTTGGAGCTTTCATGATATTCTTGGAGTGTCTCAATCCCATTTCTACCTATGGTAAGCAAATTTTTTTCATGCTCTTGAGGCTTGTTTCTTGTTATTTTTGGGTGTGTGAGTGGACTGATTTTTCTCCTATTGGATATACACCACTAGAAGCCAAATGTGTGCTTTGTGCTAAGGTCTACAACTCTATCCATGGTGCAAAGACGCTATAGTGAGAAAGAACACACCAATCATCTCTTTTTCTACTGTTCAAAGAGTGCTCCTATTTGGAAGCATGTTTATAGCTACCTCATGTTGGTTCAGTCGATCAATTGGAAACAAGCTCTACTTGACGAAGCTATTGTATGATCTTTCAATCTTTGAAGTGTGATAAAAAACAAAGCTCTTTGGAAATTTGAAAAGAAAATGCATTGTTAACTTTGAAGGGATCCCCTAACAATGGTCCATCAAGAATTCCTTAAACTTTCTAGCATAAGAATTACAAACTTTAAAATTTTACCTCATTTAAACACCATGGAGTGTTCTTTGTAGAGAACAACAAACTCAAAAGCAAGTGGATCCCTCACCAAGGAGGAACCATATGATTATCAATATACTTTGTACTTTACTTCTCTTGTATCTCTTCTAAATTTTTTTTTTTCAGGTTTGTTGTTGTAAAAAAAAAAAAACTTGAACGTCCAAGTCCCGCGTAGCCTAGTGGTTTGACGCCTTGAGTTCAAGTCTTAGCTGGACACATCTTGAATTCCTCAAGAATGGGTGCCTCTACCTTATGAGGTCGGATATGTGAGTGTGTTTCCAATTCATTGTACTCTCTCTCTCAGAAAAAAAAAAAGAAAAAAGAAGAGCTTCCAAGTGCCAAAATTTTTATGTTGGAATGTTCTATTCTACATAACACCCCCTAAAGAAAGTTGCATTACCCGGCTGCAGTGACCATGGCGACGGAAGGTGACTCTCCAAGCGAGGAAGAAGTTAGAGAGGTCGTTTTGGGAATCTTGAAGGAGTCTGACCTCGAAAATACGACGGAAGCCAAAGTCCGTTCTCTCGCCTCTGAAAAGTTGGGTGCAGACCTTAACCAATCCTTTTACAAGAAGCTCGTTAGAAAAGTAGTAGCAGACTACCTAGATGAACGTGCAGAAGCTGAGACGGAGGCTCGAAAATGCGAGAAAGGTGAAGAGGTCGGGGTTACTTCTCATCCAAAAGCTGAAAATATAAGTGGTGATGATGAAGAGGATGGCAATGCCAGTGATGGTGGTCAGTCCAGTCGTTTCTCTCGCAAGCCTCCCCCTTATACTAAGCAGCAGAAGCCGAATTCAGGGGGTGATGAGGATAACATCATTTGTCAGGTTAAAGACTCCCTCTTAAAATTTACTTTTCTGAACTGATATGGGATTTTGGATGTTTTCTCTTGCGGTTTTTCATGATATCCCGCTGCAACCTGTCAGGAATCGGCAGCCACTCATACATTTTTTTGACTTCAGCTTTCAAGCAAAAGAAACGTTTCTATTCAGAAGTTCAGAGGCAAAACCCTTGTTTCCATTCGAGAGTACTATGAAAAAGATGGAGAGCTTCGACCAAGTGCAAAAGGTTCACTCTCACACTTCTCATTCACCTGATTGTGCAACTTGCAAGGGATCTGTGAAGTTCTTCCATTGTTCGTAGGATTTCAATAACTATGCCCTTTCATGGGGTCTTTGCACTTGTGAATAATCGGTTTTAGAAGGGGAAGTGGCTCTACTTACATAGAACAGTTTTATTGACTTTATGAAGACCAATTTCAATCAAAATTATGAGGCAATGTTTCTTTGATCTTAGAATATCCGAGTTGTTGAAACCAGTTAACTTTCACCTTCATCTATTTAAGCTTGTAATTTATCGTGCTTGCTGCAGTCTGCTGACTTTGCCGCAAGAATTTTGATCTTACCTGTTGAATTCCATCATGATAAAATCACATTATGTAAAAGGAATGCTGCTATCCTCAAGCTAGTAGGAATTATATTAGAAAATGTAAAGATGGGTGCTTTGGATTTAACAGGCATCAATTAGTGGACGAGTTGTGGTTTCTTTTTCCCTTTTTCCACAGGAAACCTGCATGTAGATGTGCTCAATTTCCGAGGTAGCCAATGTCCTTTATTGTGCGCTACACTTTCACACATTTGGGGAAATCTAATTTTCTAAGCAGTAGGGCATGCTATTTTGAGAACCTTGGATAAGGAGAAGTGACGACAATATCTTTCGGTGTGGGTGGTTTCATGCACATCAAGTTAGACGGTATCTTTGAGCTAAGTTTGTAGGCTTTTAATTTACTCATTTCACTCCCTTGGAACATTGTCTTACCAGGTGTGATCTTTGAAATTTGAATCCAGCTTTGATGCATGAACATTGAGTACCAACAAGTTTGTCCCCACTTGGGACATTTGGGTGTGTGCTTGTAGGTGTCTGACATGTGTTAAAAGATTAAAAATATGAACTAGCCTGCCTCCTTATACGAGTCCTATGAATAGGGTTCAATGTCCCATTTGTAAATATCCTTGTGTACACACACTTGGACATCACTTGGGTGGAGTCACCCATACACCCATTCTAGCATGGGCTTGATGTTTTGGGGTGCTAGTGCTAGAGTTAGGTTTTCTAGTGGGGAAGAGACTTCTTGGGAGGTCATCCAATCTAGATTTGTTGTAATGTGGATTTGCACACATGAGATTTTCATAAATTGGGCTAGGCACCATGAGAGACATGTGATCTAGGCATCTAATGCAAGCCTCATAGTCAATCAGGTTCCTATTACAAGTTGGGTGTGCACCAGCAATATTCCCCTTAAGACAGCTCATGCTACAGTCACACATATTACAAGAGTTCACACAAGACATCTACACAAGACATATTCACATAAGATGACAATGGTCCAGAGAGGATATCTCCTCATACAATTACATACAATTACAAATGTTATGTCCCCAAAACAAAAGGACATCTGGATGGGTGCATGTAATGAAGTAGTTGACTCCGCCACCTCATTTCTATAAATAGGACTATGGGGCTTGGGCTCATTTATGAGACATTCCTCACATGAGGCACTTGGGCTCTTGGCCCTTTGGTAGAGCCCCATCACCCGTACTAGTGGGGGGGTTACTGGTATGGGATATAGTCCGTTGGAGGTGGTTGCCCACTTGGCAGCATGCTTCTAGGCTTGGGGGTGAGCCCATTTGGCTCTATGTCTAATGTCTTCCCTCTTACTGATTGTGAATATGGCTTGTGTCTTGACTTGTCGACTAGGGCGGATTCAGAGAGGATCTAATATTGGTACCAGATCGTGGATCTGACATTGATACCAAAGAAGCTCTCTATGCATATAGAGAAGGCTAGGCGACATGCACAAAACTATGAGAGCTCATTGAGCAAGGATGGCTAAACTTGACATGCTTCTCACTTGAAGGTGGTATGGGATGCTTCCAACAAGAGGAGGAGCAAGTGGAGCACATGCAGAAAGGTGGTTTGGGTAGAAAACACAACTCCACCTCTCCAAGTTGAAGGGACCTCTTTTTTCAAGCCTATCTCATGAAGAGCTCCAAGAAAGTGATGATAATAGTGCCCAATGTTCATTGTTTATTTGAGCTATGTTTGCCTTGATAAGCAAGGTCAAAATAAAGCAAAAGTTGCTTTTCATTAATAAAGCAAAAGTTGCTTTTGCTTTTGCTTCCCTTTTTAACTAATAAAAAAGAAGTTTCTTTTCACTAATAAAACAAAAATGGCTTTTCACACTAAATTTGAAGATAAGGGTTTGAAATTTGACCTTGGTTTAGGTGCCAAGCACACGTGTTATTTATGGTTGGATCGCTCTCATTGAGCTCTATCACATTATGTAGTAAAACTTTCTGACCTTATTTTTACCGTTTCCCAAAAATGGGACCATTTTTGAACATTTCTAAGAGTTAAATTTTATATAACAGGTTCCTAGTGGAAGGTTGCTCCACCAATATATTTTCCAACAGCACACATTCAAGAAGCCGTGTTCTCCAAGCTGTTTGACTTTTGACAAGTTCTAACTTCAGCAAATCAACAAAATCCAGAAAATAACATAAAGATTCCAGCAAATTGATATAAAATTCCAGCAACAAGTTCGAAATTTTCACATTTTTCTTGATATATAAGGTATCCACACTTTTATTGCTGCTCTAAGAGCTTAAATCTGCCTCACTCTTCTTCAATATCACCCCTTTTAGAGTGCAACTCCTCAAAATAGTATTCGACTTCTTTATACAGGTTGATGACATGATGACCGCTGCTGAATATGTGGTTGGACGTAATTTGAACCTTCCATGAAGATTTAATCTTACTACATGTGGCCAAATGTCCGATGTACTCTATGTCTTCTTGCTCTCATACCAATTGCTGGTTTTTAGGCCCACAATAAATACGAAGTGCAAGGAAGAAATAGAGAGGATATGAAGAGAAGACTGAACATGAGAGAAATGTAAGGAGCCATGCTCCAAAGTTTATCATTACATTTCATGATAGAAGGAATATGCCCTGATGTACAAGCTGTCCAATAATGCCACAAATCTTCAAAGCTGAAGTATGATCTCCTCCACAATAGATATAAACTTCCACACACCTTGAAGTTGATGAAGAACTACCATCTTCTCCAAGTTTAAGAACAACTTTTTTCTAAACTTTTGATAAAGGGAACTCCTCAAAAATGATATATATGAGTTGTCTTGAAGTCACACTTATATAGACATGTAGAATAAAGCAAAAATAACTCCAAAAACAGCTTTTTGTAAATCAGGGAAGAAATCTTACCGGATTTTCCAAAACCCTAATTTTGGGTTTTTTGGGTGCTTTTCATGTGCCATGTGGCATATTATAACCTATTAGATCCATCTTTAAGTTTATTATGGTTTTGACAAGTGTAAGATGCTTTTCAAAATGAAAACATAAAACTAGGGTTTGATATTTGACCTTGATTTTGGTGTCAAATGTACAAGTCTTGTATATGGTCAGCTAGCCCTCTTTGAGCTCTATATGAATATGTTATAGAAAATTTTGACCAAAAGTTTGACCATTTTCTAAAAATGGACCATTTATGGCACATTTCTATGTGCTAATATTAATAATTATCCATCTTGTATACCTGGAGGTAGGGCTTTCCTAGTGGAAGGTTGCTCATTTGTCATATTTGCTAACAATTATGGTGTCAGTGGTCACTCTGACTCTACTCCATAGCACATGATTGGTTACCGATTTATAGTTACCCCTATGTTGGCCTCCACCTTTGTACATTGTATGCTCCAATGGGCTTAGACATACATGTGGAGATGACATTACCTACAAGATAAATGTAACACTATGCTCGATGAGGTACACCCTCTTTTGTTTATAGAGATCTTGATTGTTATGCATCTTTGTATTGGAGGGAATAGCCATTAGGATCACCACTTTGGGATCCGACAATTAGTCCAAGAGATGCTTAAAGTTTTGTAACACATTAGTCATAGGAGCATGGGTACTTGCATGGTTGGCTACCATGAGAGAGATGGTAAGAAAGCATTCCAACAACATTCAATTAGTTTTAGGATAGGACAAGGAAGATGCATGCTATGATGTGGTCATATGATGACAAATTTGCCTCATCCTTGTATGTATGGCACCTTGACCTTGGCTAACCAATATTTCTACCTTATTTCACATAGGAGTCTTCTCTAGAAGGTATCCATTGAGGTGCACGTAGTGTACAACTAGTTAAGGTTATGCATTGGTAACATGTATGGCCCATGGTTATTGTCTCGGTTCTAGAGTCTTAATAGTGGATTCCAATACCACAATGGAGTCTGATACAAGATGTGCCTTGATTCCATTGTGGTCATGATGCCATTTGAGCAATCACTTGTGGGTTCATGATGACAACTAATATTATATTGATCAATTTCATCATGAAACTTCATGAGCTTCGCTCACGTTGTCTTGGAACCCTTACATATATGTATACTCAAATTGAGAGGAGTCATTAGTATCCTAACAACTCTTGGCATATGGTTTCCTATCGAGAATCCTTTTGCACATGTCATCGTGAGATCATTCAAAGATCAAAGGATAGGCCTGAATACATGTTCAAGAACGAGGAGGATATGTTGAGAGTGGAATGATGTGATCACGTGTTTCTTGAAGGCCAAGTGATCATAGATGATATAATTTCGTCGCTAGGATACAAAGGTAGACACAATTTGTTAGGAGCTAGATCTTTGTTAGGGATCTGTCCCATGATGCTGACCTTTTTGGCTCTTTACTTAAGATGGTAGCCTCATGGGTGTTTACCCAAGAGTTGTTGTCCATGGGTCTATTAACGTGGGAGTCAGGTAAGTCACAAGTGAAGTGGAGGCATTGATCTAGGTCTATTATGACTTTGGAGTGAGGCAAATTGTTGAAGGATCAATTCCTTGGTTACGAATTGAGGAAATCATTGAGGATAACAGTTGAAAGGGGTGCAAAGTTGGTGTTCGACCAAGTGTGGAGTGTCTTCTTGATGTGTATTGGGCCACCTCCTTAAACGAGTTTATAAATAGGACCCATGGGCTCATTTGTTATTCATTCCTCATATGGGGCCCTCGTTGCTAACCCATTGTTAACGCGTTGACGTTGCTAAAACGTTGCTTTCTACTATGATACATACACACACACATATATATAATATGTGACATATGGATGATATATATATATATATATATATATATATATATATATATATATATATATATATATATATATATATATATATATATATATATATATATATATATATATATATATATATAGATAGATAGATAGATAGATAGATAGATAGATAGATAGACAGACAGACACACACACACACAATCATCGATTATAAATATACAATTGCATTAGCAATAAATAATTTAAAAATAAAACAAACAATTTTAGAATCTAGATTCTACACCATAATTATTAGTGCAACCATCTTTTCAACTTTATACAATGTCAAATAACAATAATTAAATTGAAGTTTGAATAATAATGAATGATTCAAGAGACAAAGCAATGAGCATAGCATGTGCATGGCATATATTAAACTATAAACCAAAAAGTATGTGAATAGTACATGAATCATGAAATATATCAAGTGAACTATGATAAAAAAACATAGCGAAAGATGGACATCCATGATACCTCAGTCCATTGCCCAACTCCACACAAGTGACTAATCTGTAGGTGGTGGGATCAATCATCATGATCCTCATCATCCATCCCTTTGAATAAGACAATGATGATGATGATGATTTTGATGGGGATGGATATCATGTGCTTGAGGAGGTGGATCTCTTCGATATTGTGGATAGATTTTGTATCGTCTTCTTTAACATTGATGTTGGAGCTGCACTCATGGATGCAATCTATTTGAAGTTGAATACCCAATCGATGAACATGTGCACGTGTCACTTTGCGATCGATACTCTCTAGCTCCATGTGAAGCATGTGATAGATATCCTCCTCCTAGTTTCGAATAATTATGATCTCCTCCTCTGGCCCCATAGCACTCTCAAACATGGTAGGCAATACCTATACATCACATAAATGATAAAATAGAGTTACAATGCTGAACAATGAATGAACAATATATATATATATATATATATATATATATATATATATATATATATATATATATATATATATAAATGAATGAACAATATATATATATATATATATATATATATATATATATATATATATATATATATATATAGATAGATAGATAGATAGATAGATAGATAGATAGATAGATAGATAGATAGAGAGAGAGAGAGAGAGAGAGAGAGAGAGAGAGAGAGAGAGAGAGAGAGAGAGAGAGAGAGAGAGAGAGAGAGAGAGAGAGAGAGAGAGAGAGAGAGAGAGAGAGAGAGAGACATACATACACATGTATATCTGTGTGAAACATATTTCGCGGTTGGCCGCATCTTTTGGCGTCCTCTTTTCTTTCCTTTTCTCTTCTTTTCTTTTCTTTTTTTGCGTGTTTAATAAAATAAGTCTGTAAATATCCGCGTTTAATTATGTCAACAGCCGCCCTTCCCTTTCCAGCTACTAATACATGCACACCGAAGTTAAGAAGTTATCATCTCAACGTCGCACGATGATTAGTGATTTTTAATTGCTCTCCACTGCAGCGCATCTACTTAACCTTCGTCGTTTCGTCGAAAACCGCTATTGTGCTTGCGTGATTTGTGTGACTGTGTATACCCTGTGCGTTTGCGTTTTGTGCTTGCCGTCATCGTTTGCGCCATGGAAACTCTGGCAAACTATGCCGCTTTCCGTGACGGACTCCCTACCGAGGTAGGAGAGTTTCTGCGCATACGTGGGTTGGCCAATTTCGCTGAACTGCCGTGGCATTCAGTGGAATCCCACCCGTTTTTTGCTCAGATCATCGCCGCTATCGCCAAAACACCTGCCAACGAGCAAAGTTTGGCTATCACTTCCCTACCCTCCCGAACCGTAATCACCTTCCAAACTTTCGCTGAGTCGTTTCGACCCCCTTCTCAAGGTCGAGAGAATCGTCCGAATCTGCCATTAGCCACCATGAATCAGTTATTCCCTAGGTATTCATCCAACGAATACGCAATCCTATGTCGACCGGAACCTGAGAGATCCGCCCTTCAGTTCTTAGTAGCTATCTTGAACCTACAGAAACGTACTTATGGAATATCGCGTCCATTCTACTCCGCCATTGATTTAGCTGCTAGAGAACCAATAAATTTTGCATCCTACTTCTTCCACCGCATTCACAAGGAATGCGTTTCAATAATTATACAGGTAAACAAAGGAGGGATGCCAAGGTCCAGATTGCCGCACATTATTTCTTTCCTTTTTCCGGCCATTCTTGCAGCACAACCACCACCCAGAGGCCCGGTCCTGTGCCATGAAGATTCTGTGCAATTATTGGAGGACGATGAAGAAGACGAAGAGGAACTCAATCAACTCTTCCGCCGGAAAAGAATTAGAATCAGTTCCTCTGAAAGTGAAGCCAAGGGGTCAGCCGAAAAAAACAAAGAAGATGACAAGGAAGAAGAAAAACAGGACGAAGAAACTTTCTATGACACCATAACGTCTATGCAACACGAATCATCTGCACATTCTTCAGAAGGGCAACAAAAACAGGAAGATCCCACCGAATATGACACAAGCTCGTCACAAGGAGCATCACAGCAACAATCGGAGAAGGAAAAGCAAAGAGATGAAGAACATATAATCAAAGAAGTCTTCGAGGAACTGCTTAAAGCAGTAGAGTCCACAGCTGTCGACATCGCTGATACCCAACAAACCACAGAAAAGGTAAGAGAATCTCACTCTGTTTTTCCCACTCCCCCACGGGAACCTCCACTCAACCCAATTATCCCTACTCCACCCATTCTTCCCGAAGAACCCACTGCCTCTTCTTCCTCATCCCCAAACTACTCTCCACCGAACTCCCAGTAGCTACTCATCGCATCCTCATCTCAACTTGGTCCTCATCTTCCACTTCCTTCGATTCCCATGATCTCTGAGCTTGCAAATATGGGTCAATTGCTAATTCAGCTATCGTAGCAATTACCAGCACAGATGAAACAGGTCACTGATAGCATCCGAGAAGAATTCCAACATAAAGTGGATGTGTTGGAGGCAGATATTAGTCCTCTACAAGAAGAATTGGTGGTGGCTAAGGCAGAAAATCAAGCCCTACAAGAACAACTGAAGGAGTTACAATCCTGAATGGCCGAACAGGTAGAAATTACAACTCAAAGGGATGCGGCACTGGCTGAGCTCAGAAAGAAAGACGAGTTACTAAATGATGCAAATACAGAAATCATCCAGTTGAAGCAAGAGATACAGGACAAAGAAGATGCAAGGATCGCTTTAGGAAATCTGCTCGAAGAAACCAGAGTTCAACTAGACGAAGTGGTACAAAAAGGCCAAGAACAGCACGATCTGGCTATGAAAACAGTTGAAGAACTCCAGAAATGCAAAATAGATTTTGTAGACGTAAACAACATTCTAAAACGAAAATTGACCGAGGAAGCTCAACGACTAAAGGTAATAGCAGATCTTCGCAGAGAAAGAGATGCTTACTCAAGAACAATTCAATTCCAAAATCAGCTGATCGATAGAAAAGATAACCAGCTCGATAATCAGAAGGAAAGGATAATCAAGATGGAAAAACAGGTGCAAGAAATGAAAGTATCCAGAGATGCGGCCTTATCGAACGATTTCTACCTACAAGAGGCTTTTCTGCAAACGCAAGCAGAAATTTTGCCGACCGAAGCTATAGCTTTAAGTTCTGTAAGAGTAGATGCACAACTAGTAGAACCGGATACTCTCAAACAGCTGTTAGAAACTTTAAAGAAGAAAATCGCCCGAACCTTTAGATTAGCCAGAAACATGTATTTAGACTGAGTTATAGAAGAACAGTAATTTTGTAAAACCTGCGGGTTCGAGTCCATCGTGCGTGCCAGAGTGTTAGTCTGCCGCCGGATTGGAAGTTGTAAAACTGAATCTTTTTTCACACGCGCGAAAAGTTGTTACACTGACAGTTGTAATCTTTTATATAAAGCAATGAAAAGAGATGCTCATGACGACTCGTGGAATCACCAGACTGTCCGTTTGGGTGATTGTCTTAGCGTTGCTGTAGCGTTGTTTGTCTAATTTCTGAGTACTCTGAGTATATTGTGCATGTCCGTGTTTGTTGTCTATCAATCTCTGTTGCGCTTGTGAGTTTCATTTACATACGGTAGATCGTTGTACTGTTGTCTGAGTAAGTCGTTTGCGAATCTCTATTGGGATTGTTTTGTTAGTTCGCGTATCGTGTTGTTATTCTTTCTTGAATAGTCTGCCAGTGTTTGGTGAAGTCTGTGTAGTTATGGTAGCTTTTCTGGTATTCGGGTTTGTATTGTGTTTTCTTCAGTATTGAGGTCTATGTTCGTACGGCAAAGATTAAGCTACGGTAAGAGCCGTCCTAAGTTGCGTACTGAATCTTCAAGCACTGTGTGTCTGTAACTGTTGAGTCCTTCTGTGTCTTCGGTTGAGTATGACTATGAGCACTGTTCGGTGAAGGTTGAACTACTGCTATTGTTAAATGTTACAGTCGTGTGTATTCAGAAAAAGGGTTTTGAAGTAATTCGGTATTACGATACTGATGGTCTGGTACAATGTGTTCGGTAGACTCTGATAGAGTTAAAATGACGAACCGTAAAGAATGAGAATGAGATACCAATTCTTGATAACATCTTGAATGTTGGTATATTGTGTGTTGTGACTTAATTTTGGGAACAAGCATAGGGCCTCTGTCTTTACAGACCCCTTCCACTCCCAAGAACCCAATTCTCGTTTAAACGCACTTCTGACAGTTAGAACGCAACGTTTAACACAATCGTGCGCAAAGCATCTATGATTAGCTTTAGTCTATGTAGC
>CM035418.1:17940288-17942788 GCA_020310875.1 Ceratopteris richardii | reverse complement strand
GCTCTAACTGGTTGCATACATTGTCTCTGCCATTGAACTCAGCTCTCTCATCATGCATGTGATGGTAATACGGGGTATGGACACAATATATACTTCTTCTATATCAAAGAATGCTATTATTTCAACTTCTAAGGATGAAACTGGCAATGCTATGTGTGCATGAGTGTTCTTAATGTTCTGCATATGCAGTGGATATGTACATAATAGCCTTCTAGATGTATATCTAACATATTATTTTCATTCAAATAAATACGAACAGGCTTTGCATATTTTATCTTGGGCTCATTGTTATTGGATCAGATATTTATTGACATTTATGGTCATGTCACACAGCTAATGATGAACACATGGTAAAGCGAATGACAAATGATTGAAACCTCTTATATTTATCCTTGTAGGTAACCCTTCTAAATTGCCTCTGCTTTGAATGCTCAGTCATCTACCACTGAAGTTCATCCAGACACGAATATAACCTTTTTCAGGTTTTCCTCTGCAATTCTATCTAATGAATTGCTGCCTGCAATGTATGCCATCAGCCTCATAAATAAGGGTCCGAGTATTCCTTCAGCTGTTTTTTGTGTCACCATTGTTACCAGTCAGGAGTTTTGGTGGGCAGCTCTGGCCAAGTCTATCACCATAGATGGGGAGTAGGTGCACATATTCAGGACGTATCACATGTACATCAATTCACCACATCGTGCACACCTTGTGGAAGACAGTTTGAGTAATGACATTTGTGACAGCATGTGAAGTAGGCACATGTACTCAAAATTTTGGAGATAGTTTTAATCAGATGTTTAGTGGTAAAATGAAGGGCATGCCATGCCATGAGTCTTTCATATATTCAATGTATATGGATGGGCTGGTATCGGTACATCGATGGGCTGGTATCAGTACATCAGAACGCTTTTCTTGGAAAGAAAAGGAAATTGATTGAATCCACAGCTCTACTGAGTGATGTATATCTTGGTTATTTGGTTTTATGCTTGAAGAAGGGATTTGATGTATATCTTAGTTATATGGTTATATTTCTGTAGGTGGGATTCACTGTTAAGCGCTTGAATATTTTGAATACATTTTCACTTTCACAGGTCACCTAACATGTTTGTGGGTTAGAAAGATCGGTTTTGTTCATGATGCATTTTAAGTGTAGTCTCTGATTCTGGAAGTATTCTCGCTTCTTAATTTCTCTCAGTGACTGATTAGAATAGATTAAAGAATCATTTTAGCATGGTTCTGCTTCAGTGGGTGCAATAGGTTCCTTGATGATGCACAATGATGAAGGCAGAAAAGCTTTTGCATACTCTTATCAATACAGGAAACTATTGTTTTCACTTCCATAAATAATGCGGACGAATGTTTATGAATTGTTGGCATAAACCATTCACCAACCTTCCATTAGGTAAATGTAAATGCATAGCACCTATGGGGCGTAGCTAATACATGTTGTAAACGTAGTAAGCTTACGATTACTTATCAGAAATCTATCGCACCGAATGGGGCAGATAATTTGCAGGCTGGACCTTTGACATAAAAATGCATCAACTTCTTTATATCTCCAGATTGGAGGGAATTGTACATGTAATCGATGCCTATTACAGGGATATACACTTATATGCTACAAATTTTGTTACATATGGCTGAAAAATATTTCATGTGCTGAGGAAATGCATTCGAAGTTCAAAGAAATATGCTCTATAGAGAACGCCACACATGTTTTCAAGTTTAATAGGATTGCACTGTATGATATGTGATTTTAATACAACATATGCATCAGTGCATTTGAGTTGTAGAATCAAAATGTTTGTTAGCTTATTTTGTGTGTGTCAAACGCCGAACATCTGGAAACTGCAAGTTTTTTGGTAAGAAATGTTTGTTGGCTTTGTTTCTTCCCTGAGGGGGCAGGGGATTTGATGAGGCCCTCATTGGTCCACTGTAAAATCATGCAACTGGGTGTACTTTATCATGTTGACAAAAAAATCAAAATGAAAGCTACAACAAAAGATCCAAGTGTATTGAGGTGTCAAATTTCTCTGAATGAAAAATCAGTGTATATGGTAGTGATGAAGAATCTTCAATCAATGAAGCATCACAAGGTAAAAGATGGAGCACAGACACTAAAACTGATAATGAATATATTGGTGATTGCTCAACTTACTATTTCTGTCAGCTTTTTACAAACCATGAAAACTCAGAATTTTTCAATGGGTTTATAAAATTAAAGCGAGAGCTGAACTATGGATAATTATAAAGCATGACTATAAAGGCTTTGCACAACAGCTAAGTCTTTAAGAGTTTGAAGAGCATATTGCTCCATCCTCCTATATGAGTATAATAAGATGTATCGCAAGTATTACTACTCACTATGGTTGGAAAGTTTGTCGATTAAACATGAAATCTGCCTATCTTGGTGGTGATGTTCTCGAAGATAGTTATCCATTATAACTTCCTGGATTAAAGATAAGTAATGACATTTTTGTAAATGAAATATCAAATCTAT
>CM035418.1:17932788-17935288 GCA_020310875.1 Ceratopteris richardii | reverse complement strand
TGAACCATCAACATTCCTCTTTACTTTAAACACCCATTTGTTTGGAACAATTTTCATACCTTCTTTCTTTGGCACTAACTCCCATGTGTGATTATCTTTGAGAGCTTTGTTTTCTTCTTCATAGCTTGCTTCCATTCCTTTTGTGTGCAAGCTTCTTCATATGTCTCAGAGTCTTTGTCTTTGATAACTTGCATCATGTATGCAAAATGTTTCGCCATGAAACTATCATAACTCAGCCTTTGAGTTGGATACCTTGTCCTTGCAGATCTTGTTTCATTGCCTTTAGAAACTTGCTTCTTTAACCTATTCAACTTTACCTTCATCAGAGTGATTACCTATTCATATTCTTCTTCAGTTGCATCTCTCTCACTGTTTGGAGTAGCACTTGCTTCTTCGGCTCTACTATGAGCTGAATTTGGAGACAAAGAATGACTCCCCCTCCATGTTGAACATTATTCATTTGATGTAGATGCCTCTGGACCTGAAACCTTTGTGCTTGATTGTTGAAATTCTCTTTGATTTGTTCTTGCATAATCATCACAATCTTCTTCAAAAATCTTTTCCTTTCCTTTATCTTCATACCATGGTCTTAGTTCATCAAAGACCACATCTCGCGAGACTCTTACTTCCTTTGTTCTAGGGTTGTAACACTTGTATCCTTTTTGCTCCATCGAGTAGCCGATGAAAATGCATTTTTTTGACCTTGGTTCCATCTTTGTTCTAACTTCTTGCGGAATGTGAACAAAGCAAGCACATCCAAGCACTTTGAGGTGTGTAAGATTAGGTTTCTTACCGGAATATACCTCCTCTGGAGTCAAGTGATGTATTCCCTATGTTGTGCACCTATTTCATCAAGTAAATGGTGGTTGTGGTAGCTTCATCCCAATAGTGAAATGTTACCTTCATCTTGTTGAGCATTCATCTTGCAATTTCAGCAATTTGCCTATTTTTCCTCTCAGCTACTCCATTTCGTTGTGGTGTATACCTACAAGTAAACTGCCTTTTGATCCCATTCTCTTGTAGAAAATCTAAAAATTCTTTGAGAAGTATTCTCCTCCACCATCGGACCTTAAGGTTTTGGTAGACCTTCCTATTTCTTTTTCAACTTCAACTTTGAATCTTTTAAATATAGAAAACACCTCTGATTTTTTCTTCATACAAAACAACCATACCTTTCTTGAGTGATCATCAATGAAGGTGATAAAAAATCTATTACTAGCCATTGATGCCTCTTGGGTTGGACCCCATACATCCGTATGTATCAAGTCCAAGACATTTGAGGCCACATAATTGCTCCTCTTGAATGGCTGTCTTGTTTGCTTTCCTAGTTGACAAGCTTCACATAACTCATGTAGTCCAATGCTATTAAATTTTGGAAGACATCTTACCACTTCATGTTTGCTCATGTCCTTCAGCTTTGGAATGTTGATGTGTCCTATTCTTTTGTGCCATAAGTCCAGCTCTCAAATCTTCTTGTTCCCACATTGAATATACATGACCTTTCCATGTGGTTGTTGGACGTCCAAAGTGAACATCCTTCCTTCTCTTCTACCTCGAGCAATGACCTTGAAGCCTTCCTTTGGATTCTTTATGAAGCACCCATTCTCATTGAATATGACATGATAACCCTTCTCTATCATTTATCCTACTGAAATTGTAGGAACATGGACATTAGATAGTACCTTTGCTCTACTTGTATCTCCAAGCCTTATATCTCCAATATGTTCAATCATGTGTTGAGTATCATCACCTATTTCAACACATCCTTTTTCACTTGGTACGTGTAGATTAGTGAACGAACTTCCTTGGCATGACATATGGTTACTACAACATGAATCAATGTACCATTTTTTGTCATCTTCACAAGAGCTTCTATACTCATGTCTCATTGCAAGTAGTGTGTCCTTGCTTCCTTCACTTGAGGTTCTTGCGTAGTTGCTTTGGCTACTTTGATTGCCTCCATTTGGTCTTCCATTCTTCAACCAACAATCACTAGCATAGTTTCCTACTTTACCACAATGATAGCATGTTATACCTTTATGAGAATTGTAGGAGCCTCGGCCTCTTCCTCTACTTCTACCTCGACCTCTTCCTTGTGTGTTGGCATTGATGCATCCTTGTTGTCTTCTGAATTGTTTTGATTGTAGTTTGACTTTTTGTGGCCTCTTCCTTTTACTCTTGAGCCTCCTCTTGAGTTCCTTCCTTTACCTCGAATTGTATATAACATTTGGTTGTGGCTGTCCTTTGGGGCCACCAAAGCTAAGCTCTTCTGTGACAAGATGAGGGATTAGTTGTTCAAAACCTGGATATGCATCTTTCAAGTTAATGGAAGTTATAAAAGGCTTCCATCTTTCATCTTCTCTAAATCCATTGAGACTATAACACACAAGATCTTTGTCTTCAACCATTGTGCCAATAGAAGCTAAAGCATCACTTAGCTCCTTAATCTTCAAAGTATATTCAGCTATGGATTGACTCAAACTTTTCTTGATTGTGTTCA